>CM077158.1:151370048-151889034 GCA_039583875.1 Platanthera guangdongensis
CACGGGCGTGACCCATGGGCGTGTCACTGGTTTGGATAAGTCAGTTGACCACCACTTGAGGCACACGGCCTGGCACACGGCCGTGTCCGAGGCCGTGTCGGGTCAAAATCTGTGTTTTTGTCAAAATCGTGGCCGTCCATTCCTTCAGCTGGGATCCAAGGGCTGAAGCCTCTTCCTCTTTTTCCTAAAGGCCGAAAACTGAGAAGTGCTTCTCATTTGTTTTGGCCTTAATCTTTCTTCAAGATAAGAGAAAGAGAGAGAGAAAGGAGGAGGAAGAGGAAAGGGGGCTGCTGCTGGTGGTGCTGCTGGTTACCGACGAGCAATCCGAAGCCAGCGTTACGGAGGAAACGCTCTTGCGAGTCTTGCAAGCACGCTTTGTGGTCATGGCACCGAAGCGGTCGTCAAGGATAATGACTCTTCTTCCTAGCCATATGAAGGCTTCTTTTTGGCATAGCTTTGTGATTTCCCCCACCAAGAGGTGGCTGATTTTGGAAATCCTTGGGTGGATGCTTGAAATCCCCTTTGTTAGCATATAGATCCGGAAATGGAGTACGGAATAGGCATGCTGTGTGAAGCCCATTTGGACAGGTTAGTCTGGATTGGTGATGTTGCATACGAACCGGAGAAGACTCCGTGATAACGTGTAGGTTAAGGAGTCTACGGGTTATACCTGCGAAAAGGAGTAGCAGGAAGTACTGGGGTGGTAGCCCAGGAAAGTAGCCTTGTGATGTTTTTGGGTTCAACCTGTGAATGAAGCACATGAAGTACTGGTGTGACCAGGAAATGCCCTTTGTGATGCTTGATGTCGTAGGGTGTTCACCTATGAAGCGAGTAACAGGAAGGACTGGCAGGATGGCCAGGAAAGACCCCTGACATTTGTGCTTATGCGGTGTCCACCTGTGAAGAGAGTCACAGGAAGTACTGGGAGGCCCAGGAAAGACCCGCTGTTGTGCTAAGGAAATGGGTATCGAGATATGCCCAGGCTTGAATGCCAGGAATAGGATTGGTGAGACCGACCCGCGCCTTTGATAGCCATGAGTACGCTGTACTCGGAGAAGGCAACGCGATTTGAGCAACGGGGGGTGGAGGATCCGACCTGCGCTATGTCCGTCCGACGTGAGACCAAAAGGTGCGGTCTGTTGGAGCGCATAGAAAGAGTCTTCGGCCTGCACGCCATGACACAATGGGGGGCTACGGGCCATCCCGGTGTAGGAATACTAACTCCGGCTGCACGCCATGGAGTAAATGCTCAAGAGATTTACCGTTGGGTTGTGACCCTAATACGGTGGTGGGCAAGAGCTTTGCCAGAACACCAAGAATGTGCCCTGAGTGCACGGACCGTTGGGTCGGGTGGCGAACGGTTGTGATGGCTTGTGTGCGTGAAAGCACATTTGATGATATATATAGATTGCCATCCTTGCGATTTGCTATGCTTGCAGGGAAGTACCGCTGCCCCGAGAGAAGGGGTAGGGTCGTTATAATTTGGTCAGCTGAACGCTGACCGTTGCTTTTGTTTGCCACCGTTGGGTGGATTGTCCCTGTACAGGTGCTGGAAAGCTGAGCGGGACAAAAAGAGGTTGATGTTCCTGCTGCTGTTGCTGCTACTGTTGCGAGCCCTCGAAGGCTCGATGTTGTTGTGTGTTTTCTTTTCGTGTGGCCGGCCTGCGCGCCAATTGTTTTAGGCCACTGTGTGAAAGCCCTGTATAGGCCATAAGGCCAACTCTTTTGTACGTCTTGTAAGACATTCCTATATGGTATAAAATGTGAAGTTTTATGTTTGGACATTCATGAGGAGTTCCAGTTGTAGTTCGGCTTCCGCTAGAATGATTTGTGATAGGTGCGATGCGCTACTCTGATATCATCCTGTACCTTCACCTCCTGTTTTGTGCTATATACTGTGGGGCCCCAGCCGGACCTTCTAGAATATAACATATGAACGGATGGGGTTGTTACATTTTTGGTATCGGTCGTCTTGGTCTTTCCCTCTCGAAGTCGTGGCCGACTTCTTTTGTGGGTTGGCGAGCACGTGTTTGTGCAAACCCAAGTCTACGCATGAACTCCAGAATGTCCATGATAGGAATGCATATTTGTGTGTTTGAGGAACCTGTGTGTTCTTATTTTGTGTTGTTTGCTTGGGTACGACCGCTAATGTGTGTGTCTTGTCCACCTTAGGTGACACGAAGTGGAGCTGGGCCGTCTGAGTCCCAGCGTTCTGATGAAAGTACGGCACCAGCCGCGGTGCTTACTCCTCCACCGTCTGCGGAACATGTGTGTTTACTTGCGGAGGCCTTATTTACCATGATCCAAGGCCAGCCCCTTAGGCAAGAACAAGCGGCTGTGAGGCCAGAACAGGTGGCGGCAAGGCCGGAACCTGTAGTGGATTTGGCTCCTCGAGCGGCTGAGAAGCAACTTACGTGGTTTATGAGTTTCCATCCGCCTACGTTCTCGGGAGAGGGAACCCCGACGCAGGCTGAGGATTGGCAATCGCGTGTCAAGCGAGTGATGACGGCGATAGGAACGGCGGAGCACCAGAAAGTTACTTTAGTTACCTTTTTGCTTGAAGGCGAAGCTCGATTATGGTGGGATGAGATGGAGTTGCATCATTTGGCGGGTCGTCCGTTAACCCAAGTATCGATGGAAGAATTCTCCAGGCTCTTCCTCGCGAAGCACCTTCCTGCGGCTCAGCGGATAGCCATGGAAAATGAGTTCCAAAGGTTAACACAAGGTGATGGCAGTGTTGACGCCTATTTACATGAATTTACTCGCTTGGGGCGGTATGCGGGTTCTATTTTTGCTGATGAGCAGAGGAAGACTAATCGGTTCTATGAAGGACTGAGGGACGAGCTGAGGTTCCTTGTGTCAAGTTTTGTGAACCAAGGTTTCCAAGCGTTGGTTGACACCGCGACCGCGCTGGAGAAGGATATGAAGCGGGTGCAAGGGAAGAGAACTTTGGCTGTGACGCAACCGGAGTGGAAGGCGCCCCGATCGGGAAAACCATTTTATAAGAAGAGATGGGGTAAGAAGTCCAAGCCTATTGGACAAGCTCCTTCATCGGTTGCAACGGGAGCAACATCAGGGGCGACCTCCAAGCCAGATACTCGGGTCTGCTTCAATTGTGGCCGAATGGGGCATATTGCGCGAGATTGTCGGCTGCCGCCAAAGAGTGAAAAGAAGGCGGGAGCATCTTATGAGGAAAAAGGAAAGGCGGTGGTGGATTCCTCTGCCTCGCAGGCGCAACCCCGGGTCTACAATCTTGGCCTGCAAGAGGCCATCAAGCAGAGTGACGTGGTCACAGGTATGAGTTTAGTTTTGCATATGCTATTGGTTGTATGCTTTGCTTAGTACCCCTATGTTTGCGGTTTGTGTGTGTGACATGTTTGTCATAGGCTTTGTGATGATTCGGGACACGCTGGCGCGAGCACTGTTTGATACAGGTGCATCGCATTCTTTTCTGTCTAGTGAGTTTATGACGCGGCTTGGGATACCCAGTCGTGAAAAGATAGATAGCGTCAGAGTGGTACTGCCGAATGGCTGTTGGATGCTTGCGGATCAAGCTTGTGATGTGGCGGTTCAGTTAGGAAGTCGGGATTTTCATTTATCTGCATTTGTTTTGCCAATTTCGGAATTCGACGTGATTTTTGGGATGGATTGGCTTGCGGAGCAGCATGCTATGATTGATTGTCAGTCCAAAGAAATCACGTTGGGCCAGAATACCGAACAGGAGACAAAGTTCGCAGGTATGCGAGGAGTGGGCGAGACATTGATGTCTGCACTCCAGGTAGTCAAGGCTGTTCGGAAAGGTGCGGAGTGTTACTTTGCACTGATTCAGGCTGTTGAGCCTAAGGCCAGTGTGTGTGAGGTTCCGATTGTGGCAGAATTTACAGATGTGTTTCCCGCGGATCTCCCTGGGCTACCACCCCAGCGGGAGATTGACTTCACGATCGAGTTGGTGCCAGGTGCGAAACCTGTGGCCCGCTCGCCATATCGCGTTGCGCCAAAAGAGATGGCTGAATTGAAGGTTCAACTACAAGAAATGCTAGAGAAAGGTTATATACGCCCAAGTATGTCACCTTGGAGCGCGCATGTGCTTTTTGTAAAGAAGAAAGACGGTGGGTTGCGGTTATGTATCGATTACCGTGAACTGAATAAGCTGACCGAGAAGAATAAGTATCTGATACCCCGGATTGATGAGTTGTTCGATCAGCTGGTGGGCTCGACCGTCTATTCGAAGTTGGACCTGAATTCTGGTTATTACCAGTTAAGAATTCGGGAAGGTGACATTCCCAAAACCGCATTTGGAACGCGTTATGGGCACTATGAGTTCACAGTCATGCCATTTGGACTGTGCAATGCGCCCTCGGTGTTTATGGATCTGATGCACCGTATTTTTCGCGAGTACCTGGATCTGTTTGTGATAGTGTTCATTGATGACATCCTGGTGTACTCGAAGTCCAAAGCTGAACATGAGATTCACTTGCGGTTGGTGTTGAACAAGTTGAGGCAAAATCAGCTCTATGTCAAGTTCTCGAAGTGCGAGTTTTGGCTATCGTCAGTGGCATTTTTGGGCCATGTGGTGAGTGGAGCAGGCATTGCAGTGGATCCAGCGAAGATAAGAGCCATACAGGAGTGGCCAAGCTTGTCTTCCGTAGCCGAGGTCAGGAGTTTCCTTGGACTTGCGGGCTACGATAGAAGATTTGTGGAAAATTTCTCGCGGATCGCTTTGCCACTAACCACCTTGACGCGAAAAGATCAGAAGTTCGTTTGGACTCCAGAGTGCGCACGAGCTTTTGAAGAGCTGAAGGTTCGGTTGACCACGGCGCCGGTGTTGACTTCGCTACAGGGAACCGATGGCTTTGTAATTTATAGTGATGCCTCAGGGAGCGGCTTAGGCTGCGTTCTTTTGCAGAGTGGAAAGGTGATTGCTTATGGCTCACGCCAGCTGAAGGTGCACGAGCGAAATTATCCCGTCCATGATTTGGAACTAGCGGCGGTGATTTTTGCACTCAAGTTGTGGCGACACTACCTTTATGGTGTAAAGGTGGAGATCTATACCGATCATAAGAGCCTCAAGTATCTTTTGTAGCAGAAAGACTTGAACATGCGACAACGAAGGTGGTTGGAGTTCCTTGGGGACTACACTTTCGAGATTCATTATACGCCCGGGAAGGGAAACGTTGTCGTGGATGCCTTGAGTCGGTGAGTTCCGGCTAGAGCGAATTGGTTGCAAAGGCATGATGAACGTCTTATCCAGGAGTTGGAGGCATTGGAGATCTATTGTGTTGACAAGAATTCCACTGCCATTGCATGTTTGAACTGGACTGAGGTGCAATGTGACCTTGCAGACCGAGTTCGACGGGCAACGGAGTTGGATGAAGATCTCTTGCGCTATGTGAATGAAGGGCCAGAAGGCAAATTCACCTGGAATGACGGTCTTTTGCGAAAAGAGGGCCGTTTGTGCGTCCCGAATGTGGGGAAATTGAGGGAAGAACTGCTATATGAAGCGCATTATACAAAATATTCCATTCACCCCGGGAGCACAAAGATGTTCAACGATATGAAGAAGCTTTTCTGGTGGCCAGGGCTCAAGAAAGATGTTGCCCTTTATGTGTCCAAATGCCAAACATGTGCGATGGTGAAGGCGGAATGCCAAAAACCGGGCGGTTATTTGAAGTCACTGCCGATCCCAGTGTGGAAATTTGATGATATTTCCATGAATTTTGTGCATGGGTTGCCAAGATCGCAGCGAGGAAATGATTCCATTTGGGTGATTGTTGACCGGCTAACGAAAGTGGCACATTTTCTCCCGAACAGGCGGGATGATTCAGTTGAAAGTTTGGCAAAGTTATATGTTGACCAGATTGTGCGGCTTCACGGTGTTCCTCGGAGCATCGTAAGTGATCGAGATGGGCGATTCACGTCAAATGATTGGAGGCTAGTTCACCGACTGTTGGGCACGAAGTTGACTTTCAGTACGGCCTTTCATCCCCAAACGGATGGCCAAACTGAAACGTACCAACAGAACAATGGAAGACATGCTCCGAATGTGCGCCCTTGACTTCGGAAAGAGATGGGAAGATCATCTCTATATGGTCGAGTTTGCATATAATAATAGCTACCAGGCGAGCATTGGGATGGCACCATATGAAGCTCTATATGGCAGGAAGTGTCGTACTCCCTTGGCTTGGGTAGAAGCGGGCGATGCCCGGGTTTGTAAACCAAATGAGGTTGAGGAAGCAAACTCAACCATACGGACGATTCGAGAGCGATTACTTATTGCTCAAGATCGACAAGCGAAATACTACAACGCCAAGCACCGGAAAGTGGAATTTGCGGTTGGCGATTGGGTCTACTTGAAGATCAAGCCATTCAAAGGTGTCTCCAGGATTCGACGATTGAAAAAGTTGAGTCCAAGATATTTGGGTCCTTTTGAAGTGGTTGAGCGAGTTGGCGAAGCGGCTTATCGGCTAGATCTGTCGGCAGACTTGGGTGGGTTGCATGATGTCTTTCACATCTCGGTACTTCGGAAGGCCGTGAAAGATCCAGCTCAAGTGATCGCGGATGATCGTGTGCCGGTGGAGTATGGGCTAACAACGCAAGTTAGACCCATTCAGATCGAATATCGAGCCGAGAAACAGTTACGGAACAAGACGGTCGGCATGGTGAAAGTCCGGTGGGACAATTGTGGCCGTGAAGAACTGTCATGGGAGCGAGAGCAAACCATGCGCGAAGAGTTCCCTGAGCTGTTTGTGTAATAGAGAAAGAGGATGTTGTAACATAATATTTTGTATGTTGTAACATATTTCTTGTTGTTTACTGTTGCCTTCCTGTGTCTGAATTTCGAGGACGAAATTTTCTGTAGGAGGGGAGGATTGTAACAGTCCAAATTTCGGAAACAGTAATTTTTGGGTGACACGGCCTGGGACACGGGCGTGTCCCAGGGCGTGTCAGCTGACACGGCCTGCGACACGGGCGTGTCGCAGGGCGTGTCGAGGTGTGTCGACGATCGGGCTTTGTCTCGACGATTTTTTTTCGCTCGACGATGTGTCGAGAGGGGGCGCATGGCCCAGGACACGGGCGTGTCCAAGGCCGTGTCGCATGCTCGACGACTTTATCTCGACGATCATCGAGTGTCGAGACGTGTGTGCGTCGAGTGTCGAGAAGTGCACACGGCCTGTGACACGGGCGTGTCACAGGGCGTGTCAAATCGGGTCGACGAACTCAGCCCGCCGAAGGATTTCGACAGGGCGTGTCTTTGTGCCGTGTCAGGGCACACGGCCTGGGACACGGGCGTGTCACAGGCCGTGTGAAGTCTCGGGATGATTTGGGATTTTTTTCGCCCAGGCACACGGCCACAGACACGGGCGTGTTCGAAGGTGTGTTGGTGATACGGCCCAGGACACGGGCGTGACCCATGGGCGTGTCACTGGTTTGGATAAGTCGGTTGACCACCGCTTGAGGCACACGGCCTGGCACACGGCCGTGTCCGAGGCCGTGTCGGGTTAAAATCTGTGTTTTTGGCAAAATCGTGGCCGTCCATTCCTTCAGCTGGGATCCAAGGGCTGAAGCCTCTTCCTCTTTTTCCTAAAGGCCGAAAACTGAGAAGTGCTTCTCATTTATTTTGGCCTTAATCTTTCTTCAAGATAAGAGAAAGAGAGAGAGAAAGGAGGAGGAAGAAGGAAAGGGGGCTGCTGCTGGTGGTGTTGCTGGTTACCGACGAGCAATCCGAAGCCAGCGTTGCGGAGGAAACGCTCTTGCGAGTCTTGCAAGCACGCTTTGTGGTCATGGCACCGAAGCGGTCGTCAAGGGTAACGACTCTTCTTCCTAGCCATATGAAGGCTTCTTTTTGGCATAGCTTTGTGATTTCCCCCACCAAGAGGTGGATGATTTTGGAAATCCTTGGGTGGATGCTTGAAATCCCCTTTGTTAGCATATAGATCCGAAAATGAAGTACGGAATAGGCATGCTGTGTGAAGCCCATCTGGACAGGTTAGTCTGGATTGGTGATGTTGCATACGAACCGGAGAAGACTCCGTGATAACGTGTAGGTTAAGGAGTCTACGGGTTATACCTGCGAAAAGGAGTAGCAGGAAGTACTGGGGTGGTAGCCCAGGAAAGTAGCCTTGTGATGTTTTTGGGTTCAACCTGTGAATGAAGCACAGGAAGTACTGGTGTGACCAGGAAATGCCCTTTGTGATGCTTGATGTCGTAGGGTGTTCACCTGTGAAGCAAGTAACAGGAAGGACTGGCAGGATAGCCAGGAAAGACCCCTGACATTTGTGCTTGTGCGGTGTCCACCTGTGAAGAGAGTCACAGGAAGTACTGGGAGACCCAGGAAAGACCCGCTGTTGTGCTAAGGAAATGGGTATCGAGATATGCCCAGGCTTGAATGCCAGGAACAGGATTGGTGAGACCGACCCGCGCCTTTGATAGCCATGAGTACGCTGTACTCGGAGAAGGCAAGGCGATTTGAGCAACGGGGGGTGGAGGATCCGACCTGCGCTATGTCCGTCCGACGTGAGACCAAAAGGTGCGGTCTGTTAGAGCGCATAGCAAGAGTCTTCAGCCTGCACGCCATGACACAATGGGGGGCTACGGGCCATCCCGGTGTAGGAAGACTAACTCCGGCTGCACGCCATGGAGTAAATGCTCAAGAGATTTACCGTTGGGCTGTGACCCTAATACGGTGGTGGGCAAGAGCTTTGCCAGAACACCAAGAATGTGCCCTGAGTGCACGGACCGTTGGGCCGGGTGGCGAATGGTTGTGATGGCTTGTGTGCGTGAAAGCACATTTGATGATATATATAGATTGCCATCCTTGTGATTTTCTATGCTTGTAGGGAAGTACCGCTGCCCCGAGAGAAGGGGTAGGGTCGTTATAATTTGGTCAGCTGAACGCTGACCGTTGCTTTTGTTTTCCACCGTTGGGTGGATTGTCCCTGTACAGGTGCTGGAGAGCCGAGCGGGACGAATAGAGGTTGATGTTCCTGCTGCTGTTGCTGCTACTGTTGCGAGCCCTCGAAGGCTCGATGTTGTTGTGTGTTTTCTTTTCGTGTGGCCGGCCTGCGCGCCAATTGTTTTAGGCCACTGTGTGAAAGCCCTGTATAGGCCATAAGGCCAACTCTTTTGTACGTCTTGTAAGACATTCCTATATGGTATAAAATGTGAAGTTTTATGTTTGGACATTCATGAGGAGTTCCAGTTGTAGTTCGGCTTCCGCTAGAATGATTTGTGATAGGTGCGATGCGCTAATCTGATATCGTCTTGTACCTTCACCGCCTGTTTTGTGCTATATACTGTGGGGCCCCGGCCGGACCTTCTAGAATATACCATATGAACGGATGGGGTTGTTACACTGCAACACGGAAGTGTAATAGCTTATGACTCGAGACAGCTAAAAGAGCATGAGAGGAATTATCTGGTACATGACTTGGAGTTAGCGGCCGTGATTTTTGCCTTGAAGCTGTGGAGACACTATTTGTACGGTGTGAAGATTGATATCTACACCGATCACAAGAGCTTGAAGTATCTGATTGATCAGAAGGACCTGAATATGCGGCAGCGTAGATGGATGGAGTTCTTGGGAGACTATACATTCAAGATCCACTACGTGCCTGGTAAAGGGAATGCGGTTGCGGACGCGTTGAGTCGCCGAGCCCCAGCTCAAGCCAATTGGCTATCGTTGCATGATGAGCGGCTGGTGCGGGAGTTGGAGGCATTGGAGATTATTTGTGTGGATAGGCAATCAAGTGCTGAAGCAGTTCTGAATTGGACTGAAGTCCAATATGACCTGGCTGATCGGATTCGGCAGGCTTTGGATATGGATGTTCATATGAAGCAGTTCATGGTAGAGGCTCTAGATGGGTCAAATTCCCAATTCGTTGTGGAGGACGGATTGCTTTGGAAAGACGGTCGTCTGTGCGTCCCAAGTGTGGGTAGTTTGTGGGTGGAGTTGTTGTACGAGGCACACCATACCAAGTACTCGATTCAGCCGGGGAGCAAGAATATGTACCGCGATGTGAAGAAACTATTTTGGTTGCCAGGTTTGAAGAAAGTTGTGGCGCTCTACGTGGCGAAGTGCCAAACTTGCGCCTTGGTGAAGGCGAAATGCCAAAAGCCGGGAGGATTTCTTAAGTCCTTGCCTATTCCGGAGTGAAAATTCGACGACATCTCTATGGACTTTGTGCACGGTTTGCCAAGGTCGCAAAAGGGGAACGATGCCATTTGGGTGGTCGTGGATCGGTTAACGAAGGTGTCGCATTTTATTCTGCATAGGAAGGATGATCCGGTGGAGAAGTTGGCAAAATTTTATGTGGATAACATAGTACGGCTTCACGGTGTGCCCCATAGCATCGTGAGTGACCGAGATGGGCGGTTCACGTCCAATGATTGGAGGCTTGTGCAGCACATGTTGGGAACAAAGCTAAAATTCAGCACAGCCTTTCATCCGCAAATGGATGGGCAGACCGAGAGGGTCAATAGGACCATGGAAGACATGCTCTGCATGTGTGTCTTGGATTTTGGGAAGCAATAGGAAGACCACCTTTATTTGGTGGAGTTCGCATATAACAACAGCTACCAAACGAGTATACAAATGGCGCCCTTCGATGCCCTATATGGTAGAAAATGTCGCACGCCGTTGTCTTGGTTAGAAACGGGTGAGTCAAAGTTGTATAAGCGATTGGAAGTGGAGGATGCTACTTCTTTGGTAAGAACCATTCGGGAGAGGTTGCTTATCGCTCAGGACCGGCAAGCGAAGTACTATAATGCCAAGCACAGGAACGTGGAGTTCGCTGTGGGCGACTATGTGTACTTAAAGATCAAGCCGTTCAAGGGTGTCTCGCGGGTGCGGTGATTGAAAAAGCTAAGCCCGAGGTACCTTGGGCCGTTTGAGGTTCTGGAGCGAGTTGGTGAAGCGGCCTATCGGTTGAAGCTTTCAGTGGAGCTTGGTGGATTACATGATGTATTCCATATTTCGGTGCTTCGGAAGGCGGTGCAAGAGCCTACGCAAGTGATCGCGGTTGATCAAGTGCTGGTGGATAGTGGGTTGACGACAAAAGTCAAGCCCATGCGGATTGAGGACTCGGAGGTCAAGCGGCTACGCAATAAAGAGATCAGGATGGTCAAGGTCCGGTGGGACAATTGCGGTTGTGAGGAGCTCTCTTGGGAGCGAGAGCAGACTATGCTTGACGAGTATCCGGAGTTGTTCCGTTCAGGTACAAATTTTGGTTTTGTACATGTCTTTCCTTTATATAATTTCGTGGACAAAATTCTTTTAAGAGGGGGAGAGTTGTAAGGCCCCGAAACTCAAAAGAGCGACGGGGGACGTTTTGGGCCAGTTTTGGGTTCTGGCAGGAGGCACACGGCCTGGGACACGAGCGTGTCCCAGTGCGTGTCAGGCTTGTGTCGACACTCAGCCGGCGAAGTCGACATTTTGTTCTCGACATTGTGTCGAGACTGGGCACACGGCCTACGACACGGGCGTGTCGCAGGGCGTGTCGACCCGTGTCGACACTCAGCCCGCGAAGTCGACACTCTGTGCTCGACGAAGTGTCGAGACATGGCACACGGCCTGTGACACAGGCGTGTCGCAGGGCGTGTCGCAGGGCTTGTCGACCCGTGTCGACACTCGTCCCGGGGAGTCGACAAATTTTGCTCGACGATGTGTCGAGACAAGGCACACGGCCTAGGACACGGGCGTGTCCAAGGCCGTGTCGTCAGGTCGACGATCTTCGCTCAACGAAGTGTCGAGTGTCGAGACTGTGTACACGGCCTGGAGCCAAGGTGTGTTGAGGTAGAGACGGGCAAGGACACGGGCGTGTCCTAGAACCCGTGCAGTGCTCGAGTTGTTTTAGGGATAAATCGATGGGGGTACACGGCCGGCCACACGGCCGTGTCAGGTGGAACACGGGCGTGTCAGGTCGAACACGGGCGTGTTTGATGCCCGTGTGTTGTTCCAGGCGAGTCGATTTTGACGGCGAATGAGGCACACGGCCCTGGACACGGGCGTGTGCCAGGCCATGTTCGGTACAGATTGGACATTTCAGTCCCGAATCAAAGCCGTTCGTTTCTTTAATTGGTGATCCAATGGCTGGGGGTTGTTCCTGATGGGATATACCCGGGATTGGGCCTTAGAAACCCTCACTTTTCATGAGTTGTTATCTTTCTAAGGCTTAGAGAGAGAGGAGAGCCAAGGAAGGAAGAAGAAGCTAGATCCGGCCATTGGAGGAGCTTCGAAGCTCCAAATCGCGAGCCGACTTCGGATCCACGGAGGCGAAGAGAGTGCGGTGCTTTTCATCCGCTTACCTTTCCATGGCGCCAAAGAGAAGCGCTAGGGTAATGATCCTCTTCTTGAGCATGTGTAGCTCTCCTTCTTTGCATATGAAGCCCGCTCTCGCGAGTTTGCGGTGAGTTGGAGGCGTTCCTTCGGGTTGATATGTAAAGTCCCCATTGTGTAGAGTCTGTAAGCGAGAACGGACATAAGCATGATGTATGAAGCCTATCCGGACATGTTGGTCTGGATCGGTGATGTTGCATTGCATAATGCCGGAGAAGACTCCATGTTATTGGTTGTTTTTTGGGTTTTCTACATGGTATATTGCAACATGGAGCCTTGGGGATTAACCCAAAGGTGCACCCGAAAAACCGGGCGGATGCGTGATCCTGCCAACTTGGTGGCCTGAGAGCCAACTTGAACATAACCGAGTTATGTGAAATGTGTGACGAAAATGGGACTCGGGAGAAGTTTGACCCGCGCATATGGCTTAAACTGTCATTGCGATGTGAGCACGGGTTAGATGGAATCGTACCTATTTCTATGTCGTTCGGTTAAAGAGACCTAAGGTGACGTGGCACTTGTCGTTGGCATAGATGAGGGTCTTCGGCGGTCTATGGCTTAAACTGTCGTGACCCATGCCGGTAAGATAAAATGCTCATAGGTTTGGCCGTCAAAGTGGCGGTGGTGAGTCCGGAATGTCTATGGCTTTAATTGACATGACATCGACCGGTTCACCGAGAATGTGCCCTGAGAGCACGGGGCGTGTGGTCGTGCGAGCCAACGTCTGTGATGAAATGATTATATTTATGTTGCTCGCTTATGCTAATGAAATGCAGGGAAGGAGCATCGCCGCCCCGAGCTGGGGGTGGGATAGTTATAATTTGGTCAGCATTGCTGACCGTTGCCTTGTTTTGCCACCGTGCGGTTGTTTGTTGCTTGCAGGTGCTGCTGGACCAAGCGGTCAATAGCGGGCTAAAGCCCAATTTGCGAAGCCGACCCTCGAAGGCCTAATTGGAGTGTTTAATGGTTTTATTCATGTATGACCGGCCTGCGTGCCGTGGTTTGTAAATCATGTAATATCAAGTGAACCATTTTGTAAGGCCTTAAGGCCTGTACTTGTGTATGTACAACATTCCTGTTTTGGTATTAGTGGGCATTCATGCTTTAGTGCTGGGTTCTTTATTGCAACTCTTATTAATCTGCTTCCGCTAGAATGCTATGTGTAGGACGTTATGATTGGTTGGATGGTTTCCATGAGTAACCGCCCGGTCTATCTGTAGTATATGGCGTCGGTTCCCGGCCGTACCTACTGCTATATGCTATGCGACGGATAGGGGGTGTTACGCAACATGTCCAGGTCTATTGCAGCAATAGCAAATAATCTTTGATGTAGTTGACTTGCTAGGCTTTGTTTCACTCCTGTCCTTCCTGGATGATTTCCCCTTCTGATAATAGTCATCCTTGGACTGAGATGAGGATGGCTTAGATTTCCACTGCTTCTTTTTTAAGAATCTCTGAAACTGTCTTGTGAAAGCAGCAAAGTCTTCATCAGAATTACTGTTGTCTGAACTGTGATTATCAGAATTTTCTGAGATCAATTCTGCAGCTTTCTTAGGAGAAGATGGAGACATCCTCCTATTCTTCCTTGTGGCTTCTACCTTGAAGGCCACTGACTTATCTCTATAGTCAACCTTTGTATTTTTCTCTTCCTCCTTTCTGGCCAACAACTGCATCTCATAAGACAGCAATTTGCCAAACAGTGTTAGATGTGAAATTTCTGCCAGTCTGGACACTTCCCTTATGGCACAGATCTTTGTATCCCAATCCTTAGTCAAAGACCTAAGGAATTTGTCATTCAGCTCATATGTACTGAAGATTCTTCCATAGGACATTAGTTCATTTACAATTTTGTAGAACTTCTTATAACATTCAGTTATGCTATCAGACTTGGCTTATCTGAAACTCTCATATTCTTGATTAAGCATAGACTTTCTATCTTGCCTAACCTCTTCAGAAACCTCCATGTAGACAACCAATGTGTCCCACGTCTCCTTGGAGGTTTTGTAGTGAATCAGATTCTGGAATGTTGAGTCATCTATGACACTCACTATAATATTCTGTGCTCTTTTATCCATTGTAGCCAAGATAATCTCATCCTTTGTCATTTCTGAAAAATCTTTAGGAATCCTTTGATCAGCATCAAGAACAGAAACCTTCATTGGAATATATGGTCCTTCCTTAACTGTTATATAAATTCTAGGATCAGATGCCTCCATAAATAGTCTGACTCTTTCCTTCCATATTCCAAAGATTTCCTTCATGCAGATAGGCAACTTCATTGAACCAAGCTTATTATGGTTTTCTCCTGAACCTATCTTCTTTAACTTAATGTTGCCTTACAGATCTTACTCAGACTGTTAAGTCTTTCTTTGAGGAACCTCCCTCTGATACCACTTGAAAGAATTGGTTCCTAAACACCTAGAGGGGGGTGAATAGGTTCAATTCTATTTCCTTCTAAGGCAGAATATTAATTCAGTTAATTAATATAAACATACAGTTCTACCGCTATCACAGCACAGAAATAACAATACCACACACAATCACAGATGGCACACCGATTTATAGTGGTTCCCCAAGGTCTGGGTGCATCCACTTTCCCCCTTCGCCTATCTAGCAGTGTGCTAGATTCGGCCTAACTTCTTTCCTTCTCCTCAGATCCGCAGATCTTACAGCTCAGAACCCAAACAAGGCTCCTACAACTCAGAGTGAGTCCACACTCCTACAGCTCAGGCAATTTGCCCTACCTCAGCCTTCAACAAGGCCTACAACTCAGAGATGAAAATCTCCTGTAACTCAGGCTCTCAGCCCTACCTCAGCCTTCAACAAGGCCTACCACTCAAAGAACTCAATCTCCTACAACTCAGCCTTTATAAATCAGGCTTACAACTCGGATCTTAAAAAGATCCTACTGAAAATAGATGTAAATTTGAAATTTACCACCACCCTGTTTGAGAGAGAAAGGATGATAGGTTTCTTGATCAGTTCTTGAAAGAATCTAATGTTAGAGATCAACATGTCTTAGCTTTCTTCAAAGCTTCTTGAATCTGAACACAGTAGGGTTGATCTCCTTTGAAGTTGATCTTGAATCAACTTCTTTCTTGAAATGCAGAAATCAATCTGAATTCTTCTTGGCAGACTGGTTCAGAATCTGCACTTAAGAGACTTGTTGATGCAAGTCCCTTTCTTCACTTGAATAGATGGAGCTCTCTCTCCAAATTCTTCTGAAGATTCTTCTGAATTCTTCTTTGAATTCTCTTGATAAACTCTGAGTAGATCACCACTTGAGAATGTCTTCTTAGATCTTCTGTTGAAAATCTTCTTCTGTTTTTCGTGTTTTTCTTTTTTATCTCATCTGTATGTATTATGTCTTCTGTTGATAGAGAATGTCTTTATATACACTTCCTCCATGGTAACCGGCTGATCCGGTTTCTAACAAACTTCTGACAGCTCTGATAGCTTCAGTAGACCGGTTGGTTATGGCAGCTGTCAAGTCTTCAGTCACTTCTTGTTGAATTCTGTGAAGTGAAAGTGGGTGAATGGAAGGCTTGGGAAACCTATCCGCGCGGACTACGCGGACAGGGTTGGCGGACTGCTAGGTCGGCAGGGATGTTGCAGGCGGTTTGCTCTGTGGCGGCCTGGGCGGTCTGTTCGCGCGGACTGCGCGGACAGCAGCGGCGGTCTGACAGGCCAGTGTTTGCTCAGCAGGTGGTTGACTCCCAGAAAGTAACCAGGCGGATAGGAAAGTTATCCGCGGAGTCCGGCTTGAAGCGGACTGAAGAACTGGAGCTCGGCAGACCGGTTTGGCAGTTGCCTTGGTCTTGCTCTAGTGAAGCGGCAAGTGGAAGCCGCGGAGACCGCCGGTCAGCGCGGACAGGAACTGGAGGTCGCCCGGTATGGCGGGCTAGATCCAGTGTCCGCCAGTAAGTGCGGACTGGCCCTTGCGGCCAGTGGACTGGACTTGGTGGGAATTGAACCAAGTCCAGGATGGCTCAGTCCGGGGAGATCGCGCAGTGGAGCGCGGGCTGGTTTCTCAGTCCGCCAAGCGTTGTAGAAGTGCTTTGCCTTGTTTGCTAGCTTGGGGATATGCGGACTGGAGGATTGCCCGTGCAGGAGCGTGCGGACTGGAGCTGGAGTCCGCTGAGTCCGGAGATGCCTTGTGATGAGGCAATGGACTCAGGAGTTGCGGACTGGAGTCTGCTGTTAGCGGACTGGATTGGCGTGTCCGCTAAGTCCGGAGGTGCCTTGGCAATGAGGTAATGGACTTGGGATATGCGGACGATAGCTGGGTATCCGCTGAGTCCGGCAGGTGCCTTGATGGCGCGGTTGCGGGCTCGGGTTTTGCGGGCTGATGCCTTGTCCGCAGAATGGCGGATACGGCTTTTGTGGAGTCCGGCTGTGGTGGTCCTGGCTTGGTCTCTGGCGGCAAGGCGGACTGGATATTGGAGTCCGGCCTTGGAGAAGCTGGGGCGGACTGGCTATCTGCACAGGGCGGCGAACTGGCATGTGTGTCCGCGGGCTGGCGGACACATAAGTTCTTGCTGCGGGTTGTGGCGGTGATCCTATCGGGAAGGGCGGTGACCATACTCATCGTCGTGCCTATAAATAGGACCCATGTCACATCAGAACATATAGAGAAAAACCTAGACCGAAGTAAGTGAACAGTGTTTGAGCTCGCGTAAGTTGCTGCGGCCTGGACTTTGTGTCCGCGCGGATAGAGTTGACCCGGTTGTGCTGTGCAGGTTGTGCGGATAGCGCTGGAAAGCCAGGACTTGGCTCTGATTGCGGTCAGGGACAGTGCGGACTCTGCGGTTAAGCAACAGGCGGTAAACAGCAGGTCGCGGATAGCGGCCAGGCGGTCTTCTCTTTGGCGACTTGGTTCGGGGTTCAGGAAGTCGCCGGTTTCTGGCGGACTGTTCCATTCGGTGGCGCAGCTTGTGCGGTCTGGCGGCGTGCAGACCGGCGGTGAAGAGCTAAGCATTGGAGCAAGGGTGAGTCCGCGCGGCTTGGGTTGCGGTCTGGCGACCTGGCGGACTGAGCGGACTCCACAGCAGTAGGTCGGCGGCTTGATCGTTTGAGTCCGCGCGGCTTGTTTTTTGTTCTTGTCTTTGTAACTGTCTCTGCTCTCCCGGTGTTGGGTTTTGGTGAAGCTTGTCTCGCCATGTATGTCTCGCCTTGTAAAGAAGTTTGCTTTTGATCAATAAAGAAGCTTGTGCTGCATGTGTTGCTGGTTGTTACTGCTTTGTTGAGATAACCACTGTTAACTCCACGATCCGGGAAAACTTTCAACATATAAGTGGGCGTATTCTCCTTCGGTTTGTTGAGTTTTCAGCAGGGTATCCAAGGGGGCGTCTGCGGTTTGTTGAATTTTAACATGGTATCAGAGCCAGGTTGTTGGAGTGGTCAAGCAGTGCTCAATGGAAGTAGTTGCTCTTCTGAAGAGGAAACCAGTGGTAGAACCATGGCAGTGGAGGATGCAAGTTGTCTTGGTATTGATCTTCTTACAGAGGCGAACTGTGAACGGTGGAAGTCCTGTATGAAGAGCTTTCTTCTTGGCGAGGACCTTTGGGAGGTTGTATGCGGAGCAGGAAGACAAGAGGATACTGCTGGCAATGCTGAGACGATGAGAGCTTGGAAGGAGGCAAATGCGAAAGCGGAGTCTATTCTCAAGCAGGTGATCTCATCGGAGCTCTTGGACCACATCAGTGGATGTCGGTCAGCTGCGGAGGTTTGGACTTCCCTTGATGGGTTGTTCAGGAAGAAGGTGAAGGAGGTTGCTGCTGATGATGGTCCCTCTACTTCATATCAGGAAGAAAGGAGTGTTTCTCCTAGGCGTGATAGGAAGAGGAAGGAAGGACCACGGTGCTATAAATGCAAGCAGCAAGGTCATCTTCGGAAGGAGTGCAAGGTTACCTTGCTCTCGGCGAACGTTGCTCAGGTAGGGAGGAAGGAGAAGAACGTAGTTGGGACTTCAACTAGTTCTGGATCTGATCGGCTGGATGTCACTGATAGTGCAGCTATCTGGCATGAAAGACTGGGGCATGTAGGGATGGACAAGCTGAAAGCAATGGCGGAAAGAAGACTCGTAAGAGGCTTGCCTAGATTGTCATCCTATGGCGATGGTCGGGGGTGTGCGGGATGTCAGGAAAGTGGAGCCTATCGCTTCATGGTCGACAAAGCACAAGCCAGGAGTAATGCACCATTGGCGGTTGTCCATTGTGCTCTGGTGGGACCGACCGTCACGGCCAGTCTTGGAGGCAGCAGGTTCATGCTGATATTGGTTGATGACTATTCTGGGTATACTTGGGTATACTTTATGAAGACGAAGTCCAGCATGGTACGCTTGTTTGTGGAGTTCAAGAAGCTTGTCGAAGGCCAGCTTGGCCGGAGGATCAAGGTGTTGAGGACAGGTTTCGGTGGTGAGTTTGACTCAACCGAGTTCTCACGCTTTTGCAGGAAGCAAGGGATCCGGATGGAGCTTTCTTGTGGACATACTTCACAACAGGGTAGTGTTGCAGCTCGGATGATCCGTTGGTTAACGGAGACCTGCAAGTGTTGGCTTCGGAGTAAAGGCGTTCCGAAGGCTCTTTGGGCGGAAGGAATGGCCTGTGCTGCTCATGTCATCAACCGGATGCCTCTTAGTCCGATCATAATGAAGACTCCTTATGAGCTAATGTTCGGAGTGAAGCCCTCAGTGAAGCACCTTCGGGTGTTTGGATCTACCTGCTATTTACACTCTCCGGGTGCTCTCAAATCAAAGCTAGTCTTTGTAGGGTATGATGAGCAGAGAAGAAGATGGAGGTGTATGGATCCTGCGACGAAGAAACTCATAGTGTCAAGAGACATTGTTTTCGATGAGTTGACGCCGTATTGGGGTAGCTCTTATGTGGAGCTAGAGATAAGCAGGTCAGATGGTGGGCTGAAGGAGGCTGCTGCTGAGGAAGTGGAGTTGTCTGAGTCACCAGGTGCTCCAGGTTGTTCTAGCTCCGGGGCAAAGGCGTCAGAGTCGGGAAGAAGGAGGAGCGATGCTCCAGGACCTTCTGACTCAAAGGCGGAGGCTTCCTGTTCAGGAAGCAAGGGGAGCGATGTTCCAGGCAGTTCATGTTCAAGAGGGAAGTCTTCTGGTTCAGGTAGCAGGGGGAGCGTTGCTCCAGGTGCTCTTGGTTCCAGTAAGGAGGCGTCTTGTTCAGGGAGCAAAGGGAGCATTGTTCCGGGTTTGCCCGGGAATGGAGCTGGTTCAAGAGCAGCGGAGGTGGTTAGCCATGATCAGGTTCTTCGGAGATCGAAGAGGATCAGTAAGCCACCAGCTCGATATAGCGAAGGGAACACGGCGGACTTGGTCCCGTGTTTCTTTGTTAGCCCTCAGGTCGAGCAAGGGACTTCTGGCTGTGATGACCCCACTAGAATCAAGGAGGTGGTTGACACCAAGTCTGATGAGGTGACTTCTCTCAGAGGCAACGAGGCTTGGGCTTCTGGGTCCAAGGAAGTTGGTGATACTCCTGTGATGCATGAGTGGAGGTTGAAGCTGAAGAAGGCAGAGGGAAGCATGGCTCCTTTTGGGAGATGCTGGAGGGCTCCCTCATGGTCCATGATATGCGGGGCGAGGACTATGTCTTGGACATCTCTTCGTAGATGCTATCGGAAGGACCAGGTGCAAGGTTACGGGAGCTGCTGGAGTTATTCACCACTTTTCACTTCAAGGGGGAGTGTTGAATTCTGTGAAGTGAAAGTGGGTGAATGGAAGGCTTGGGAAACCTATCCGCGCGGACTACGCGGACAGGGTTGGCGGACTGCTAGGTCGGCAGGGATGTTGCAGGCGGTTTGCTCTATGGCGGCCTGGGCGGTCTGTTCGCGCGGACTGCGCGGACAGCAGCGGCGGTCTGACAGGCCAGTGTTTGCTCAGCAGGTGGTTGACTCCCAGAAAGTAACCAGGCGGATAGGAAAGTTATCCGCGGAGTCCGGCTTGAAGCGGACTGAAGAACTGGAGCTCGGCAGACCGGTTTGGCAGTTGCCTTGGTCTTGCTCTAGTGAAGCGGCAAGTGGAAGCCGCGGAGACCGCCGGTCAGCGCGGACAGGAACTGGAGGTCGCCCGGTATGGCGGGCTAGATCCAGTGTCCGCCAGTAAGTGCGGACTGGCCCTTGCGGCCAGTGGACTGGACTTGGTGGGAATTGAACCAAGTCCAGGATGGCTCAGTCCGGGGAGATCGCGCAGTGGAGCGCGGGCTGGTTTCTCAGTCCGCCAAGCGTTGTAGAAGTGCTTTGCCTTGTTTGCTAGCTTGGGGATATGCGGACTGGAGGATTGCCCGTGCAGGAGCGTGCGGACTGGAGCTGGAGTCCGCTGAGTCCGGAGATGCCTTGTGATGAGGCAATGGACTCAGGAGTTGCGGACTGGAGTCTGCTGTTAGCGGACTGGATTGGCGTGTCCGCTAAGTCCGGAGGTGCCTTGGCAATGAGGTAATGGACTTGGGATATGCGGACGATAGCTGGGTATCCGCTGAGTCCGGCAGGTGCCTTGATGGCGCGGTTGCGGGCTCGGGTTTTGCGGGCTGATGCCTTGTCCGCAGAATGGCGGATACGGCTTTTGTGGAGTCCGGCTGTGGTGGTCCTGGCTTGGTCTCTGGCGGCAAGGCGGACTGGATATTGGAGTCCGGCCTTGGAGAAGCTGGGGCGGACTGGCTATCTGCACAGGGCGGCGAACTGGCATGTGTGTCCGCGGGCTGGCGGACACATAAGTTCTTGCTGCGGGTTGTGGCGGTGATCCTATCGGGAAGGGCGGTGACCATACTCATCGTCGTGCCTATAAATAGGACCCATGTCACATCAGAACATATAGAGAAAAACCTAGACCGAAGTAAGTGAACAGTGTTTGAGCTCGCGTAAGTTGCTGCGGCCTGGACTTTGTGTCCGCGCGGATAGAGTTGACCCGGTTGTGCTGTGCAGGTTGTGCGGATAGCGCTGGAAAGCCAGGACTTGGCTCTGATTGCGGTCAGGGACAGTGCGGACTCTGCGGTTAAGCAACAGGCGGTAAACAGCAGGTCGCGGATAGCGGCCAGGCGGTCTTCTCTTTGGCGACTTGGTTCGGGGTTCAGGAAGTCGCCGGTTTCTGGCGGACTGTTCCATTCGGTGGCGCAGCTTGTGCGGTCTGGCGGCGTGCAGACCGGCGGTGAAGAGCTAAGCATTGGAGCAAGGGTGAGTCCGCGCGGCTTGGGTTGCGGTCTGGCGACCTGGCGGACTGAGCGGACTCCACAGCAGTAGGTCGGCGGCTTGATCGTTTGAGTCCGCGCGGCTTGTTTTTTGTTCTTGTCTTTGTAACTGTCTCTGCTCTCCCGGTGTTGGGTTTTGGTGAAGCTTGTCTCGCCATGTATGTCTCGCCTTGTAAAGAAGTTTGCTTTTGATCAATAAAGAAGCTTGTGCTGCATGTGTTGCTGGTTGTTACTGCTTTGTTGAGATAACCACTGTTAACTCCACGATCCGGGAAAACTTTCAACATATAAGTGGGCGTATTCTCCTTCGGTTTGTTGAGTTTTCAGCAGGGTATCCAAGGGGGCGTCTGCGGTTTGTTGAATTTTAACACTTCTTGAAACTCTGTCTCTATCAGCAAAGTGTCGAGACTGAACTTCATCATGTGTCGACACATGTAGACTAAGTGTCGACACAAGACTTGGTGGTGTCGACACAGCTCCATTGGTATTGACACTGCTTCTCGACACAGCTTCTGTAGAATGTGTCGACACTAGTTCTGTGTGTCGACACAGTCACTTCTTCTCTTCACAAAAAATCAACTTTGTTGAAACTCTGTTATGTATCGACACAAGTCCTGTGTGTCGACACAGTTGATGTCAACAAAGTCTTCTGTGTGTCGACACTGCCTCTGTGTGTCGACACAGTTGATGTCGACTAAGCTTTTCTGTGTGTCGACTCTGCCTCTATGTGTTAACATAGTTTCTTCTAGTGTCGACACAGCCTTTCCAAGTGTCAACACAATTGACTCCAGGTGTCGACATAGCTTTTCTCCAGTGTCAACACAAGCTTTCATAAGTGTCGACACAGCTTCTTCTGGTGTCGACTCATGGACTTAGAAACTTTTTCTACATTCCTGCATTTTCTTAACCTGCACATATAAACTAAAAACAACATCAAATACACCTTGATGCATTTCATTGAGTAAGGTGAGGCTTCTTCAAATCTGGTACACATTTTCCAATGTACCCAACAACAACTCTCTCCCTCTTAAAAGAATTTCGTCCCCGAAATTACATAAAGGAAAGATAAACACAAAACTTAAACGGTACCTGAGTGGAATAAATCTGAGTACTCCTCAAGCATGGTCTGCTCTCGCTCCAACGAGAGTTCCTCCCGACAGCAATTGTCCCAATGGACCTTGACCATCTTGATTGTAACAGCCCAGCCCATGGCACTCAGAGGCTGCGCACAGCATGGCCCAAGCTCCGGCACTGCTACAGGGCTGCAGCCCAATACACCCCAACGCCTCTCCGGCCTGTTTCTCAGCACAGTGCGTTGTTGGCGCTAGGTATCGAACCCGCAACCCTTGATATACACGAGCCGCGACGTGACCTAGATCGCTGGTTCCGCTCCGTCGCCGCCGCCGTCGCCGCTCGCGCCGAGTAGTTTGCCGTTTGATCGTGGTTTCACCCAGATCCTCCTGCGACAGAAGCCTAGCTAAGCTTAGTATCTCACGTGTCTAACCGGAGATCTCTTGTCTCTCGATTTGTAGATCGGGAAAATCTTCCTCATCCGAATCGATCGAGACGATTGATCCTAGTGTGACCATTGGTAGACCTAGCTAGCTTCGCTATAAAGTTTGGATCTCTAAAGAACAGCAGCCGCACATCGTTGTTGCCGCCGATCCCGTGAACCTAGCCGCCGCCCATCTTGCCGCCGCCGGTTCCGGGGAGATTCTCTCCAAGTGAGATCTTGGGTAGTGGACTCTTCGTGGACTTCAAAAACACGTTGTCAACGAAGAGGGACACCTTAGTCTCCAAACGTAGTTTGTATCTCTTGTACATTCTAGTTTTACTTTTATTGTAAAGGAACGTTTGTTCCGTGTTGTAAGGGTTGGGTGCAACCCGTGTTGTGGGAGTGTTGACTCCTACGTGTGGAAGGGTTCCTTCCGATAGTGCAAGGATTGGATTTCAATCCTGTTGGTGAAGAGACCGAGTCGTCCCTTGTTGGGAGATAGGTCGAAGGGGGAAAGTGGATGTACCCAAATCGGGGAACCACTATAAATAGCTTGTGTATTCTGTGTGCTGTGCTGTTTATTTTTATTGTGCAGGTACAATCTTAAATTCCGCAAAAACGCTGCACGTCACCTATTCCCCCCCCCCCCATAGGTGAAGATAGTTGACACTAGGTGGACTTTCAAGTGGTATCAAAGCCAGGTTACTCATCAAAAAGGTTTACACCTTGAGTAGAATCCTGCCACCAGTGTCAGAAGCATGGAGCTGGATCATGAGATATCGCCACTAAGACTCCCCACATGCACAAAGGAGTTTTATCCCGTCTTGAGGATGAGAGTGTCGTATCACTTGGATGCTATCGATCCTCGGGCATCTTTCATCCTGGAAGAGGGTCCTTTTATTCCCATGAAGACCTCCGCCTCTGGAAAGAATATCCAAGTGCCCAAGTGCATTGCTGAGATGTCAGAGACGGAACTTTCATTATTCAATTTGGACAAGAGGATTCGTCAAATTATCATGGATATCTGGTCTGGACCTTCTCGCTCTAGATTGGAAAAATGTAGGACGGCTAAATCTATGTGGGTGATGATCTCAGAGCTGATGGGGGGTCAGAGAAAGCTGGAATCTGCTGTCAACCAGAGGATGAAGCCTATGTGGGGGTCCTCGTCTCTGAAGATGAAGGCAAGGATCTCTCGGACAGCATCAGAGCTCCAGTGTCCGTGTCAGAGACTGAAGAGGCCAGTGAGGAAAGCAGCTCTGATGAGGATGACACAATGGTCACTGGCTCTAATGACAATATCACTGAAGAGCAGGTAACTTCTTCATCCTGCCCCGTATCTCTTGAAGTTTCTGAAGACAGGAACTGCTTTCCTTCAGAAAATTCTGATTCCCTGAAGAGAGCCCTTCAGAAAAGCAACCTACTTGCTGAGGAGCAAGCTCAAGAGATTGCTCGACTGAAGATCTTGTTGGTTCTCCAATTGGCATCCAACAAGGTCAAGGACTGTAAAATCTCAGCTCTAGAGAGTAGTCTAGAAAATGAGAAAAGGATAGTATCAAACTTTTCCAAGGTTGATGTTATAAAGAGAAAGCAAGAAAATGGGTGGATCTCCCGAATTATCAATTCGTGGAGAAATGGGGAAACGGTATTCCGACCCCCCACTCCAAGCAGGAAGGCAACTCATCATGCCTTCAGGTATGATCACAGGAATAATCGTGGTCACTGCAAGGGTGATCTGTCCTCATGTGGAGACACCCATAGTGCAAGGGCCGTCGTGGTCACCCATGAGAGAATACCTAAGGCTCATTCTGAGCCCTTTGTATTCACTGCCACTGCCTCAACTCGGTGTGAATCTGCATGTACCAGCTCACAGAACACTTCTCACCACCCGAGGACACAGGACAGGGAGGTTAGAAGTCATGGTGTAAGTTTTCATGGGGCCTCAGGAAGGGGGATGCCTGAAAGGAAGGCACCACCTCCCCGGCCTCATAACGCTCGCAACATGCATTCCTTCCACCCCTCCACGTGTCATGGTGGAAGAGGAAACTTTGTGAGGAGATCATGCCCTATCCCGTTTAGACCTAGGACCTTGACTGCCTCAGTCACTAGATCAGGTCAGAAACGGCGATACAACATTCACCCGTGTTGGTGCAGTGGCAAAGTGGGACACTTTGCCATCGACTGTTAGCACAACCCCTCTGTGTCAAGGGCAAGGGCCTATCCACATTTTCAGGGCAGAGGTAGTCTTCCTGACAGGTTTTCTAAAGGAAGGCAGTCGAGTGCTTATGCTAATAGGAACCTAGGACCCAATATGATTTGGGTTCCTAAGGTAAAGTAATTCTTTCTTGCAGGGTAGTCTAGGTTCCCGTAACTATGATGGGAACTAGACAGTAGGTGTTTCAAGACTGAATTGGAACATGCATCTGGAATAACAGCAGTGATATCTATATGAGCAAACTCACATCGAGCACCTGGTATGTTATAGTCAGAGAGACTAAATGATAACTCTCATGTTCCCAGGTATTTTTCATCAGCTCCAAGACTTGAGTCGTTTTCCATCGACAGTTACATATATATATATCTTTATATATATATACATATATATATACGTGTATGTGTGCGCATCCAAGGATAGGGTAACACGCTGAATATAAACCTTAGATACACCATTAAAGAGTTAACGGAAATTCCACTGGTAGACTCGAAATCTAACATCTACAGGCTTAAATTAGTTCACTAAAAACTAGCGAAGATTGCCATCAAGAAATGTATGGAAAAGCTGGTTTAAACCCCAAATAGTGGCTTTAAGAAGTATTCACATATTTGGAAGATTTTTAAATTAACTTATATGGAAAAGCAGGAAACCCGTTAAAATCCCTTCTAAATCCCGTCGATCTCACGCAGTCTCCCGCCGAACTCACCTTTATATATTTAGAATCCCGCCGACCCTTCACCTTCCGTAGGAATCCCGCCGAAAGACCTTCTCCGCAGGAAACTCACCAGGAATCGTGCAGGCTTCCGTCGAATCCCGCCTAATCCCGCCGAACTCCGCAAGAAACTCACCGAATCTGCAAGTTTCTCACCGAAGGTTTCCCGCAAGAATCCCACTGAAGTTTCTCACCGAAGGTCTCCATCGTCTTCCCGCAAGTATCTCGCCGAATCGTGTAGGCTTCCGTCGACATCCCGCAAGAAGCTCACCGACAATCTCTCCCGGTTTCGATTCTTCCTTCCAGGAATTTCTCCACGTGCACTCATCCGGTGTCCCTCATCTTCAACCATCTAACTCCCGTCTACGCTTTTAGGTAACCTCTTCCTCACCCATACTTGGACGTTATCACTAGTGTCGCTTCTCCTTTGACTGTTAATTAAGCGTAGAGTAGGGATTCTCTCCCTAGGTGTGCAATGGCTCCAAGGACAACTGCTGGGCTGGTCACTGGATGCGAGCTAGTTCGAACAGGGTTCTCTCATGCCTCTGACGAATTCAGAAACATCATTCTTATGCTGGAAGAGGCTGGGCTCTCATTTGTACTGGAGCACCCGTGTAAAATCTTGGACAAAGAGGTGCTGGAGTTCTTCGCTACCGCCAGACTCCGAAATGAAGACTCTCTTATCAAGAGCAAGGCGGCAGGGGCAACGATCAAGATGTCTGCAAACAAGCTAACCCACTTCCTACAGCTCTCTAGCTCGGAGCACGAGGATTATCTTGAGGAAGAAGACAAAACCAGGACTCTATTGTTCTGTGGTCTCGCTCGAGGAACTCGGTCAATAAAGTGAAAGGATATGAATGAAGAAGGGAAACTTCTGTCAGACATAATCGGAAAAGTACTCATATGCAAGCCAGGCTCTCATGACCATATCTCTGGGGACATGTTCAAGATCCTGGTGGCAATTGTCTGCCGAAAAAGTTTCAACTGGGGGGCATTGTTGTTTGAGAAGATAAAGGACACCCTGAGATCTCTGAGCTTTTGCCGAATCATAAGTCTGTATCTCAATCAGCTGAATGGAAACAAGTATGACATGAGTAAAGGTGTTCCTCTACACTACTTGAAGAAGATGGACTCAAGTGTTTTTGACATATGGGAGAGGCGCATTGGGCAGGCCGCCATGGTCGGACAACAGGAAGTATCTCCAGCAGTAATCCCCAGTGAAATTCCTGATGCTTTGACTGCGGGAATTGAGGGGGAGCCTCTACCCACTCATGCTGATATAGTATCTGACATCTCCCAAATGGCCAGAGATGTTGTGGCAGATATACAAGAAGAAAGTGAAACTGTGCTAGAGCATGAGGAGGCCCTGAACCGGAACAATCAAGGAGCCGAAGCTGCTGTACAGGAGACTGCTGACAAAGAGTTGGAAGAGGATGCTGATGAAGATGATCTCATGGATGATGAAGGAGAGGAAGACGGCAATGAGGGACAGGAAGCCTTGGAGACTCAGGATATCACTGAAGCTCCACTTGACCAGCACGCTCCTGAGATTGCTCTTGAGATCATCGGTGCACCAGTGGAGGGGGAGTCCGAAAAATCTACAGAGGCCGCCAGCATTCCCCCATTAGAGACTGTGCTTGTGTCCAGCTCTACAGGTGCATCTGCTGAAGCGCAAGGCCAAGAAGTGCCTCCGGATCTTCCATTACGAGATGAGCTAGCCACTCACACCGTGAGTGTCATTCAAGGTATAGTGGATGAGCTTAAAGCCTCTTTTGAAAAAGCTCAAAATAAAATGCTGAAAAGGATTAAGAAATCTGAAAATCTCATGCTCAAGAACATGGTGGAGATCAATCATAAACTTGACATGATGGAAAAGAAATTTGAAGAAAAGTATACAGCGGCCGGCCAAGCGGTCACTCTTCTTATGGACGGGTTGAAAAAGAACACCGACACTCTCGTCGTAGTAAATCAGAATGCTCATGTTGTAGCAAACAACATTCTAAAGTTTGACGGTAATATGGTAACTCTCAACGCTAATCAACAAGCATTGGTCACTGAATTCTCCAGGACGACAAAGCATATTGATGACTCCCTGCACTCCTATACAAACTCCATCGCAGTCGAAGCCAAAAAGGGGGAGAAAAAATATATCGCTAAGATGGCTGAGCTTCGGGAAGTCATAATCAACAACTTTGAACAGTCAAACAAATATGTTTATGACAGTTGCTGGTGGATGCTCCAACAGGCGTTAGGCGTCGTTTTGCCTGAAAATCCTGCGGGTATTCATGCTCCTGAGACTTCTACGGCTGCTGAGGGAGTAAGTGCTGCAGATGTTCCCATGAGTGAAGCTGATGCTAGGGCTATTTCCAAAGCAAAACGTATGGCCATGTTTGACCAAGAGGCCCTATCAAAAGCCAGGGACAAGAGAAAGTTTCAAGAAGGGACATCAAAGGAAACACAAGCTGAAAAGAGAATCAGACTGAAGGAGGAGGAAGTAAGAAACGAAAAGTGGAGTCCAGTATCCAAGAGTATCATATTGGACACATTCTGGCTACAGGAACAAGGGGAAATCAATCGAAACGATGTATACAGCCAGTATGAGTGGGAGATGCATAAGACGTATGAAGCCAAACGGAACATCTTTTTCAGGACCAATACTGCGGCAGATAAAGCTCCTCCTCCCAGATATTATCCGAAGCCCAAAGAGTATATGGAGAGGCAAAGAAAGAAGTATTTGGCGCAAAAACTCAAGGATGACTTAGCCAAAGAAAAATAGTCAAAAATTGATAGCTTGTCATTCTCTCTTAAGAACAATTAATGGTTATTGTTATTATATGAACAATCTTGAGATTATGTATATATATATATATATATATATATATATATATATATATATATATATATATATATATATATATATATATATATATATGCATTTGAATTTATGAATGACTCAAGTCTTGATTTGTCTGCCTATATTCTCTTGTGCCGCATATTTAAATTCTGAATGTTGTTTATATTATCTGGTTGGTGTTATTCATCTTAGCTAGTAGGGTTTTGGCTTCGTCAAATAGGGGGAGATTGTTGGGTATTGTACCCACAATTACCTGGATTTGAGGAAGCCACCTGTCAAGCTAAGATGAATTCACAATGTATTTGATGAAACCTCTTAAGTTGTGCTTGCAGTTATTCCACGCTAAGTGCACACCAATGTCAGGGTGCAGTAGGTCAATATACACGGGTCTGCACAACGTAATCCCTCGTTGAGCAGATCAGTGTATTGGCCTATGTGTACTCTCTCTATTGGAGTGCACTTACTTTCAAGTACAGGGCTGTGTTTATACAAGAGCAGACAAGGAGCAAGGATGGGTCAAGGAGCAGCTCTTGGGTGGAAAGACGAAAATTCGTCTAAGTATAATTCGACGAGAATCACCAAGTGATTCTCGCCGATTCGGCGAGAATCACTAGTGATTCTCGCCGACTCTTTCCGGCTACCTCAAAACGGTGCCAAGTAAGATTCGGCGAGAATCACTAGTGATTCTCGCCGAACCCATCGTCGAGCAGATCATGGCCAAGTAATATTCGTTGAGAATCAACAAGTGATTCGGCGAGAATCACTAACTGATTCTCGCCGATTCGTCGAGAATCACCTGCGATTCTCACCGATTTTGACTTAGCAATTTCTCTGGAAGCTGCTGGACCGGATTCTGCCGCTGGGACTATGTTGAACCGGAACTAGGGTTTCCTTCAGGTGGGACCCACAACGGTCATTTAGGAGTATACGTGTGTATAAATACACAGGTATTTTTGAACAGAAACAGCAGCGAAGAAGAAAAGATATACACGAGCCGCGACGTGACCTAGATCGCTGGTTCCGCTCCGCCGCCGCCGCCGTCGCCGCTCGCGCCGAGTAGTTCGCCGTTTGATCGTGGTTTCGCCCAGATCCTCCTGCGACAGAAGCCTAGCCAAGCTTAGTGTCTCACGTGTCTAACCGGAGATCTCTTGTCTCTCGATTTGTAGATCGGGAAAATCATCCCCATCCGAATCGATCGAGACGATTGATCCTAGTGTGATCGTTGGTAGACCTAGCTAGCTTCGCTACGAAGTTTGGATCTCTAAAGAACAGCAGCCGCACATCGTTGTTGTCGCCGATCCCGTGAACCTAGCCGCCGCCCATCTTGCCGTCGCCGGTTCCGGGGAGATTCTCTCCAAGTGAGATCTTGGGTAGTGGACTCTTCGTGGACTTCAAAAACACGTCGTCAACGAAGAGGGACACCTTAGTCTCCAAACGTAGTTTGTATCTCTTGTACATTCTAGTTTTAATTTTATTGTAAAGGAACGTTTGTTCCGTGTTGTAAGGGTTGGGTGCAACCCGTGTTGTGGGAGTGTTGACTCCTACGTGTGGAAGGGTTCCTTCCGATAGTGCAAGGATTGGATTTCAATCCTGTTGGTGAAGAGACCGAGTCATCCCTTGTTGGGAGATAGGTCGAAGGGGGAAAGTGGATGTACCCAAATCGGGGAACCACTATAAATAGCTTGTGTATTCTGTGTGCTGTGCTGTTTATTTTTATTGTGCAGGTACAATCTTAAATTCCGCAAAAACGCTGCACGTCACCTATTCCCCCCCCCCCCCATAGGTGAAGATAGTTGACACTAGGTGGACTTTCACCATCCATCTGCAGATGAAAGGTCGTACTGAAATTCAGTTTTGTTCCCAACATCTGCTGCACCAATCTCCAATCATTGGACGTGAACCGCCCATCTTGGTCACTCACGATGCTGCTGGGCACACCATGAAGCCGCACAATATTGTCCACATATAGCTTTGCCAATTTCTCAACCGGATCATCCTTCCTATGCGGAATGAAGTGCAATACCTACGTTAGACAATCTACAACCACACAAATGGCGTCGTTCCGCTTTTGCGACCTTGACAACTCGTGCACAAAGTCCATAGTAATGTCGTCGAACTTCCACTCCAGAATAGGCAAGGACTTCAAGAATCCTCCCGGCTTTTGGCACTCCGCCTTCACCAAGGCACAAGTTTGACACTTCGCCACGTACAGTGCCACATCCTTCTTCAGTCCTGGCCACCAGAACAATTTCTTCACCTCGTGGTACATCTTCGTGCTCCCCTGGTGAATCGTGTACTTGGTATGATGCGCCTCGTACAACAATTCCACCCGCAAAGTGCCCACATTTGGGACGCACAGACGACCGTATTTACAAAGCAATCCATCCACAACCTCATATTTGGAATTTGACCCATCCAAAGCCTCTATCATAAGCTGTTTCATGCTGCTATCCACATCCAAAGCCTGTCAAATCCGATCAGCCAGGTTATACTGAACTTCCATCTAGTTCAATAGCGCTTCAGCACTCGACTGCTTGTCCACACAAGAGATCTCCAACGCCTCCAACTCCCGAACCAACCGCTCGTCATGGACCGACAGCCAATTGGCTTTAGCTGGGGCCCAGCGACTCAATGCGTCCGCAACCGCATTGCCTTTACCAGGCACATAATGGATCTTGAACGTGTAGTCCCCCAGGAACTCCATCCATCTCCTCTGACGCATGTTTAGATCTTTCTGATCCAACAAGTATTTCAGGCTCTTATGGTCGTTATAGATATCGACCTTCACCCCATACAAGTAGTGCCTCCATAGATTCAAGGCAAAAATCACGGTCGCTAACTCCAAGTCATGGACCGGATAATTTCTCTCGTGCACCTTCAGCTGTCTCGAGCCATACACTATCACACTTCCATGCTGCAGCAGCACACAACCTAAGCCACTGCCTGAAGCATCGCTATAGATCTTAAAATCTTCTGTCCCACTCGGCGAACTCAACACAGGCGTCGTGGTCAACCGCCACTTCAACTCCTCAAAAGCTCGTGCGCACTCCGGCGTCCAAACGAACTTCTGCTCTTTCCTCGTCAAAGTCGTAAGTGGTAAGGCTATCCTCGAGAAGTTCTCCACGAAGCGCATGTAATAGCCGGCAAGCCCCAAAAAGCTTCGAACTTCCGCTATCGTAGAAAGCACAGGCCACTCTCGTATCGCAACAATCTTCGTCGGATCCACCGCAATGCCCTCTCCACTTACTATATGACCAAGGAACGCCACTGAGGACAACCAAAACTCGCATTTGGAGAACTTGGTGTATAATTGATTCCTCCTCAGCATCTCTAGCACCAAATGTAGATGCTTAAAGTGATCCTCCTCACTTTGTGAGTACACCAAAATGTCGTCGATGAAGACAATCACAAAGTGGTCTAAGTACTCCCTGAAAGTACTGTTCATCAAATCCATGAACACTGACGGCGTATTCGTCAGCCCAAACGGCATGACGGTAAACTCGTAATGCTCGTACCCCGTACTAAAAGCTGTCTTAGGGATATCACTCTCCCTTATCCTCAGCTGATAATAACCAGACTTGAGATCCAACTTTGAGTACACAATTGACCCGACCAACTGATTGAACAGATCACCAATCCTCGGGATCGGGTACTTATTCTTCTCTGTTAGCTTGTTCAACTCCCGATAATCAATACAAAGTCTCAAGCTTCCGTCCTTCTTCTTAACAAAGAGGACCGGTGGGCTCTAAGGCGATGAACTTGGATGCACATACCCCTGCTCCAACAACTCTTGCAGTTGAACCTTCAGCTCCACCATTTCTTTAGACACTAGCCGATACGGAGAGCGTGACACAGGTTTAGCACCTGACACTAGCTCAATCGTGAAATCTATCTCCCATTGAGGCGGGGCTCTAGGAAGATCGGCAGGGAACACATCAGGGTACACAGCTACCACTGAAATACTATCCAATGTAGGCTTCGGCTTTGCAACCTCCACTAGCGTAAAGAATAGCTCTGCTCCAGCATGAACCGCCTTCACCACCTGAAGAGCAGACATCAAAGTCTTGCTCGACCCTTTCAAGCCCGTAAAAGTCGTCTCACGACCTGTTCCCAACTTGACTTCCTTGCGACCGCAATCAATAAAATATTGCTGCTCTGAGAGCCAGTCCATGCCAAATATTACGTCGAACTCCACCAACGGAAGTAACGACGCTAGCAAATGGAACTCCTGACTCCCAATACGAATCTTAACGCCACAGATTCTCTTTGCACGCTTCGAACACCCATTATGCAACAACACATCCAGTTTGCCCTTCGCCATTGAAGAAGGTACTCCGATGTGCGATATGAAACCTTCGGACAAAAATGAGTGCGAAGCTCCCGTATCAAAGAGTTCTCTTGCCGGATTCTCAGAAATCAAAACAACCCCTAAACAAGCAGTGGTAACGTAATATGTGCATAACAAGTATTTAAAAATTGACTTGCTATAAATTTAAACCATACATGTCACCACATCCGCTTGCTTGATGGCCTCCTATTGGCCAAGAATGTAAACTCTCGGTTGAGCCGGAGCATAATGGGACGCGGTTGACTCCACCGCCTTGTCCTTCTCTTCATAAGTTGCTCCCAGCTTCCTTTCGGACTTGGGACGTCCGCTCCAGCCGTCATGGGCAAAGTGCCTCGGCTTCCCTCAAGTAAAACATGCGCTCGGGGTCTGACCTGTAGTCGCCCCAGAAGCACCAGAAGAAGGGGCTGGGCCCGAAGTCCTAGCTTTCTTATTGAATTTGCGATACCCAAACTTCGCATTAGCCGACACTTTGAACTCTGTCCTCTTCTCACCAGAGTTTTTCTTTGCTTGCACATTCTTCATATCTTTCTCCAATGACCAGGCCGTGTTGATCAGGGTCAAGAAGCCATGTATCATAGGCCCCGAGAGTAGTAGCCTCAAGTCATCTCTCAGACCTTCGTAGAAACGGTTGGTCTTACGCTCCTCATCCGCGAACGTAGAGCTAGCATACTGACCCAACAGAGTAAACTCATGGAGATACTCATCCATGCTACTCTCTCCTTGCATCAACTTCCGGAACTCATTCTCCAAAAATATCCTCTGCGCCGAAGGGAGGTACCTAGCCAAGAACAGTCTCGAGAACTCTTCCATTGAGACGTTCGTCAGTTGCCTTCCTCTCAAGAGATGCAGCTCTAAACCTTCCCACCACAGCCTCGCATCCCCGTCCAACAGGAATGTAGTTATAGTGGTCATCTTCCACTCCTCCGTTTCAGTAGCTGTCAGGACTCTCTTCACTCGGGAGAGCCAGTCTTCAGCTTGAGATGGGGTTCCCAACCCTAAGAACACGGGAGGATTAAAGCTCATAACGTGCTTGAGCTGCCTTTCAGTTGCTCTCCTCGGCACCAAAGGCTCCACCACTACCTGCTTCACTCTTCTCAATTCATCCCTTTGAAATGGTACTTGCTCCATCGTAGGAGCGGGCTGCTGCATTTGCCTTGCAGGCTGCACATTGATCATGGCAAACACTGCTTCGGCCACCAATCGTATGGTTTCAGCCGAGGGAGGTGTTGCAGGAGCAACATTTGGTGCACTACTAGCCGCAGAAACTAGACGTTCTGACGGCCCTGCACCACTTCTGGTCACCTATAGTTGTATAAAACCTCGTTAAGAGACCAAGCAAAATTGTAAAACACAATTATAGGAACACGTGGGTTCCTCAAACACGTGTATTTTCATTCATAAGTGGACATTCATGGGTTCTTTTGATATTATAATGATGACGCACACACATGTGTTCACCACCCCTTAAAAAGAATTCGCCCACGAATTCATTTTGAGCCCGACCGAAACCAGTAGTCTGATACCAAATTGTAACACCCCCTATCTGTTGCATAGCATATAGCAGCAGCTCCGGCTGGGGCCCGACGCCATATACCAAAGACAGACTGAGTGGTTACTCAATGGAATATCATCCAACTAATAACCAACATCCTACACAGAGTCATTCTAGCGGAAGCAATTATTAAAAGTTGCAAATTAAATAACCCAGCCACAAGCATGAATGTCCACTACAAAACCCAATAGGAATGAAGTACCATACACAAGTACAATGGCCTTAAGGACTTACAATTGTTTACTTAAATAAAATGTATCTTCCATACCACGGCACGCAGGCCGGTCACACATGAATAAACAGGTAAACACTCAAAATTTGGCCTTCGAGTGCCGGCTCAGCAACTTAGGCTTTAGCCCGCTATTTACCGCTCGGCTCCGCCGCACCTGCAAGCAACAATCCACTGCAACGGTGATAAACAAAACAATGGTCAGCTATGTTGACCAAATTATAACGATCCCGCCCCCATAATCGGGGCGCGATGCTCTTTCCATACACTTTGTTAGCATAACCAAGCAGTATAGTGAATAAACACTTCATCACAGGCATGGACACACACGGCTTCACACCCCGTGCTCTCAGGGCACATTCTCGGTGAACACGTTCAAAGTCCGCTGACTCACCACCGCCCCTTGGACGACAATATCTCATGAGCATTTGGTCTTTTTGGCCACTACCTAAGACCCTCCATCTATGACAACGGCGAGTACCATGTACTTTACGTCTCTCTAACCAAACCACATAGATTGGGTACGGTTTCGCCTAACCTGTTGCTCACACTGCAATGTCAACTTAAGCCGTCTGTGTGGGTCAAGCTTCCCCGAGTCCCGTTTCATCATACACTTCACATAACCCAGTTATGTTCAAGTTGGCTCCTAGGCAACCAAGATGGCAGAATCACGCATTTGCCCGGTTTTTCGGGTGCACCTTGGAGTTAATCCCCAAGGCTCCCTGTTGCAATCTACCACGTAGAAAACCCGAAAAACAAACATTCGCGCGGAGTCTTCTCTGGCCATTCATGCAATGCAACATCACCGATCCAGACCAACTTGTCCGGGTAGGCTTCACACATCATGCCTATATCCGTTCTCGATTACAGACTCTACATGTACACAACGGGGACTATTCATATCTACCCGAAGGAATGCCTCAACTCACCGCAAACTCGCGAGAGCGGGCTTCCTATGCAAAGGAAAAGAGGACTTCACAAGTCCTAGGATGAGAATCGTTACCCTAGCATTTTTCCTTGGCTCCATGGAAATGTATGCGGATGGAAAGCACTGCAATCACCTTGCCTCCATAGATCCAAAGTCGGCTCGCGATTTGGAGCTCCGAAGCTCCGCCGGTGACTGGATCTAGCCTCCTTTCTACTTCCTTGCTCTCCCCTCTCTCTAAACTTTATAAAGAGACTAAGTGAAAGAAATGAGGGATTTGAAACCCTATTCCCGGGTATATCCCAGCAGGAACAACCCTCAGCCGTCAGATCCCAAAATAAGGAAACGAACGACCACGATCCGGAGCTGAAATACAAAATCTGGGCCGAACACGGCCTGTGACACGCCCGTGTCCAGGGCCGTGTTTGTAACGCCCCAAAATTTGTAGAGGGACGATCAGCATTTTTGGCCAAGTTTGGGTCTTAGTTGAGGGTCACACGGCCAAGGACACGGGCGTGTCCATGGCCGTGTCGATCCGGGTTCGTCAAGAGCCTGGGGAAGTCGACATTTTTTTCGCTCATTCGTCGACTAGTGGTGGACACGCCCTCCGACACGCCTGTGTCGGAACACGTGTCCCATGCGTGTTCTTTGAGTGCCGACACGGTGGTGTCGTCATGGAGGTGTCGACACGGTGGTGTCGACACAGTTGGGTTGACACAGTTGTGTCGACATAGAGGTGGTGTCGACACTAAGGTGTCGACACGGTGGTGTCGACACAGAGGAGGTGTCGACACGGGCGTGACGGGGGGCGTGCCCCCTCGGTTCGACAATCATCGAGTGTCGATCGTCGATCGTCGAGTGGCGATCGTCGGGCAGGGGTGCACGGCCTGTGACACGGGCGTGTCACAGGGCATGTCCCGCTGTGCCAAGATACGTTCGACAATCTAGATCTCCGTTCGACGATTTGGATCTGCGGTCGACGATTTTCCCCAGCAAGCTGCGTTCGACGATCTAGATCTCCGTTCGACAATTTGGATCTGTGGTAGAAGATTATCCCCAGCAAGCTGCGTTCGACTATCTGGATCTCCATTCGATGATTTGGAAGCGTTCGACGATCTTGGCTCGACGATCGTCGAGCGCGGGGTGTTTTGTGGCGTGTTTGACTGTCGATGCGGAGTGTCGACATAGGGGTTTTTTGGCGGGATTTTGACCAAATGTCCTGACACGATTTGATTTGGTCGCGGACGTGTCCTGCTCCGTAATGGTGAACTGTGCGGTGTTCAGCCCCTTTTGTCCAGGTCAGACCTGGATCTTAGCCATGCATTTCCCTTTTGTGGGAATCGACGGTTGGTGGTTACTCCGACTGGCTTATACCTGTGAATAGGGTTTCAACACCATCATTTTTCCCTGCCGCTGGTTCTGTCTGAGTTCTTGAGAGAAGGGAGAGCGAAGGAGGAAGAATAGATTTCGGTGCTTTTCATCCGGCAATTTTTCCATGGCTAAGAAGCGGAGTCGAAGGGTAACGACACTTCTCCTCTTGGTTTTAGGATGTATGTTTTAGCATCTTTTCTTTTCTGGTTTTTGGGCACCAAACTCTCAAGTGAGAGGGGTTTGGGTCGCCAAGGTTCAAAAGGAACCTCCGGGTCGATTGAGTCTGTCCCCGGCATGTTTTTGCATTAGAGATCCGCTTCGTTAGTGGATTAGGCATGGTGGGTGAAGCCGTTGTCGCGACCGTTAGTCCGACTCAGTGATGTTGCATACGAGGTTTAAGGATTCGTAGAGATCCGTTGCGGCAAGAGGCCGTTTGTGATGTGTGATGTTTGTGGTGTTCTTCCTATTATCTTGCGTGAGTACGTGTGGCCGGTACCGGGCAAGGTTAGCTCCCCATTGGCAGTAGATGGTTTCCTTGGTGGACAAGGTTAGCTCCGCATGGTGGTAGATGGTTTCCTTGGTGCACGGGAATGCTGCAGTACGAATAAGGGATTAGGGTGGAATTGTCTTGGTTTGTGATGTGCCAAGGCGTGGCTGTGTCTCTGTGGTCGGCTGGCTATCCCGTGACGTGCAAGTCATGTGTGGAAAGTGTCCTGGCGAGACTAGTCCCCTTTGTGTGAGACTGACGAAAATGCCGAGCATGGGGCAAGCCTGGGCAATGAGGCCATGAGCAGGTAGTGTCCAGCAAGAGTTCTTAGAATCGGTCAGTGTGTTGGACGGAATCCTGACATGAGAAGTCAGATTTTGCCGGCAAGCCTGGGTCTACGACCGTGAGCGGGTGGGGCCTTGGTAAGAGTTCTGTGTGGCGGCTTGTATGTCGTTGGGGGATTGTGGTTCCCCTTTTGTTTGCGGCTTTATGCCAATGAGGAAATGATGAGTACCCGAATGATGTGATGTTGTGCTAGATGCATACGCTATAGGGTGCCTTGGGTGAAGCCCGGGTGTTGCATTCATGCTGCATAGTAGGCCCTATTATTATATGCTCAATAGTAGAGAACATGTATGATGTTTGAGACATCCAAGCCTGTTTCCTTAGTTGTTTTTCTTGCTTATGATTATTTCATACGAAGTGCTAACTTGCAGGTTGGAGAAGTACCCAGGGGTCCGTTAAGGGCGGCCGGGAGGAGATGTGTTTGTTAAACAGTTTGAGGTCAGTCTTTGCTGACCCACGTTACTAATAATTTTTACAGGGCAAGGATTGCAAGAAGGAGCTAGCTCGCCGGCCAGAAAGGCCTAAGCCTCATGAAGTGTTACCTTTTGTTGTAGCTTTACCTTTATGGCATTGTATGTTTTATGCTCATGTTGACCGGCTTGCATGCCGAAGTAGACTAGGAGTGCTTATGCACTTTTATGATGTTGTATTATTTGAGTTGGGACCCACTCTTATTGTAAGGCCATAAGGCCATCTTGTTACCCTTGTAGGCGTGGATAACTTCTAGTCTTGTTGTTGTTTCCGCTGTGTTGTGTTTAAGTTTTGAGTTTGGGTAGTTATATCATCTTTTAATACTGAATCCGTGGTGTCTGTATGTTGTGGGGCCCCAGCCAAACCCATATTATACAGTCATTACAGGGGAGGTGTTACAATTTGGTATTAGAGGGAGGTTAGATTCAAGGTCAGTGCATAGAGAAGTTATCCACATAAGAGTAATGCGGGACCATGAGTGTCCTTATGTTTAAGTCTTGAGATTAGAGACTGATCCCTTGTTTCTTGTTTTCTTGAAGAGTGCAAGCAACGAGGCGGGTACGTCAAGAGCAAGAGAAGAACTTTCGGCGAGCAGTGCCACTACTCCAGGTCTTTTTGGGCATGGGTGTAAACCCGGCCGACTTCTGCCGCATGCTTGCAGAAGCGATGCTGGCAGTCAAGCTGCAGCGGCAGCTCAGGTAGCAACCCCTGCTACACCGGATACGGCGACGGTCGTGCCAGGCGGAGAAGCCAGGCGAGTGGAGCCTTTGGCGGAAAGGGTGGTTGTCGAACATGGAGACTGGCACATGAAGTACTTCCTGAGCTTCCATCCCCCGTCGTTCAAGGGAGTTGGTACGCCAACTGATGTGGAGGATTGGTGGGCTCAAATTCAAGAGCTTTTGAGGGCGGTAGAGATGCCAGAAGAAAAGAAATCTGAGTATGCGGCGTTCATGTTGGAAGGAGATGCCAAGTTGTGGTGGGTGAGCCATAGCGGCCGCCAGTTCCCTGGACGCACCCCGTCGATGGAGGAATTTGGGGATGCTTTTCTAAAGAGGTACATTCTCGTTTCTACACGGTTGGCCCTTCAGAGGCAGTTTCTATACTTAATGCAGCGAGACAAGATGGTGGACGAGTATGTGCAGGAGTTCACCTGTTTGGGTCGTTATGTGGGAACGACAATGGCAGATGATGTAGAGAGGGATAACCTCTTCTACTAGGGGCTGAGGGAGAATCTGAGGCAACCCCTCATTTTCATGAAGAGAGCTGGTTTTAATGAGCTAGTTGAGGCTGCCAGGATATTGGAGAGTGATCTGGAGCAAACCCAACGTCGTAAGGGTTTCACTCCCAAGCAAGGGGAAGGGAAGCCTCCCCAATCCCAAGGAAAGTCTGAAGGGAGTAGGTGGAGGAAAAAGCCTCACACTTCCAAGTCCGGTGAGAAGAGCAAGTGGACTCCTGAAGGTTCTCACTCTAGGGGACCGCCGATGTGCTACAACTGCGGTAAGGTGGGGCACATAGCTCGTGTTTGTCCTCAAGGAGGAGCGGAGCAAGAGGCAAGGCAGGAGCAGACTGTGTGCTCCGGCCCCAGTGTCGCAGAGAAAGGGAAGATGGCGGAGTCGAGCGCTTCTCGGTTCCAACCGTTGCAACCAAGGGCCTACAACCTTGGACAGCAGGAAGCTATCCGCCAAACCGATGTGGTGACAGGTATGAGGAAATTTAAGTTCAACTTTGTGCTTCATACTTTTAGATCTTTATGTGTGATGTCTATGTTGTAGGCTTCGTATTAGTTTCCAGATACCCCGCTAGGGTATTGTTTGATACGGGAGCATCACACTCCTTTATTACGAAGAGCTTCATCCGGAGAATAGGAGTTGAGACATTTTCGGCGGACGCAGATCTGAAAGTGCTCATGCCCAATGGGTCATCCAGTTAATCAAGGAGAATCAATTTAACTTTGTGCTTAATAACTGGGACAGTTATGGAATCAATTTATTGCTTTTCTAGCTGTTTGTCCAATTTCCAAGATTTCTACAGTTAATCAAGGAGAAGAATTCAAATTCAGAGACAGAACTTCTGCAGGAAATATAAAAAGAAATTATTTTAAAAAAAATGGGTACAAAAGGGGATTTTACAGACAGATAGAGAAGAAGAAAAATTCAGTCTGCATACTCTCAGAGTCTTCATCTTCTGCAACTCTTTTCCAAGCTTTCAAGAGACAACAAAATACAATCAGTCTGAAAGTTTCTGGAGATCATCAAGAAGACCTACACCCTGCAAAGCTTCCAGCAAAATTCCTGAACAATCATCATCTCAGGGGGAGCTTTGACATCATCAAGCAATCCACTAAAGTCTTCTCAGTTGTTTGAGAAAGAGTAGACCACATCAATTTTCTTTCACCCACTGTACACAGGATTTTAACTCCCTTCAAAAGTTAACCACCTGGTTCTTAAGTCTCCTTATCAAAAGACTTAGCTTGGTTTTGGGGCACCTAATCAAAAGCATAAAGGGTTGTGAGATCTCCCTTCAAATAGATCTTGTGGTGACAGGGCACCTGAGCAAAAACCAGTTGGTGGCAGGGCACCTGATCATAAACCTATAGTGGATTCCTACCAGGGTGGTAGAAGAGTGGATGTACCCAAGTTTAGGGTAACCACTATAAATTTCTTATGTCGTCCGGTTGCCCTTTGTTTTCTTATTATTGGGTGCTATGTGCTGTGATAGTTTAGCTTAGTTTGCATTTCCTTTTATACTACTCTATTATCACCTATTTTACTCTGATAAACTTTTAAAACAGCCAAAAGTTTTAGATTACTCTATCCCCCCTGTAGAGTAATCAGATCTATCCCCTATCTTTCAGCTGAGCCATCCGTTCGATAAATGTTCCAAAAGAATAGGAGCTCAAGAGCAGGAGAAGGTTCATGCGATTCAGGGTGCTCCTAAGGGAGATTTGGTGTATACTTCATGCAAACTAAGAGGGAACGATGCTGCCCACTATTGGGGTAAGGAATGGGGCTGCTTCCTGTGCGGACAAAAAGGACATTTCAAGTCAAAGTGTCGCAGGCTCAGCCCCTGTTGCAACCAGTTCCACTTTTGGCTTTGCCACCGCCGTAGCATTTGTACGAGGGAAAGGGGAAGCTGAACGTGGTGTCTCTTGAGGAAGCCTAGATGTCTACTCATGTTATTTTAAGTTAGACCCTAATCTAGTTTTAGTTTTTAATTCATAGTTATAGGTTCAATGTTCGTCCTCTTAGTCACGGGTGCGATAATGTTTATAGGAAGGTTTAAGGTAAAGAACCGTTGGGCATGCGTTCTTTTTGATTCTGGTGTTACCCACTCGTTTGTGGCTAGAACCTTTGTAGAGCGTCATCGTCTGACTCTGGATCAAGTTAGTAATGTGTTTCATGTCAAGTTTCCCTCTGGTGATTCAGTGGTATCGGACCAAGGCATTCAGAGTTGTCTGATTCTGTTTGGTGATTTTCTAGCAGTTGTTGATTTGAAGGTGTTTGACATGGAAGATTATGATATGATCTTGGGCATGGACTGGTTGTCCAGATATGATGTTGTTATTCAGTGCAAGGTTAAGAGCTTGGACTTCTAGATGTACAACGGTCAACCCAGGAGTGTTTATGGTTATCCGCGCCAGAGTTCTCCGATTATTTCTGCGGTATGTGCCCGAAAGCTTTTAGATTCTGGCTGTTTTGCTTGTTTAGTTTCAGTTTTGGAAACCATAGTTATTTTATCGCGTTTAGAGGATATCCCCGTAGTGCGTCTGTTTCCTGATGTATTTCTTGGTAATCTTCCTGGTCTTCCGCCTGAGAGAGACGTGGAGTTCGTCATAAATCTGGAGTCGGGTACCCGTCCTATTGCTAAGGTACCATACCGAATGTCCCCTCGTGAGCTGGAGGAGTTGTGTACCTAGCTGGATTAATTGTTACAAAGCGAATTTATTAGGCCGAGTTCTTCACCATGGGGAGCCCCCGTGCTGTTTGTGAAGAAAAAGGTGGATCTATGAGGCTTTGCATTGATTATAGAGACCTGAACAAGGTGATTATCAAGAACATGTATCCCTTGACGAGAATTGATGACTTGTTTGACCAGTTGTGTTGTAGGTCTGTGTTTTCAAAGATTGATCTTCGTTCGGGCTACCACCAGTTAAGGATTCGTGAGACGGATATACCACGGACTGCCTTTCGTTCTTGGCACAGACATTTTTAGTTCTTGGTGATGTCTTTTGGTTTTGACTAATGCACCTTCTACCTTTATGGATATAATGAACAGAGAGTTCAAGGATTTTTCGGACCATTTTGTGGTCGTATATATAGAAGATGTTCTAGTTTATTCTCGCAGTGCTGATGAGTAAGCCTGGCACTTGTGTTTAGTTTTGTCTGTTTTGAGGGACCATAAGCTGTTTGCTAAGCTGAGCAAGTGTGCGTTTTGGTTGCCTCAGATTTCTTTCTTGGGTCATATGATAAGTAAAGATGGAATTTCAGTTGACCTTGAGAATATAGCAGTTGTTATGGATTGGAATAGGCCAACCACACCCAAAGAGATAAGGAGCTTCATAGGGTCTGCTAGCTATTATAGAAGGTCTGTAGAGGGTCTCTACATTGTCTGCGTCACTGACTAAACAAACGTAGAATAATGCAGCCTTTGATTGGAGCGATAAGTACGAGGAAGCTTTTTTGGAATTGAAGAGGATACTATGCACTACTTCGGTGTTGACTTTACCTACGGAAGGAATATAATATGTCGTATATGTAGATGCATCGCACGTTGGACTTGTTTGTGTGTTGATACAAGAAGGGAAGGTAATTGTGTATGGGTCTAGGCAGTTAAAGATTCATGAGAAGAATTACCCTACACATGATTTGGTATTTGCAGCTGTAATTTATGCACTAAAGTTATGGAGACATCTATTGTATGGTGCGTTGTGTAATATTTACACCGATCACAAGAGTTTAAAATATATTTTCACTCAAAAGGAGTTGAATTTGTGCCAGCGAAGATGGTTAGAGTATGTTGTAGATTATGATGTTGAGATCCAATACCATCCGGGCAAAGCCAATGTGGTAGCCGACGCCCTGAGTAGGAAGACGACAAAAATTTTTAACATCTCTGTGGATTCGCTGGTAGAAGAATTTCTCTTGATGGATATTTCTTTTGGAATTCGTGACTCGTCGAGCAGTTTGGTTGCGACAGAGCCTTCTTGGATTACACTTACGAGACTGCGTTAGATGGAAGATCCTGATTTGTTGAACCTTTACAAGAGAACTGAGAAGGGGGAGATACCATATTTTTTGATCGATGATGCGGGTACCTTGAAGTATCGGGACAGATTTTGTATCCCTGTTGTTGAGGACATTCGAATTAAGTTGTGTAGTGAGGCGCGTGTTTCTAGTGTTGCCTACCACCCAGATTCTACAAAGATGTATCAAGATCTAAAGCAGATTGTCTAGTGGTTTGGAATGAAGGGTGATATAGCCAGGTTTGTGTCTGAATGTTTTACATGCAAGCGTGTTAAGGCCGATCATAGAAGGCCTGGTGGCAAGTTGACGCCTTTGGATATTCCAAGCTGGAAATGAGAGAGTATTTCCATGGACTTCATTACGGGTTTATCGAGATCTCCCGGAGGTCATGATTATGTTTGGGTGATAGTGGATCGATTGATAAAGAGTGCTCACTTCGTGCCATTTAAGATTGGCTACTCCATGAAGAAGATAGTCGAATTATATTTTGATGAAGTCATCAGATTGCATGGAGTACCAGTTAGCATTGTACCAGATAGAGACTCCGTGTTTACGTCTCGCTTTTGGAAAAGCTTACATGAAGGGTTGGGTAACGATCTGAGTTATTCCACTGCTTATCATCCGCAGACTAATGGTTAAACGGAGAGAGTAAATCAAATCATGGAGGATATGATCAGATGCTATATTTTGGACCATGGAGGAGCGTGGGATGAGCGACTCAGATTGATGGAGTTTGCTTATAATAATAGTTATCAAGAAAGTTTGCAGATAGCCCCATTTGAGGCCTTGTATGGGAGACAATGCAGAACTCCCTTGTTTTGGGCTGAGGTCGGTGAGAAACCGTTGTTAGGTCCTGAAGCGCTAGAAGAGATGGAAATATCTATAAATCTTATTTGAGAGAAGCTTCGGATAGTGCAGGAATGTTATGAGAAGAATGTCAATCGGTGTATGACTGATTTGGAGTTTATTGTTGGGGACCTGGTTTTTCTGAAGGTTTCCCCAATATCTTGTGTTAAAAGATTTGGAAAGAATCATAAGTTGGACCCGAGGTACGTGGGATCTTTTAAGGTTATTGAGCGTATTGGAATTTCAGCATATAGGCTGGATTTGCCAGCAAATTTTCCTGGTGTGCACGATGTGTTTCACGTGAGCCAGTTGCGAAACTGTGTGCTCAGCGACCGATAGATTCTTGATGTTGTGCCCCAGTTGGAGCCTAATCTTTTCTATATTGAGATTCCTATCCGCATTCTAGATACTCAAGATCGAGTGTTGCGGAGGAAAACCATACCAATGGTGAAAGTTTTGAGGCGAAAGCAAGACGTGGAAAGCGCCACTTGGGAGTTTGAGACAGCTATGAGGGAGGCTCATCCTCATATATTCTCCTAGTTGATTGGTATGTAATCTTTTCAATAACCCTTGGTTATTTATTTTCTTTTGTAATAGAGGTTTGTGCATAAATTTTCGGGATAAAACTTTCTTTTAGCGGGAGTGGCTGTAACGCCCCCGATTTTTCGATATTTGGTTTAATTTATTATCTCGCATATTTATGATGTCAGGGCATTACGTTGACGCATTTTTGTCATATGTCGTTGTTAGAGCGTGGTTTTAGCTCTTAAGTTTCTCTGCGTGTGTCTGGGTTGAGCTTGTTTGCAAGATTCTCTAGCGAGCCGGGTCTATTTTGGTGACTCGGTGGAGCCTCTTTGGGAATGCTTGTGTTTTGGCTTTGGGAGGTGTTTGCCCGAGTTGGTTCGTCGAATCTTAATTTTGACTGTGTTGTTGGGTTCATAGCGTCGGTATTTAGCTACGGTGTGATTTTTGTAGAAATCCATGTTGGCGCAAATTTTGGGTCATTTGGACCACTATTTAATAAGAAACTATTATTATAATACTTATATGTCTAAGTATAAATAGCCTTGTGAATAGACAAACCCTATTCATCATCTTCTTCTTGAAAATCGTCGGTCTATTTGCTTAAGAAAGAGGCGTCCTTGTAGTGCCTTCGTCCGTCGATTGGAGGAGCTCTGGTGTACGAAATCATCATCAGAGAGTAGATTCAGATAACTCTCACCTAGATCTACATTTCGACAGTAAGTTTTTCGCGTTTCGTGGATTTTTAGAGGTTTAGTTTGCGGTTTTCACCCTCTTTCATCCTGAAACGTTTCAGGAAGTGTTACTTGGGTAATATTGCGGCCATATCCTTGATGAGGAGCATTTACGTGGCCGTATTCGGTGATTTGAGGCAAGTGGTGACTTCTTCCCCTTGTCAAGCTTTCTTTTTTTGTATATTTTTGTATGGTTCTTCCTTTTATAGATTTTGGGAGTAGGGTTTGATCTGGCCATTTGTCGCTCAGCTTTATGGTATAGTTTTTCGGCCAAGTTCAACATATGTATGAGGGATTAGATTCATTGTATTAGATTCAGTGTGTAGTTGTCGGTTAGGAGTGGTCGGAGTTTGCCGAACAGATGGCAATTCATCGAACGGAGTTCGCCGAAAAGATGGCTAATTCATCGAACAGAGTTTGTCGAACAGAGGGCTAATTCGTCGAACAGAGTTCGTCAAATGGAGCTAATTCGTCGAACGGAGTTCGTCGAGCGGAGCTAATTCGTCGAACGGAGCAGATTAGTCGGGCAGGCGTTGAGTGTAGACTTAGGCGTTGAGTGTAGCCTTAGGCGTTGAGTGTAGCCTTAGGCGTTGAGTGTAGCCATAGGCGTTGAGTGTAGCCTTAGGCATTGAGTGTAGCCATAGGCATTGAGTGTTACCTTAGGCATTGAGTGTAGCTTTAGCATAGAATTCAGTTTTTAGCCCAAGTCCAAAATCGTTGAGTGAGCTGACTTCACTCAACGCGGTGTTGAGTGTGTTGAATGCACTCAATGCCATGTTAAGCGTCTGTGTGGCTAAGTGTAAAAGCATTGAGTGAGTTGACTTCACTAAACGCGACGTTTGGTGTGTTGAAGACACTCAATGCCATCGTTTAAATTGCTAAGTAAGAAAGCATTGAGTGAGTGGTATTCACTCAACAAGGCGTTGAGTGAAGCCTCGCCATGTAGGAAATTCTGAGTCTAATTCAAAAAACATCGACAACATTGAGTGGACTCAACGCGGCGTGGAGTGGACTCAACGCGGCGTTGAGTGGACTCAACGCGGCGTTGAGTGGACTCAACGCGGCGTTGAGTGGACTCAACGCGGCGTTGAGTGGACTCAACGCGGCGTTGAGTGGACTCAACGCGGCGTTGAGTGGACTCAACGCGGCGTTGAGTGGACTCAACGCGGCGTTGAGTGGACTCAACGCGGCGTTGAGTGGACTCAACGCGGCGTTGAGTGGTTTGTTTTTTCGCGGAGTATAGCCGGATAGCGTCGAGTGTACTTGACTCTTTTTCCTTAGGTGATGGCATCGAGTGCGTTGACTGCTCTCGACATAGAGTCGAGTTACGTTACGTCGAGTGTACTCGACGTGGCGTCGAGTGTACTCGACGCTTTTCTCGTAAGCTTGATTTTTCTCGCCTAGTCTGGTCCGATTCATTTAGGATGGGCCTTAGAGAAATCCCTTGGGCTTTCTTCTTCATTTCCTTTGGAATAAACCCTTTTTTGGGTTGTGGGATCTTAATAGTTTTCAGGTGGTGTTGGTGTGACCATGGTTGGTTTTGAAATTTGACCCCGGTAATTTTGCTTGGGGTATGTGATTGCAGGTGTGTTGGGTAGGTTCCCACCACTACAGGTGTCGGGTTTTTTCCCCTGTGGTTTTATTTAAAGGGATGTGATTGTTGGTGTGTTTGGTAGGTTCCCGCCATTGCAGGTGCCTGTTTTCCCCCGATGGTTATGGTTTCTCTTGACTGTTAGGGTGTTGGGTACGTTCCCTCCACTTCAGGTGTCGGTATTTCCCCGGTAATTTTACTTATAAAGTTATGGGTAGTTTATTTTCTGATACATAGACTTACTTATATTCATGTTTCTTAAAGCATAGATTTTTATCGCACTTGGTGCAATTTTCCTACTTTTGGAGTCGGTAAGTTAGCTTTTACCGCTATTCTTTTACTTCTTATTCAGCTGAGGTTGTCAGTTGTCCTTATAATTGGGTTTGGTAACCCCTTATACTATTACTTGATTTTGTCTAATCTTTCCTTTTGTCACTTGCATCTTCTTGTTGAGGTGTTCTTTCTTTGAATGCCTCAGGTTCAGGGCAATAGCCGGGTGAGCCGCTATAACGCCCCCGATTTTTCGATATTTGGTTTAATTTTGTTATCTTGCATGTTTATGACGTCAGGGCATTACGTTGACGCGTTTTTGGCATATGTCGTTGTTAGAGCACACGCTCAGGGAAGAACCGACCCAAGGGCTCGGCGGGGAGGACCCACCACACACCCAGAAGACCTGAGAGTACCTCCCCTCCTTAGCCACAGACCGAGCTAAGGCTACCTCAAAAAGCATTAGAGGACCAAGAAGCTAGGGAGTATGAGAGTGTGCCTTCTGAGGTGCCCCCATTGGGTTCTATTTATATAATTCTGAAAATGGCCTGCAAATATCCAACCTCCGTTGTTTTGAACAGCTATGTGCAGTCCAACTTGGTCTGCCAATAGCGTAGCTCCGCTGTTCCAACAAGCTATTTGCACCCATGGGGAGGGCATCCAGGTAATTTCACCTCGGGGCTTCTACTGGACCCCATCTAGGGATAGGGAGGTCAGCTCGCCACTAATCTCTTCCCGCAAGAATCGGGTGCGACCTGGCTCTAGCGGCTCGCCTAATCTTCTTGGGCGAGCACGAGCTGGGCCACTGCGACCCGCCAATCCTCTACCGAGGCGGAAAGGCAGCCAAGTACTGTATAGGGGAGCGGTGTCACAACCCGCATTTCCTCAACGAGTACATCGTATCAGAGCAAGAGGAACTACGGGTTATGATGCCACATCGTGCAGGGGATAACTGCACACGCTCAGGCAAACCCTTGACGCTTACTTTATTAGTGGAAATCCATCAGTTAAATGCAAGAAAACCGTTTAGTTTAATGGTTGTATCCCTCGGCCTTAGGAATCAAAATGTGTGTTTGTACGCGGCAGAAATACTTGGTTTACTTATGACGATCTCCTATGTGCAGTCTATATTTAGAATAATATAAGAAATCCTCTTGGTTACGTTATTTGGAAAAGACATGTTCGGTGACCAAAACATGTTATGCATGGTATACAATAATAGGTTTTGTTTAGCTTCAAAATACCTAATGCAACCTACCATAAATCCTTCCCAAGAGCAAGAAGACATCATCTCATCTAAATGAGTCACATTAGCAGTCTAGTATTCATATATCACAAGTAAAGAAAGCCACCAATGGGCGCCAACAAGCTGACACGAACCCATTGGGGCACAAGTATGTATGTACAACAAAGAAAAGAACTACCTCGCTACGTAAGCTCAGCTAGCTCCCAAGAAACTCTACCCAAGCACTAGCCGCTCAACCGGCTACAACCTGCACCTGAGGCATTCAAGAAAGAACACCTCAGCAATCATCAAAGCTACACAATATAGTAGGAAGTTCAGAAAGTATGACGAAGGGGCTTACCGACCCCGTAGCAATGTTTCATGTAAGTAAAATAAGTGAACAAAAATAGGTGGAAAACAAGTATTAAATAATGTCAATGCAAAGTGTCAAACGCACCAAGTGCGTACAATTTTCATCAAGTCCTGCTCAACCCGCAGGAGCAAAAAGGCAATACACATGCCTAATTCATCATCTTTAGAACAAGAAACAACCATACTAGTGAAACATAAGCAGCGGTTAAGTTCGATTCCGCAAGGGTCTTTTGGTGGCGGCCCTAAAGTGGAACGCACTAATAAAAGGCAGCCCAAATCGGGGCCAAAATGGTATTCCATGCCATAAAACAAAACCTGATGGCCACCAAGGCTGAAACCACACCACCCCTTGTAGAATCCTCACACAAACGCTCTTGCTATGGTTCACAATTCGCCTCGCAAAACTCACCATAAACGAACCCAAGCTCAACACCATAAGCAACTCTCACCATAACCCAAGTACACATGTTTCCCTCCTTCATCCTCACACATGACGACAACTTGCCCATGTTTATGCTAACATGAGTACGCTAACAAAGGGAAATTTGATAACTAAACCAACAAGTGTATTTTAACATGATCATGACATGAACAAGAAAAGCTACATGAATCACATGAACAAGATAAACGACATGAATCAACCTAGCATACGAATTCATTGAGCATAGGGCAATTCGATGAGGATCAAGAAGATCGATAACTAAACAAAAATAAGCATAATAAGGCTAGTGAGGTATAACCCAAAACAAGAAGAACAAGCTAGGAAAATTGAAAGAGGGAAACTAGCTATTTTGCACAATCAAAGAACAAGAAATAAGATTGGCAAGGGTGAAGAACACCGCTTGCCTGAACCGAGATGACACCGCGACGGCTGCTCCTCTCTTTCCTTCTTTTGTCTTAGCTTTGCTCCCTTGAGTTCCTTTTGGAATGAGGAAGAAGATGAAGAAGAAGGTGAAATGAGGAGGAGAAATCTCTATTTCGGCCTTATTTCCTCCAGAACCGAGCTGGTCCATTTGATCCAGAATCAAGGAAATGAACGGCACAAAAAACTGGAAAAATTTGATTTTTCGGCCCTGTCACGCCCTGTGACACGCCCGTGTCACAGGGCGTGTACCTTAAGCGGCGCAGAAAGGCGGCAAATCCAGGTTTATCCACAAGGTACACGGCCGGGTACACGCCCGTGACCTAGGGCGTGTAGCCCGTGTCTCGACATCTTGTCGACTCAAAGTATCGACACTCTACAAAGCTGGACACGCCCTGTGACACGCCTGTGTCACAGGCCGTGTCCCCTCTCTCGACACCCGACACTCGACACTCGACACTCGACACTCGACACTCGACATAGCGGGACACGGCCCGTGACACGGCCGTGTCACGGGGCGTGTACCCCATTCGTCGAGCTCAACTCGATGCAAGAAAAATTCGTCGAGTCAAGGAGGTCACGCCCCAGGTCACGCCCTGGGTCACGCCCCGACACGCCCGTGTCGGGGGGCGTGTCACGCACAAAAACGACCATTTTCCCTGTTTTGAAAAGTGTTTCTGTGTCGTCCTAGACCAATTTTGCCTTAAGGACTTTTTACCCTTTTTTGTTTGCTGTATCATCAACCCGTTTTGAGCAACCTTACCCGGGTTCGAAAAAATGCATGCATTCCCTAAGAGGCCTCACTGAGTCCCCCAAACTTGGACTCCGGCTTGCTGGGGAATCGTGCAACTAGGCTACCAAAACAGCCACTCGAAAGCCTACGGGAAACTCATGCTCGAACAACGGTCAAAGCCAACGTAACGCCCATCAAGCGTACGCAATCAAAAATCCGGGGCGTTACAGTCACTCCCCCTAACAAAAAGTTTCGCCTCGAAACTTTTCAATCATTTTGATCTCAATCAAATAAGGTCGCAAACCAAAAACACTAATGCAACAAAAACACCAATTCACATACCAGCTTATTTACGAGAACAAATGAGGGTGAGCCGCCCTCATCGTTGACTCGAGCTCCCACATCGCGCTTTCCATATTCTGATTTTTCCATAGCACCTTGACCATCGGAATTTTCTTTTTCCGCAACACGCGATCTTGGGAGTCCAATATACGGATGGGCATCTCCACATAAGAAAGGTTTGGCGCCAATTGCGGCACCTCGTCCAACACTTGCTTGTCATTCCGCACACACTTGCGAAGTTGGGTGACATGAAACACGTCGTGAACACCAGAAAAGTTCACGGGTAATTCTATTTTGTAAGCGGATGCACCAACTCGCGCAAGAATCTTGAAGGGACCCACAAACCTTGGGTCTAATTTGCGCTCTTTGCCAAACCTTTTAATTCCCACCATTGGGGAGACTTTCAGGAAGATGAAATCCCCCACTGCAAACTCTAACTCCGACCTTCGCCGGTTGGCGTACTTTTCATATCGCTCTTGGGCGATCCGGAGCTTCTCCCGAATAAGTCGTACGACAACTTCCATGTCCTCGAGCGCCTCTGGACCCAACAAAGGTCGCTCGCCAACCTCAGCCCAAAATAGGGGAGTCTGACATCGACGCCCATATAAAGCTTCAAACGGAGCCATTTGCAAGCTTTCTTGATAGTTGTTATTATAGGCGAATTCCATAAGCCGTAAACGTTCATCCCATGCTCCGCCATACTCAAGAATGTAGCATCGAATCATATCTTCCACGATTTGATTTACTCGTTCCGTTTGGCCATTCGTCTGAGGGTGGTAAGCAGTGGAATACCGCAAATCCGTCCCCAAACCCTCTTGTAGACTCTTCCAGAAACGAGAAGTAAATCAGGAATCCCGGTCTGAAATGATATTGACTGGCACACCATGCAGTCGGATGATCTCGTTCAAATAGAGCTCCGTTATTGTCTCCATTGGGTAGTTGACCTTAAATAGTATGAAATGAGCACACTTGGTCAACCTATCCACGATCACCCACACGGAGTCATGTCCTCGTGGAGATCTTGGTAAACCTGTAATAAAATTCATTGAAATGCTTTCCCACTTCCATGTCAGAATCTCCAATGGCGTCAACTTGCCACCAGGCCTCCCATGATCAGTTTTCACCCGCTTGCAGGTATGACATGCTGATACAAATTGCACGATATCTCTTTTCATTCCATACCACCAGACAATTTGTTTCAAATCACGGTACATTTTAGTTGAGCCTGGATGGTAGGCCATACTTGAGCCATGTGCTTCCCTACACACCATCTCGCGAATGTCTCCAACTGCGGGGATACAAAATCGACCGCGATACTTTAATGTGCCCCCATCATCAATAGAAAAATCCGGTAATTCCCCCTTTTCAGTCCGAAGAAATAAATGTAAAAGATCAGGATCATCCTTTTGCTGTTGTCTTGCAAGCACCATCCATGAAGGTTCTTCTACTGCCGAATGACTTTGTGGTTCATATCTCCCCACTGAAATATCCATCAAGAGAAAGTCCTCCACAAGACGGTCGACGGAAAGATTAAATAATTTACCTGTCTTCCGACTCAACGCATCGGCCACAACATTAGCTTTCCCCGGATGATACTGAATATCCACATCATAATCAGCTATATATTCAAGCCATCGCCGTTGGCGCAGATTAAGTTCCTTTTGCGTGAAGACGTACTTTAAACTTTTATTATCCGTAAAGATTTTACACTGCGCGTCGTAAAGTAAGTGTCTCCACAACTTCAATGCAAATATCATCGCTGCGAACTCCAAATCATGCGTCGGGTAGTTCTTTTCATGACTTTTTAACTGCCGAGACCCATACGCAATCACCTTTTTGTCTTGCATTAACACACATCCAAGTCCAACGTGCGACGCATCCACAAAAACTTCATAATCTATCCCTTCTGTTGGTAAGATCAACACAGGAGCGGTACATAACCGATTCTTGAGTTCAAGGAATGATGCCTCACACTTGTCAGTCCAATCAAACGCCACATTATTCTGGGTTAAGCGAGTCAAAGGTGCAGCCAACGTAGCAAAACCTTCTACAAATCTGCGATAATAGCCGGTCAACCCCAAGAAGCTCTGAATCTCCTTGGGTGTCTCCGGTCTCCTCCACTCCATGACTGCAGCTATCTTTTCGGGATCCACTGATATTCCTTGTTGATTAATAACATGACCCAGGAATGCAACCTGAGGTAACCAAAACTCACATTTGCTTAACTTGGCGAACAACTTTTGGTCTCACAAAGTGGCCAATACCAATCGCAGATGCTGTTCATACTCCTCAGCACTGCGGGAGTAGACAAGAACGTCATCAATAAAAACCACCACAAACTTATCCAAGTAGTCCTTGAACACTCCGTTCATCATATCCATGAAGGCTGATGGTGTGTTGGTCAAACCAAACGACATCACCATAAATTCAAAATGGTCATGCCTTGATCGAAATGCAGTCCGCGGAATATCAGACTCCCGGACCTTGAGCTGATGATAGCCCGAGCGGAGATCAATCTTCGAAAATACTGAACTGCCACGCAGTTGATCAAACAAATCATCAATTCTTGGCAGTGAGTACTTGTTTTTAATCATCACCTTGTTCAACTCCCGGTAATCGATGCAAAGCCGCATCTACCCATCTTTCTTCTTCACAAATAACATCGGTGCACCCCAAGGTGATGTACTTGGCCTGATAAACCCCTTTGCCAATAGGTCATCCAGCTGGGTACGCAACTCTGCTAGCTCACGCGGGGCCATTCTGTACGACGCTTTCGCAATAGGCCGCGTACCCGGTTCCAAATCAATAACGAACTCGACATCACGATCAGGGGGAAGATGTTGGAGTCACCATGATGATCTGGAAGTGATCAAGCATGTAATCTCACTGCCAATGCGATATGAGCCTGCAGGGTCGCACATAAGAGATGTGGAGAAGTTGGTTGACTGACTGTGTTGGTAAAGGTTACCAATCACCGACCTGAATAGGGTTATGGGCAAAGTGTTGTCTTATAGGATCATCGGGTTGGGCAAATGTTGCCTTGAAGGGCTGGTTGGGATTGTCGTCCGAGGGTCGATGACATTAGTCGAGAATCGTCTTCTGATTCCCGCTGATCGGCGAGAATCGTCTCTTTGATTCTCGCCGATCGACGAGAATCGTCGAGAATCAATTGTTGATTCTCGACGAACGACTACTTCGACAATTGTCGTCGACCGCGGCTCGACGATCGTCGAGTATCGTTGTGTATCGTCGAGCGCGGCTCGACGATCGGCGAGAATCGTCGAGTATTGTACTCTGATTCTCGCCGATCCTGTATGATACTCGTCGACTGATTCTCGCCGAACCTGCTCAGTGATTCTCGCCGATTGTCGCCGATTCTCACCGATTGATACTCGCCGATTCTGAACCCTATTTTTGGGTGGTCTGCGGATAGCGATTTTCCTGGGTTTATTTATACCTTTGGTATAAATAGGACACTTAGGGTTTTCGGGAAGATAGACGGGCTCGTGATTTTCTCCTGTAGCAGATCGAAACCCGACGGAAGCCGTTCCGCCTTTCGTTCCGCCGATCCCGATCCCCGCCGCCGACGGAAGAGTTCCGCCGCCGCCGTGTTCGCTCCGTCGACCACCTCTTCTCCGGCGACTATCGCTGGTGCTACAATCCCTGGCACGGACCTAGCAGTCCGTGGGAAAGCAAAGGTGCGGTCTTCTCCTTCCCGATAATCCGTGCGACGGATAGATCGGTGTTCTCCCGCTCGTGTGGACTTCTGCAGAAACGTGGACACTATTCCGCGTAGAACTCGCCACTAGCAAGCAGATAAAGTTTCGAGCATCTCCGTTGGGTTGTGACTCAACGCCACCGAGGTAATTTTTGCCTAGTTTTGCTAACTTCTTGATTCAACATTCATAGCCCGATCCACATCTCTTTGGGTTTTTCTTGATGTTTATTTTTCCGCTGCGTGCACAAGCGTTGTGCCAACCCCATAGAGAAACCCAACAGTGGTATCAGAGGGAGGTTCGGCCATGATTGTTGTTTTGGAAGTTTGTTATTCCAGTGCGTGTAAACCTAGGGATTTAGAAGTGTTCTAAATGTCTAGATTTAGTCTTGGTCTCCTCGCCAAGAACGATTGGAATTTCGGTGGATTTCTAAGTGTTAGAAATAGTGATCTACTTAGCAGTAACCATCCCTCGATTTTGTTTTGGATTTTGAATCCAACAAAGAGAGATGAGCTTGTCTACTGCTTTAAGTTGAGCTGTCTTTGCCTTTGTCCAATGCATGTAAATCTGAGGATTTGGAAATTTCTGGATGCTCAGATTTAGCCCTTCCTTCTATCAAATGTTGATGGTGTCAGGATGTGCACATAAGGGATGCATGTGGTTTTAGAAGAATTGTTTTTCTTTGGATGTGCACGTCGATCAAATGTTGATCATGGTTAATTGTTAACCTATATTTGAAATCCCTTCATCAAATATTAAGTGTTCGGATGCCTTCCGATGGCTGACACTCTTCCTGCCTCGATCGATGAAGTGTGGGCTTGCCAAAGCAAGGTGCATTAATCTATCTTGGTAAGGGTGCGAGTGGATAATTGTAATATCCCACTGTCGACATCGAGTCCAGCTTAACTAGGTGACCTCAAAGGTTGAGTGCCTAGAGGCATAGGGTTGGCATGCACCATATGATGGATGCGAATAAGGAGTTATTCACCAACCATACAAGAATTGCATGAGGATGCAATTGGCAAGCGTTGCCTACCTAAATAACCGCATCGTGAGAGGAACGCCAAAGCGGACTCATAGTGTTGGTGAAATACGGATCTTGTCCACTAAGAGAGTAGCTCGCATGAACTCTCCGAATTGTTAGTGAGGGTTATCATTTCAAATAAAATAGTGGGAGTATTTTTAATTGAAGTCCTAATTAGAATAAATTGTAATTGAAATTTAGGTACTGATTTTATTCTGCATAAATTCTTGTAGAATTCCATGGCAAGCGTTGCACACTCCACGTTGTCTCTGAGAGCCATCCTTGAGAAGGATAAGCTCAGTGGGACAAATTATATGGACTGGTATAGGAACCTGAGAATTGTTCTCAGGCAAGAGCAAAAGCTCTATGTCTTGGAAGAAGAAGCCCCCGAGGTGCCGACCGGGAACTCTTCCCGTGCTGATAAAGATACTTATAAGAAGTATACTGACGATGCTTTGGATGTCGAGTGCCTTATGCTTGCCACCATGAACTCTGAGCTTCAGAAGCAACATGAGAACATGGGGTGCAAGGAGATTGACGAGCATCTCAAGAAAATGTTTCAAGGGCAGGCTCGTCAAGAGAGGTTCGACATCACAAAAGCGTTGTTTCAGTGCAAGATGGGAGTTCGAGACTCAGTAGGGACTCACGTACTCAAGATGATTGGGTATATAGAGAACCTTGAAAGGCTGGGTTTTCCTCTTGGTCAAGAGTTGGCCACGGATCTGATCCTGCAATCGTTGCCGGACAGTTATGAGCAGTTTGTCTTGAACTACAACATGAATGAGATAGACAAGACACTGCCCGAACTCCTAGGCATGTTGAGAACTGCCGAAATCAACATGAAGAAGGCCAAGCCTGCCAGCCCCATACTGATGGTGCATAAGGGCAAGGGCAAAGCCAAGGGCTCCAAGAAGACGAAGGTAGGACCTAAGTCACATCTTGAGCCCAAGTCTTCAGCACTGATGAAAAAGAAGAGCACGGTGAAGGAAGGGAAATGCCACCATTGTGGCAAGGCTGGTCATTGGCGGAGGAACTGTCCTTCATACATTGAGGGTCTGCAGAAATTGAGGGGAGGTATGACTTCCGCTTCTAATGTTTACGTTATAGAGATAAACCTTTCTGCTCCTTCATCTTGGGTATTGGATACCGGATGTGGTTCTCACATTTGTACAAATGTGCAGGAAATGGGAAGGAGAAGATTGCTGAGTAAAGGGGAGGTAGACCTCCGCGTCGGCAATGGAGCAAGAGTTGCTGCTGTAGCCGTAGGAGTTTACCGTCTTTCTTTGCCCAGTGGGCTTGTAATAGAACTAGATAACTGTTATTTTGTTCCGGCAATAACTAGAAACATTATATCTATTTCATGTTTGGACATGATTGAATTTTCTTTTATAATTAAGAACAATTGTTGTTCTATATTTAAGAATGATGTTTGTTATGTTGTAGCCCAATTGTTTAATGGTCTTTACGTTTTGAACTTGGACCATCTGATCTGTAATGTAGAAAATAATAAAAGACTAAAAACAAATGATTCGAACCCTACTTTTCTCTGGCATTGTCGTTTGGGCCATATCAACGAGAAGCGCATATCCAAGCTCCATAGAGATGGACTTTTGGACTCATTTGATTATGAATCATTTGAGCGATGCGAATCTTGTTTGTTAGGCAAGATGACTAAAGCTCCTTTCACTGGTTATACTGAGAGGGCTGAGGATCTCTTGGGTGTTGTACATAGTGATGTATGCGGACCCATGAGTTCCATGGCTAGAGGAGGGTATTTCTACTTTGTTACATTTACTGATGATTTCAGTAGATACGGATATGTGTATCTTATGAAGTGCAAATCCGAGACCTTTGAAAAGTTCAAAGAGTTCAAGAATGAAGTAGAAAACCAGTTGGGTAAAAGGGTTAAAGCACTCCGATCTGATCGAGGTGGCGAATACCTGAGTCATGAGTTCCGTGATCATCTGAAAGAGTGTGGTATTGTATCACAGCTCACTCCACCTAGAACACCACAACATAATGGTGTGTCTGAGAGGAGAAATCGTACTCTGTTAGACATGGTACGTTCGATGATGAGTCATGCAGACTTGCCTGTTTCCTTTTGGGGTTTTGCTTTAGAGACTGCTGCAATGACATTGAATCGCGCTCCAACTAAAACGGTTCTGAAGACACCATATGAGATATGGACTGGGAAGCGTCCTAGTATGTCATTCATTAAAATTTGGGGTTGTGAGGCATACGTGAGACGTCAAATGCCTGACAAGCTGGAACCCAAATCGGATAAATGTTATCTGGTGGGATATCCTAAGGAAACGAAAGGGTATTACTTTTACCTACCGTCTGAGGGCAAAGTGTTTGTCGCAAGGACTGGTGTCTTCTTGGAGAAAGAGTTCTTATCAAGAAAGACTGAAAAGGTAGAACTTGAAGAAGTTCAAGAACCACATGTAGTGAATGAACCGGAATTGGATTCTGAGACAGGACTACAAGATGTTGTAGCTAGAGAACCTGCTCAAGGAACACAAGTCCTACGTAGATCTGGTAGACCGAGGTTTGAGCCTGAGAGATATGGATTTCTCGTGTCTCAAATAGGTAATGTGTTGCTTATGGATCATGATGATGAACCAGCAACCTACCAAGAGGCTATGAATGGACCGGACTCCGACAAATGGCTTGAGGCTATGAAATCCGAAATGGACTCCATGTATGCAAACCAAGTTTGGAACTTGGTGGAACCACCTGAAGGGGTACGACCCATAGGGTGCAAGTGGGTCTTCAAGAAGAAGACCGACATGGATGGGAATGTACAGACATTCAAAGGGCGACTGGTGGCTAAGGGTTTCAAGCAAATTCATGGTATTGACTATGATGAGACCTTTTCCCCTGTTGCCATGGTAAAGTCCATTAGGATATTGCTTGATATTGCTGCGTATTATGACTACGAGATCTGGCAGATGGATGTCAAAATGGCTTTCCTTAATGGAAACCTCCTTGAGGAAGTGTATATGACACAACCCGAGGGTTTTGTATCCCCAGATGAAGCCACTAAAATATGCAAGCTGAATAAGTCCATTTATGGACTGAAACAGGCCTCTCGAAGTTGGAATCTTCGTTTTGATAAGAAAATCAAAGAGTTTGGTTTCATCAAGAATGAAGATGAGCCTTGTGTTTACAAGCAAATCAGTGGGAGCATTGTTGTCTTCCTGATATTGTATGTAGATGACATACTGTTGATCGGGAATGACATTCCTACCCTGAAAGTTGTTAAGAACAACCTAGGGAACTGCTTTTCAATGAAGGATTTGGGTGAAGCGACTTATATACTCGGTATTAAGATCTATAGAGATAGATCGAAGAAGTTGCTGGGTTTGACCCAGAGTACGTACATCGAAAAGGTGTTGAAGCGGTTCAGCATGCTTGAGTCAAAGAAAGGATTTTTGCCCATGTCTCATGGTGTGAATCTCTCTAAGGACCAGTGTCCAAAGTCTTGTGAAGATAAGGACCGCATGAAGTTGATTCCATATGCTTCGGTAATTGGATCAATCATGTACGCGATGTTATGTACTCGACCCGATGTATCCTTTGCTTTGAGCATGACTAGCAGGTATCAGTCAGACCCCGGTGAGTGTCACTGGATTGCAGTCAAGAATATCCTGAAGTACTTGAGAAGGACTAAGGACGTGTTCTTGGTGTATGGTGGAGAGGAAGAGCTCGTTGTAAGTGGTTACACGGATGCTAGCTTCCAAACTGATCGAGACGACTCCAAGTCTCAGTCAGGTTTTGTGTTTTGCCTGAATGGAGGAGCTGTAAGCTGGAAGAGTTCCAAGCAAGAGACAGTTGCTGATTCTACAACAGAGGCCGAGTATATCGCAGCAGCTAATGCGGCGAAGGAGGCTGTATGGATTAGGAAATTCATCGGCGAGCTTGATGTAGTTCCTAGCATTGTTGGTCTCGTAGTTCTCTACTGTGATAACAATGGTGCAATTGCACAATCTAAGCAACCTAGATCTCATCAGCGCTCCAAGCACATACTCCGGCGTTTTCATCTTATTCGTGAGATTGTTGAACGAGGAGATGTAAATATTTGCAGAGTGCCGACTGAGGAAAATATTGCGGATCCGCTGACAAAGCCTCTCGCGCAGAGAAAGCATGATGGTCATACTAAATCGATGGGTATACGATACCTAAATGATCAACTCTAGCGAGAATCTTGTGGGTTGCATGTAATCTTGTATTTTGTTGGCTGTTTGTTCATATGATGAACTGTGTACCTAGTTTTTCTTTTATAATTAAATGACAAATTCTTTTATTATGAATTTTTCTATATATGATAGTTAAATGTTAACATAATAGATACCTTTAGAATGTTCGCTTCCATGGGACATCAAGTACGTGACTTGAATGTGAGAGCCCATGATTTTTGGAGCTTCATTCTTAAAGGTCCCTGGTCGAGTATCATCATAGAAGCTAAGGGTGATGATGGTACATGAAGACTAGCACGTGTGTTGACTGATGACTGGTTCTCACAGGTCATGATATTGTGATATCAAGTCATCACGTGGGTACTTGTTAGTGAACAAGTTGTACTGGACAGACCCAACCTGAGACTACTCTGTGGATTGTCATCCAATCGTGTCACGAGTAGGTCTCAATTGACAATGGTGTTGTGATCCTTTGACCTGAAGTCACAACATTCATCAAGTGAGGAAGAGCGTGCTTTGATGTCATCTAAAGTCTTCCTTGAGAAAGGTTGATGATAAGGGTGGTTGTTGGGCATGTTACGAATCATTTGGGTGTTTGTGTGTGAGCAGATATGGGATTTGTCCTCCTGTATGACATGAGTTGCATCCATGGGCCCCTTGATGGATCTGGACTGAGAAATGTATGGCAATGCTTGGTTGAGTCAATATGTGATATTGGACTCACCATTCTCTGGAAGTCCGTCCTGGATCAAGAAACTTGGATTGAGCTATTACGAGGGTGACACGGTCCATGCCTCTAGTTCTTTCTGGATGTAAGGGACAAAGGGACAAAGACAACGCTGATACATTGGTCGTATAGGCTTATGAGTTATAAACTCTTATTGCTTGGGGAGCAATAATGCATTGCTAGATGTCGCTCATTGTTTGTGAGGTTTTTGCTTTGATACTTTCGAGATCAAGTGGGAGTCTGTTGGAGTCACCATGATGATCTGGAAGTGATCAAGCATGTAATCTCACTGCCAACGCGATATGAGCCTGCAGGGTCGCACATAAGAGATGTGGAGAAGTTGGTTGACTGACTGTGTTGGTAAAGGTTACCAATCACCGACCTGAATAGGGTTATGGGCAAAGTGTTGCCTTATAGGATCATCGGGTTGGGCAAATGTTGCCTTGAAGGGCTGGTTGGGATTGTCGTCCGAGGGTCGATGACATTAGTCGAGAATCGTCTTCTGATTCCCGCCGATCGGCGAGAATAGTCTCTCTGATTCTCGCCGCGAACGACTACTTCGACAATTGTCGTCGACCGCGGCTCGACGATCGTCGAGTATCGTTGTGTATCGTCGAGCGCGGCTCGACGATCGGCGAGAATCGTCGAGTATTGTACTCTGATTCTCGCTGATCCTATATGATACTCGTCGACTGATTCTCGCCGAACCTGCTCAGTGATTCTCGCCGATTGTCGCCGATTCTCACCGATTGATACTCGCCGATTCTGAACCCTATTTTCGGGTGGTCTGCGGATAGCGATTTTCCTGGGTTTATTTATACCTTTGGTATAAATAGGACACTTAGGGTTTTCGGGAAGATAGACGGGCTCGCGATTTTCTCCTGTAGCAGATCGAAACCCGACGGAAGCCGTTCCGCCTTTCGTTCCGCCGATCCCGATCCCCGCCGCCGACGGAAGAGTTCCGCCGCCGCCGTGTTCGCTCCGTCGACCACCTCTTCTCCGGCGACTGTCGCTGGTGCTGCAATCCCTGGCGCGGACCTAGCAGTCCGTGGGAAAGCAAAGTTGCGGTCTTCTCCTTCCCGATAATCCGTGCGACGGATAGATCGGTGTTCTCCCGCTCGTGTGGACTTCTGCAGAAACGTGGACACTATTCCGCGTAGAACTCGCCACTAGCAAGCAGATAAAGTTTGGAGCATCTCCGTTGGGTTGTGACTCAACGCCACCGAGGTAATTTTTGCCTAGTTTTGCTAACTTCTTGATTCAACATTCATAGCCCGATCCACATCTCTTTGGGTTTTTCTTGATGTTTATTTTTCCGCTGCGTGCACAAGCGTTGTGCCAACCCCATAGAGAAACCCAACAGAAGACCAGGAAGATCAGTAGGAAAAACACCTGGAAATTCATGCACAACAAGAATCTCCTCCAAACACGGCAAAACAGCACGAGTCCCCATAACTGAGACGAGACAAGCAAAACAGCCGGAAACAAACAACGTCCGAACACATACCGCCGAAATCCCTGGAGACTCCTGGCAAGAATCACCATAAACACTTCCCGGCTGACCATTGTCCTTGATAAAATCCAAGCGCTTCCCTTTGCACTGGATGACGGCGTCATAGCGGGATAACCAGTCTATGCCCAGAATGACGTCAAAATCCTCCAAATCGATCACCTTGAAATCAGCCTTCGCTAAGAAATCCCCCAACAAAATGGGACAATCAAGAAGACCCCAGTCTGCAACCACAGAAGCACCGGAAGGAAATTTCACCAAAAAGGCATTCCCCACTCGATCTGGTGTCAAATGATACCGATCCAGAAAGGTTCGAGCCACAAATGAATGGGTTGCACCAGAATCGAAGAGAACACGCGCCCAACGGTTCTTTACCTTAAAGTTTCCTATAAGGGTCCATATGTAGCTAAGAATTACGCGTAAGAGGCATAAACAAAACGTGAACCAGAGGAATGAATCGAACCTGAGATAACCTGGGGTGACATCTGAGCTTCCTCTGAAGAAATCACATTTAACTTCCCTTTTCCTTTGTCCAAACGCGGAGGCGGAGGCAAAGCCTGGAGTGGCATTGGCTGCAACACGGGCTGGCTTTGTGGGCACCTTGCCTTGAGATGTCCCTATTTGCCACACTGAAAGCACACCTTGTCTTTGACCCAGCAGCGGCCCACATCATGACCTCTTCCCCCACAACTTGTACACTCCAAGCCTCTGGTTGGCGCACCCCGAATGGCGTGCACCTGCTCCTTCTTCTGCATCCCCAACCGCTTGAAACATTTCTCAAACGGGTGACCTGCTCGTCCACAAAAGCTACATGTTTCCTTCTTCTTCGTTCTTACGTCTGCTTCTTGAGAGCTTTTCTCTCCCACCAGCTGTCTCTTATCCTTCCTCAACAGCTGCCCTCTTTGTTTTGCATTTTCTATCGCTTCCACCTTCAAAGCAGCCTCAACCACACTGGTGTAACTTGTCGCTCCATAAGCGCTTGCAAACTACTGAACATCGCTGCGGAGGCCGCCAAGAAATCTCTTTACTCGGTCAGCTTCCGTAGTCACCAAGCTCGAAGCGAACCGACTTAGCTTGCTAAACTCAATTTCATACTCACTAACTGTGAGTTTCCTCTGCTTCAGGTACAAGAAGTCATTCATCAGGCGATCCCTTGCCACTGACGGCAGAAACTTGCGTCGTAACAGGTCTTTAAAGGCTTCCCACGAACATCCCGCCACTAGGCTTTCCTTTTCTCGCAACCACCAACTTTTAGCCAACCCTTTTAGTTGATAGGCGTCAAGCATCACCTTTTGGTCTTCAGTAACGCCAGAATAGACAAACATCTCTTCCAACGTGATCACTCAATCATCCAAAATCACAAAGTCCGCTTTGCCATCATAGGACGGTGGTCCAAGTCGCTGAAACTGCGAGATGAAAGTCATCGCAGGAGGAACCACAACTGGGGGTATCACTGCCACGGAAGGAGTAGAACTCGTGGGGCCTCTGACAGTCTCTTGCATTCTTGGTGCCAGCCCAGACATCGCTGATGACATAGCTTGGAGCTGGGACTGCACTTCCTGCACCTGCCTCGTCAAAGCCTCATTACTTTGGCGTAGACTATCCATCAGGGCATTATTCTGCACGCCCGAAGATTCACCCTCAGATTGGGGAGTCTGCCTTGTCACTGGATGCTTCGACATCCTATAAACACGTGCACCCTTAGCAAACTCCAACCCAACAAAACACACAACAGCTATGTACAGACCATACATGTATAAATATGAACATCCACTGCTAACTTGCTCTGGGAGTTTGAGAATGATGGTATGCCTAGCCTAAAGATGACTCACCGTCATCCCACTAACTTGTGCCTAACCATGAATGCATGACTATGTTTGACCCAAAACCATGTGTGTACAGGTGTCATCATGTAAATCTTAGCTTGGCACGTTGTGCTCATGCAATGTTATGTTATGCGTGTTGTGCTATGCATTCTAGAAAAGGCCTTAATGCATGCCATGAGCGGTCGTACGCATCACAATGCTATGCATCCCATACTACATAGCATTGCATGCAACGAAGAAAAGAAAACGTGCTAGTCGCATCCATGTGGTAAGGTTATGCATCCCATACTACATAACCCGCACATGTTGCCCCTATGGTGGATCCATATACAACCACATATTATGCATCTCATACTACATAATATGCCCCGTATACTTCTGTTCATGCCATGAGTGTAGTGTGCGTGCTTCGGTCAAAACATACTGATGGTACCTCGGTGTGTGTATGATATGATGCTTACGATAATGACAAAAAGGAACGTTTGCCCGACCAATGGTCAAGCAAACCTCCTCTGATACCAACTGTCACAACCCGCATTTCCTCAACGAGTACATCGTATCAGAGCAAGAGGAACTACGGGTTATGATGCCACGTCGTGCAGTGGATAACTGCACACGCTCAGGCAAACCCTTGACGCTTACTTTATTAGTGGAAATCCATCAGTTAAATGCAAGAAAACCGTTTAGTTTAATGGCCGTATCCCTCGGCCTTAGGAATCAAAATGTGTGTTTGTACGCGGCGAAAATACTTGGTTTACTTATGACGATCTCCTATGTGCAGTCTATATTTAGAATAATATAAGAAATCCTCTTGGTTACGTTATTTGGAAAAGACATGTTCGGTGACCAAAACATGTTATGCATGGTATACAATAATAGGTTTTATTTAGCTTCAAAATACCTAATGCAACCTACCATAAATCCTTCCCAAGAGCAAGAAGACATCATCTCATCCAAATGAGTCACATTAGCAGTCTTGTATTCATATATCACAAGTAAAGAAAGCCACCAATGGACGCCAACAAGCTGACACGAATCCATTGGGGCACAAGTATGTCTGTACAACAAAGAAAAGAACTACCTCGCTACGTAAGCTCGGCTAGCTCCCAAGAAACTCTACCCAAGCACTAGTCGCTCAACCGGCTACAACCTGTACCTGAGGCATTCAAGAAAGAACACCTCAGCAATCATCAAAGCTACACAATATAGTAGGAAGTTCAGAAAATATGACGAAGGGGCTTACCGACCCCGTAGCAATGTTTCATGTAAGTAAAATAAGTGAACAAAAACAGGTGGAAAACAAGTATTAAATACTGTCAATCCAAAGTGCCAAACGCACCAAGTGCGTACAATTTTCATCAAGTCCTGCTCAACCCGCAGGAGCAAAAAGGCAATACACATGCCCAATTCATCATCTTTATAACAAGAAACAACCATACTAGTGAAACATAAGCAGCGGTTAAGTTCGATTCCGCAAGGATCTTTTGGTGGCGGCCCTAAAGTGGAACACACTAATAAAAGCCAGCCCAAATCGGGGCCAAAATGGTATTCCATGCCATAAAACAAAACCCGGTGGCCACCAAGGCTGAAACCACACCACCCCTTGTAGAATCCTCACACAAACGCTCCTGCTATGGTTCACAATTCGCCTCGAAAAACTCACCATAAACGAACCCAAGCTCAACACCATAAGCAACTCGCACCATAACCCAAGTACACACGTTTCCCTCCTTCATCCTTACACATGACGACAACTTGCCCATGTTTATGCTAACATGAGTACGCTAACAAAGGGAAATTTGATAACTAAACCAACAAGTGTATTTTAACATGATCATGACATGAACAAGAAAAAGCTACATGAATCACATGAACAAGATAATCGACATGAATCAACCTAGCATACGAATTCATTGAGCATAGGGCAATTCGATGAGGATCAAGAAGATCGATAACTAAACAAAAATAAGCATAATAAGGCTAGTGAGGTATAACACAAAACAAGAAGAACAAGCTAGGAAAATTGAAAGAGGAAAACTAGCTATTTTGCACAATCAAAGAACAAGAAATAAGATTGGCAAGGGTGAAGAACACCGCTTGCCTGAACCGAGATGACACCGCGACGGCTGCTCCTCTCTTTCCTTCTCTTGTCTTAGCTTTGCTCCCTTGAGTTCCTTTTGGAATGAGGAGGAAGATGAAGAAGAAGGCGAAATGAGGAGGAGAAATCTCTGTTTCGGCCTTATTTCCTCCAGAACCGAGCTGGTCCATTTGATCCAGAATCAAGGAAATGAACGACACAAAAAACTGGAAAAATTTGATTTTTCGGCCCTGTCACGCCCTGTGACACGCCCGTGTCACAGGGCGTGTACCTTAAGCGGCGCAGAAAGGAGGCAAATCCAGGTTTATCCACAAGGTACACGGCCGGGTACACGCCCGTGACCTAGGGCGTGTAGCCCGTGTCTCGACATCTTGTCGACTCAAAGTGTCGACACTCTACAAAGCTGGACACGCCCTGTGACACGCCCGTGTCACAGGCCGTGTCCCCTCTCTCGACACCTGACACTCGACACTCGACACTCGACATAGCGGGACACGGCCCATGACACGGCCGTGTCACGGGGCGTGTACCCCATTCGTCGAGCTCAACTCGATGCAAGAAAAATTCGTCGAGTCAAGGAGGTCACGCCCCAGGTCACGCCCTGGGTCACGCCCCGACACGCCCGTGTCGGGGGGCGTGTCACGCACAAAAACGACCATTTTTTCCTGTTTTGAAAAGTGTTTCTGTGTCGTCCTAGACCAGTTTTGCCTTAAGGACTTTTTACCCTTTTTTTGTTTGCTGTATCATCAACTCGTTTTGAGCAACCTTACCCGGGTTCGAAAAAATGCAAGCATTCCCTAAGAGGCCTCACCGAGTCCCCCAAACTTGGACTCCGGCTTGCTGGGGAATCGTGCAACTAGGCTACCAAAACAGCCACTCGAAAGCCTACGGGAAACCCATGCTCGAACAACGGTCAAAGCCAACGTAACGCCCATCAAGCATACGCAATCAAAAATCCGGGGCGTTACAAGCGGGCTGGCGGCCCCTGTGACCATTAGAGCGACTCGCAGATCCGGGCTCGTCAAACCCATCCGCGAATACCGGTTCGACGAATGGCGACCCCAACTCCGGTCGACGAATCTCTGAGCAAGCGAGAGGGATGAAGGGGTCAGCTCGCCTGGCTCGCTCGCCTGACCTGAGTGGGAGCGGGCTACCCTCCTGCTGCATGCCTGCATGCTGTTCTGGTGCGGGCCGGGCGACCTGGTTCGCTCGCCTGGCTTGGCGGGGCCCGCTTGACGAACACGAGGTTGTACAAGCAGGATATTATAATGTTGGATTTACAATAAAGTTAAATACGGTAATCATGAATATGTCATGAATGCTAGAAATTCTGCTAACCATTTACTATTTTTTTCAAGTTATAAATCTTGCTAGTACAGACATAAATCTTTTTGTTAGCATTTGAATATACCACTATAGTGGGATAAAGGATTGAATGTTGTTGTAGCATTTGAATATGCAAACTTCATCTATTTGGATTAAATAGGTGGAGTTCAAAGAAGTCTAATCATTTACAGAGGTTGTCTTCATGCGGCTTTTTGGCAGATTGCGGGAGGCGGGCCTTCCAACGGGATGCAAGTGGGAGGCTTGACGGGAAGCAGCCGGGAGGCGGGCCTTCCGGCGGGAAGCAGGAAGAAGGAAGCAGACGAGAAGCAAGAAGCAGACGAGAAGCAGGCGGGAAGCATCCTCTCAAATCGGGAAGCAGGCGAGATTTCTCTTCCGACAAAATCGGGAGAGAAAGGAAATAATGACAGCTAGGGCTTAGAAGAATAGAAGAAACCGTAATCAATCAGACCAATTTGTCCTTCATGAAAACACCATAGGTTGCAAAGTGCCAAAAAATTCAATTAGGGGGTGCAAAATGCCAAAAAACTCAATTAGGGGGTGTAAAGTATAATATTTATGAATTGCAGGTGCAAAGTGCCAAACAAAATGATTTGAGAGGTGCAATCTGCCAAAAAGCCGAAAGAGAGTCAAACCCATCCGACTACGGCTCTGTTTGGGACAGCTCTGGCGGATTGAAAAGCTGCTGTCCGGATAGAGCTGTTTTAAAATAGATTTCTGGGGAGCAGTTTTGAAAAGCTGCAGAGTGTTTGGGTATTTTGTGCAGAAGTGCGCTCGGAATCGCCCGAGGAAGGACGTCGGGGGCTCGGAATCGCCGGAGGAAGGCCGTCAGGGGCTCGGAATCGCCGGAGGAAGGCCGTCCGACCTCTAAGCATGTTCCAACTGAAGAAATCATTAGATTTCCAAAACCTGTGAGAGAGAAAGCTATTTTGAAAGAGCAGAAGCTGGGGGGAGGGAGATTTCTGAAAAGCTGCAAAACAGCTCTGACAGATTGAAAAACTCTTCACAGGGAGCTGTCCCAAACACATATAAAACAGCTCTGACGGCTGGAATAGAGATTTTCCAGCCGCCAGAGCTGCGCCAAACAGACCCTACGTGCTATATAAGTTACGCGTTTGAACTGCCCTGTTCTCATTTCCTCGCCCTACCTCAGTTCTGAAGATAAAGTCAAGGAGTGCTCTCTCGGAAGAAATTCGAGCACCGGTTTTGTTGTAACGGAGTAGATAGAGATGGGAGAAGACGGCAAGCTTCCGGGCGGCGGTGAGAACGCTGGCGATGTGGTGAGTGGGCTACGGGAGAGCTTTGGATCGGGGAAGACGAGGAGTTATGAGTGGCGGGCGGCTCAGTTGAAGGGCATCATCAGGATGATCGACGAGAAGGAGGAAGACATCGTCGCAGCGCTCAAAGAGGACCTATCAAAGCCCAAGCTGGAAACTTTTGTCCATGAGGTCGTATTTTCTGATTGGAGATACTCGGACTATAGTTCTTTTCCCCCTGGGATTGGACTTTATGGCATTCTAATTTTATTTTTGTTTTAGGTTCTATTTTGTATTACTAGAAGCTTTGGCAGGAAATATTGTTTTCTTGGCCATAATTTATGGTTTTTGTATTTCAGATTTCATTGGCAAGATCTTCATGTGTGTTGGCTCTAAAAGAATTGAAGCGATGGATGAAACCTGAGAAGGTAACAAACTCGGGGAGTAGGACTAGTGTTTGTTTTTTTCTGAGAGAGAAAGGGGAGTCTTTTTTTCCTGTGAATTTGGTTCTAACAAAAGTATGGCTGACAGTAAATTCTCAAAATGTTATTCAATCAGGTTTCAAGCATGCTAACCTCCTTCCCCTCATCGGCAGAGATTGTCTCTGATCCCCTTGGTGTTGTGCTGATTATTTCAGCTTGGAACTACCCTTTTTGTACGTAAATTTGGTCCACTTTTTGTAGACAAATAAAAAAAAATCAAGCCTTTTTATTGAAATATCAAAAAATTCTGATATTTAATTCTTTTGAGTTTCAATAACAACTGATGATGTTGTTTGTCTTATGGTCATAAGTTCTTATATCTTCAAAATTTTAATTATCAATGTGAAGTGATAGTTTGTTATACTGTCTTGTTTTTTGGTTGTTATGTGGACCAATCTTAGTGTCATATGTAATTGTCATTTGCCCTTCCATAATCAGATAATGATATGTTAACTACCAAATGCTACTCAACTTTGCATGTTCATTTATTTTAGTGCTTTCACATACAAAGATGCAAACTTATCATGGAGGGGCGGTGGTTGTTATTGCATCATGTTCATTGGCCTGTAATAACTTTGATTTAATACCCATTTTAATTGGAAATACTGAGTATCCTGAGTCTACCTATATCCGACCTCATAGAGCCCCTCTAGAGAGATCTTAATGTTATCATTATGATTATCATCGTTCCCCGCACAGCACTCCTAGAGATCGTGTCGACCCCTCTACACTATTCTATCATGCTAGAGGCGATCACCACGACAAGAGGTCCTCACGCCTTCATCATTACACCTCTCCACGATTTCACGATGATAGAATTGAATATCGCTCAGGCAAGGTTGTAGATATCAGATATCAGGTTCATGTCGGTTTGAGTTTGAAATGTCGTATGTCGGATTGCGGGGGATATTTTACAATATCGGATTTTAATATTTAAATAAATATAACAATGTTTATAAATACTTTTTTTGTAAATAAGTAAAAAATATACAGACAATATATGTTTATACACTTTGCATTAAACATGTAATAATATGATTATAATGAAATATTAAACAAAAATAAACACAATTGTGCATATTAATAAATGACAAAGATTGAATAAAACAACTTGCCTTTATTGTTATGATTATTTCTGGATCAGTGATTCATCAATTCGTCATCTAATAGTTCAATGACATGAAGACTTTTAGGTACCATCAAGACCAACATGAACCAAAAGTCATCCATCTTATCAGCAAAGTTTTTGTAATAATTGCTGAAAATTTATCCAAAAAAGAATTAATTATATATTAACATGATTAAATGAATAAACATATTACAACATAATTCAATTTGATTGATTAACTAAACAACACACCAAATAACAATCAATTTAAGAGAATAATAATACAAGTGCCGGAAAGGAAGTCATGAGAAAATAAGAGGAAACATCATCAGTCACATTGAAGGCCAAAAGTTCAAAAATCAAAAGTCATAAGTCACACTGAATGTCAAAAGATCAAAAATCAAAATCTCCACTGCATAACTTCCGTATGTATGCCTGCATCAAAAAAATATGTATAGATTAATTATTAACGAGTAAAATCCCATTAAGTAAATTGATTTATAATTTTTTTTATAGTAACGACTTACATTTCATATCTCTTCTTCTGTTTCGTAGTATTCTAACATTGTGTCTAATAGTGGAGCTTGCATTTCCTCTTCTGATAGCCCCGCATCTTCATCATCTTTCTCCAATGCTTGTGTTACAATGCGCTTTCGCTTTAAACTTTCATTTTGTGATTGTTGGTTAGTAGGTCTGGTGCTCCTTCTTGGTCCCAAATCAGCATCCACAATGTCTCCAAGTTGTTGCCAAGTCAGTCCTTCAGAAAACACTTCCGCCTCATTTTCAGTATCACCTTCACTTGAACCAACGAGCCACTCTACTGTTTTTCCTTCATCCAAATTTTTTGCAGATATTGGATCTCGAAAGATATCAGCATGCTTAGACCTCAGCATAGCATTAAACTTCACGAATACAAGATCATTTAAACGTTTGCTCTCAAGTCTATTCCGCTTTTTCGAGTGGATATACAAATTGAAACATTTGAAATATTTAGTATCTCTTTATTACTTAAAAGAAATTGCATGCATGCAAAACTACTGTATTACCATTTCGAACGTGCTCCAATTTCTTTTGTATCCAGATGAACTTGTGGTCAAACTCAATATCCTCATGGCCATCCCCCTCAAATTCGGAGTCTCAACTCCATGTAATTTCCACTAGTGTACTAATTAAATAGCAAAATTTAGCAATATGCATAAATATTCGTGAACTTAGAATTTAAACTACTTACTTGGATTAAAAGAAGGAACTAACAATTGCCTCTTTGCAAGATCCTTTCCAAATAGTCCTTGCCCGAACTGATATATATCAAGCTCACTAGTGATATGATCTTGCATATCATGATCATTTGAATACATTCTTGTAAGACAATCAAGAAATCCATGCATAAACTTAGTATCCCCCTCCACCTCCTCCTTTTTTGGGTAATAAAAGAAAGGATTTAAAAAAAATCCAGATAAATGTAAAGGCTGCTCATCTTGCTATCCACTCTACTATCAATCAACTTCCATATAGGAAGATACCCGTTTTCTTTATTTTCGAGTGCTACAACAACTTTCTCTTTGGCTTTCTTCATATCTCCATACAACCAACCCATTGACGGTATATCTCCATCTGCTTTTCGTAGAACTTTAACCAGTGAGGTAAATAGAAGGAGTGCTAGCTCAACATTACGCCAAAATGTGACACTCAATGCTATTGTTGTGGCCTACATACAATGATACAACAACAAAATATTAAAACGATGAAGTGTATTTGCAAAAAATAATTTTAAAAATATTACATGAAAACATTACTTGTTTTCCATGTGCGGTACTTGATAACTTTGTTGCCTCCCATTTAGCAGATGTGAACAATTCCCTCAAATGTCTTCTCTTATCCTGGAGGCTCTGCAAAGATAAAAAAGCTGTAGCAAATCTGGTCACACCAGACCTAACGAGATCATGGGACTCCATGTCTTTAGTCGTCTCTCTGAACATAGCAAGAGCAATGGTATGAGCATATATAAATACAGTAAGTTGTCGGCCCATACAGATTGCACTTTTAATTTGCTTCAGTTTTGAAATATCTTGGAGAAGAAGATTTATGGTGTGAGCGGAACAAGAAGTCCAAAAAATCTTCGGTCTCTTTACCGCTAGCAATCGTGATGCAGACATATTGTTGGACGCATTATCTGTCACAACCTGTACTATGTTTGCTTCTCCTAGGCCATCCGGACTACTGATTGCCTCATCAACAAACTCATATATGAACTTGCCATCATGTGTAGATGATGATACATTCTTCGATAACCAAAATGCTACACCAGCAACTGTGTGCACAACAATATTCATGACACTTCTGCCCTTGCGATCTGTCCAAACATCAGTCAAAATACTACACCCATGCAACCTACATGTTTGAGTGAAGCTGCTTAGCATTTCCTTGGTCCGTTGAACTTCCATATGTAAGAACTTCTCCCTCATCTCATACGGCGTTGGTCCTTTCATCCTAGGGCCACATAGACCGACAACATGTAACATTTGTTGGAAAGATATGCTATATAGAGCATTGAAAGGAATACCCATCTCGTATGCCCATCTAGCAATATATAGAACTGCGTCATCTCTGGCTTTCTTCTTAAACTTACTCTCAATCGTGCTTTGTGAACTATTTCCTGACTCAATAAATTGGTCCATTGGACCTTTATTTTCAATACTTGTAAACGAAGTCATTTGTGAACTTTCGGGATCTGCAGCCTCTCCAACAACGACCTCATCTAAGCTACTCTGTAACCTACTACTTCTCAACAGCTTACTAGTTTGTGCTACTGCAAGGATTGTTTCGGCTTTTGCTCTGACATCAGTTGGGACATGAGGGCATGACTTTACATTGCCCTTAATCCCAGTCAAATGATGTTTGAACCGAGTGATGCCCCCATTTATGACTTGCTTGCAGTAATTGTAACGAATTTTACTGGTATCTGTTGCAACCACTTTCTTTCCAAATGCCCAAAAAACATCTCTATCGCCAGAAACTGGCGCACTTACCTCTTTTGTAGAAGACTGAGAGGAATCCCTTCTACAAAATCAACAAAATATGTGAATGAACAAAATAATAAATTAAAACATGCCTCATTATTTCATACATGTGTGGATGAGCTTAGCATGAGTGCAAAAAGAACGTAAAAAAACATGCCTTCAGTAGAATCAAGAAATAAGCCTCAATATTGCAAGATTCGGAAGCAATAGACATTAGTATCAAATGAAAGAATAATTGATGCAAGCTCCCAAAGATTTGATGCAAGCTATGGGCCGATTAAGAAATGCATGTCTACCGGTAATAAAATAATCACAAATATTCATGCGATGCAACTGATTCAACATGCATTCAAATAACAATCACAATTCAAAGTGCAATTAATTCAATAACAAGATATAAAAGTCACATATTTAATCACAATTAATCACAAACATTCATATTAAACATAAGATAATTGCAAATTAACTGAGAATGCATATAAATTAAGAGCGGGTGAACAAGAAATTCATGTCTACCGGTAATAAAATAATCAAATTAACTTTGAGTGAATTGTTTCAATCAATAAATGTACACTTAATTTTACCAGCGAATAACATATGCAGTACATAAGCTACACACTTTTGTATAGTATTAACAATAAAGTGATTCTTAACCAATTATCGTGCAGCAATCAGCTACTCTCTTCCAAAAATCTACAGAATTCTGAAAGCAAACAGATCTTTCTGTGACAGCAGAACTGGTAGAGGAGATTTTTAAAAGCAAGAATGATAAAAATGACCCTACAAAATTTTCATAGACCTAGAAGAGTTGTTTATTTTTAGTTGCAGTATTGAATGGAATATATTAATACAATGCCATTATGCTAATTATTGTGAGATGCTTCTGTTGGGCTTGCAAAAAAAGAACAAGATTGAACACAATAAAGTTTGTCTTGATGTGTTTCAATGTAGAACCAGAAGCTGCGATTGTGACTAAGAAAAGAGCTACAGCTTAAGCAAAATTGATCCTGTAACATCCGAATTTTGACGCGAAAAATTATTTGATTTGTAGGGGCAAGTCGCGACGAATTTTGATCGAGGCGGCGCGTTGGCAAGGTATAATGTCACTTTTCCTTTTGATGGTGACCATTAGTTCGTTAAGTGCGTTAATTTTAGTGCGTGATGCGTTTTTTTTAGTGACGCGCAGTGAGAATGAAGTTATTGTGTAAGGAAATAAACTTGGGGTGCCAATAGGAATTCCCCCCCCTCTCTCTCATACGGTTATCACATAAAACCGGAAGACGGTGATTAATCCCGCACGGCCCTATTCCTCACGGGAGAAAAACCGCAAACAGGTCGCGACGTCTCCGTCTCCCGCGCGCAGAGCCGACGCCTCCCGCAAGCCTCTCCGGCGCCCGATCCTCCTCCGAAACCTTTCTCCGATCACTCCTCCCTCCTCTACGAGCACCGGTAGACATTTCTTTTCCTTCCTTGGCCGTGAAAGTGTCGGATTCAACCCTAACCGGTGGAAGTGAACGTTTTGGTTTCGGTGAGTTCGATCCCTTTCTTTTTCTCGTTTTCTGCTTGGATTTCCGTTGTTTTGGAAACTAATTTAACCTAGGTTTTCGTTGTGATAGCCCTATCCTAGGTTTTGATGTTCGTAGTTCACTACGGTTTTTGTGTGGAACGCGTTAGGAGCCTCAATCGCTACGTAAAGGTAATAATTGATGTATAACTCATGAATGTTGTAACCCTAGCTCTATATATATTTTTTCATGGGAATATCGTAGAGGGGAAAGTTCTAAAATTAGGGTTACGGTATATTGCAGGACTTTGGCGGGGTCGGGGAAGCTTTTGAAGGTCCCCAACAGCAGGATTTACTTTTGAAAAAGAAAATGTCGCCGCGCCGAGTATACGAACGTCGCAGCACCACTGTAAGGAAATTCTAATTCCTTTTAGTTAGACATATCAAGTAATTGTATTTTATACGCATAAGTAGGTTTTGTACAACATCATAAGCATGCATAGAGAAGTGTGACAGTAGGAAAGTAATTGTGGAAACGCGTGTGATAACGTCTTGTTCCATAACCACGTTAGTAAAATCGTGAACGGTTAGTTAAGTACGAAACTTCACATGTACACGTAAGTTTGGAGATTGTCCAATTAAGAATGCGAGGATCCTTTCAAGTTGACTACGAGGAAGTCAAGGGTCGCCCAGTAGTACACCAGAAAAGATATCCCATGCAGAGTAGCGTCAGACCAAAAAGGTCAGTAGCACACCAGTCTTTTCGTGCTTGGTAGAGGCGCACTACCATCCTCATAGGGCATATGGTATCCTATGAGTTACAGTCTTGGGAGTTGACTCCCCTTTGAGACAGTTAGTAGATTCGAGACCGTGTCCGCGTGGCACTAGAACAATTGAGTTCGTCAGATGGTCTCGGGTCGTCAGTTTCAGATTTTGCGCGTTAGGAGCTACTCTGCCTAGAGCCTTCCCAGTAAACGTGTAGGCGAGAAGCCACCTAGAACTCAAGTACAGACTTGACGTGAGACAGTACACTAGTTAGTGAACGTCAGGACTTGAGTAAATGAACGGAAAGTCATGAGTATAGAATTATAGTGTTCACCAGTAAGTATAGAAAAAACATGCATATCATATATCATGAAATGTTTTCAGTGCACGAGACTAGTTTTAAAGACATGCATGCATTCATATGTAAATCTATTTTAGTGTCACTAAGGGGAATTGTTTTTCTTTACTCTGACCCTTCGTGGGCATTGTTTTTCAGGTGACCCAGGTGGGAAACTACGTCTAGGATGAGCGTCTTGGTGGTGTCCGAGTGTAGTACTTTTTACTATTTTCAGTTTACTCCATTTCAGCATGTACTTGTAGTCGTGGACAGTATAACTCATAAATATTTTATATATCTTGTATCAGACTTATTTTGATAGTTCAGATTTTCAGTTAATGCAGTCTCATTCTTGTTTAGTGGCTCTGTGAATCCAGACATCAGGTATGTGGTTAACCTTAGTTTAATTTTTACTTCCACTGTAAGTATTAAATCTGTTTAGCTTGGACTTTTATTACCTGCTGCTACTAGTTTTAATACTGCTTTCTAGTTTTCTTTATATCGCTGACCCGGCCGGACGGCTGATTTCTGTAATACTGGGAAGGGGTGTTACAAATTGGTTGCGAGAGCTGGAGAGACTGGATATCACCGTTGTGCCACGCAGTAGTTTTGTTTCTGCAAGGTTGAATTGGATGGAGATTACCTGCGATATCAAGGACAGAATCAGGACAGCTCTACCGTTTGATCCAAAGATGACAGAGATTTGGAGCTCAGCGCAGTCAGGACAGAAGGAGGGATTCATTATTCAGGATGATTTATTGTTGATTGATGGCAGGGTGTGTATCCCCGATGTTAGTCACCTTCGCGAGGATATTTTATTTGAGGCACACAATTCCAGATATTCTATACATCCGGGTAGCACGAAGATGTATGCAGATCTCAAGAAGCTAGTCTGGTGGCCAGGCTTGAAGAGAGATGTTGCAGTTTACGTAGGGAAGTGTGAGACGTGCAAGTTGGTTAAGGCCGAGTGCCAGAGGTCTGGAGGCAAGTTGCAGCCACTTCCCATTCCTGAGTGGACATTCGAAGATATATCCATGGATTTCATTCATGGTTTGCCGAGATCGCAGAGTGGGAATGATTCCTTGTGGGTTATAGTTGACCGACTTTCTAAGGTCGCCCATTTCATTCCTCTTAGGAAGACGGATCAAGGTCCGAAGCTGGCACAATTATATTTGGATGAGATAGTTCGACTTCACGGTGTTCCCAGGACTATAGTTTCAGACCGAGACGGCAGATTCACCTCCAGGGAGTGGCGTTACGTACAGGAGCGGTTGGGTACCAGGTTACATTTCAGCACCGCATTCCATCCCCAGACAGATGGACAAACTGAGCGCACTAATATGACTTTGGAGGATTTACTACGGATGTGCATTTTGGATTTTGGAGTAAAGTGAGAGAAATATGTTACACTAGTGGAGTTCTCCTACAACAACAGTTTTCAGACAAGTATTGGGATGACACCGTTTGAGGCCCTCTATGGCAGACGTTGTCGGACACCGTTATGTTGGGCTGAAAGTGAAGAGAGATCCACAATCAGGGAGTCATGGATTGATAAGACCACTGATAGGATCAAGCTTATTCAGGAGCGTATGAAGACAGCTCAAGACCGCCAGGCCAAGTATCATGATCAGAAACACAGGTCAGTAGAGTTCAGTGTTGGAGACTACGTTTATCTGAAGGTCAGACCAGTCAGAGGAGTTTCTAGAATAAAGCGGATGAAAAAGCTGAGCCCCAGATTCGTTGGTCCTTTTGAGGTGCTGGAAAGAATTGGTGAGGTTGCTTACAGATTGACCTTACCTGAGGAAATGAGTGATGTACATGATGTATTCCACGTCTCTTATCTGAGGAGAGCAGTCAGAGATTCCAGTCAGATCATCAGTACCGAGGAAGCACCAATTGAGACAGATCTTAGTATTGTGGTTAGACCAGTCAGAATAGTGGATTCAAAGATACAAAAACTCAGAAATAGAGAGATTCGCATGCTCAAAGTCCTTTGGATGAACTGTGACAGACCAGAGTATACTTGAGAGCGAGAGGATGAGCTTCAGAGCAATGCAGACTATTCTTTTCTCTTCGATTCAGGTATGATTACAATTTTCGAGGACAAAAATTTTTGTTAGGAGGGGAGATTTGTAACATCCGAATTTTGACGCGAAAAATTATTTGATTTGTAGGGGCAAGTCGCGACGAATTTTGATCGAGGCGGCGCGTTGGCAAGGTATAATGTCACTTTTCCTTTTGATGGTGACCATTAGTTCGTTAAGTGCGTTAATTTTAGTGCGTGACGCGTTTTTTTTAGTGACGCGCAGTGAGAATGAAGTTATTGTGTAAGGAAATAAACTTGGGGTGCCAATAGGAATTCCCCCCCCCTCTCTCTCATACGGTTATCACATAAAACCGGAAGACGGTGATTAATCCCGCACGGCCCTATTCCTCACGGGAGAAAAACCGCAAACAGGTCGCGACGTCTCCGTCTCCCGCGCGCAGAGCCGACGCCTCCCGCAAGCCTCTCCGGCGCCCGATCCTCCTCCGAAACCTTTCTCCGATCACTCCTCCCTCCTCTACGAGCACCGGTAGATATTTCTTTTCTTTCCTTGGCCGTGAAAGTGCCGGATTCAACCCTAACCGGTGGAAGTGAACGTTTTGGTTTCGGTGAGTTCGATCCCTTCCTTTTTCTCGTTTTCTGCTTGGATTTCCGTTGTTTTGGAAACTAATTTAACCTAGGTTTTCGTTGTGATAGCCCTATCCTAGGTTTTGGTGTTCGTAGTTCACTACGGTTTTTGTGTGGAACGCGTTAGGAGCCTCAATCGCTACGTAAAGGTAATAATTGATGTATAACTCATGAATGTTGTAACCCTAGCTCTATATATATTTTTTCATGGGAATATCGTAGAGGGGAAAGTTCTAAAATTAGGGTTACGGTATATTGCAGGACTTTGGCGGGGTCGGGGAAGCTTTTGAAGGTCCCCAACAGCAGGATTTACTTTTGGAAAAGAAAATGTCGCCGCGCCGAGTATACGAACGTCGCAGCACCACTGTAAGGAAATTCTAATTTCTTTTAGTTAGACATATCAAGTAATTGTATTTTATACGCATAAGTAGGTTTTGTACAACATCATAAGCATGCATAGAGAAGTGTGACAGTAGGAAAGTAATTGTGGAAACGCGTGTGATAACGTCTTGTTCCATAACCACGTTAGTAAAATCGTGAACGGTTAGTTAAGTACGAAACTTCACATGTACGCGTAAGTTTGGAGATTGTCCAATTAAGAATGAAAGGATCCTTTCAAGTTGACTACGAGGAAGTCAAGGGTCGCCCAGTAGTACACCAGAAAAGATATCCCATGCAGAGTAGCGTCAGACCAAAAAGGTCAGTAGCACACCAGTCTTTTCGTGCTTGGTAGAGGCGCACTACCATCCTCATAGGGCATATGGTATCCTATGAGTTACAGTCTTGGGAGTTGACTCCCCTTTGAGACAGTTAGTAGATTCGAGACCGTGTCCGCGTGGCACTAAAACAATTGAGTTCGTCAGATGGTCTCGGGTCGTCAGTTTCAGATTTTGCGTGTTAGGAGCTACTCTGCCTAGAGCCTTCCCAGTAAACGTGTAGGCGAGAAGTCACCTAGAACTCAAGTACAGACTTGACGTGAGACAGTACACTAGTTAGTGAACGTCAGGACTTGAGTAAATGAACGGAAAGTCATGAGTATAGAATTATAGTGTTCACCAGTAAGTATAAAAAAAACATGCATATCATATATCATGAAATGTTTTCAGTGCACGAGACTAGTTTTAAAGACATGCATGCATTCATATGTAAATCTATTTTAGTGTCACTAAGGGGAATTGTTTTTCTTTACTCTGACCCTTCGTGGGCATTGTTTTTCAGGTGACCCAGGTGGGAAACTACGTCTAGGATGAGCGTCTTGGTGGTGTCCGAGTGTAGTACTTTTTACTATTTTCAGTTTACTCCATTTCAGCATGTACTTGTAGTCGTGGACAGTATAACTCATAAATATTTTATATATCTTGTATCAGACTTATTTTGATAGTTCAGATTTTCAGTTAATGCAGTCTCATTCTTGTTTAGTGGCTCTGTGAATCCAGACATCAGGTATGTGGTTAACCTTAGTTTAATTTTTACTTCCGCTGTAAGTATTAAATCTGTTTAGCTTGGACTTTTATTACCTGCTGCTACTAGTTTTGATACTGCTTTCTAGTTTTCTTTATATCGCTGACCCGGCCGGACGGCTGATTTCTGTAATACTGGGAAGGGGTGTTACAAATTGGTATCAAAGCGAGGTTTAGGATCCCTGGACCCTAGAAGGTTTTCACAGAGCCATATGACTGTATATCAGTAAACTTTTGTTAGTAGAGTATTTTAAGTTGCGTTTAAGGCTTAGTTTTTCGCAGAAGTACGAATATAGTTGTCAAGCCAGTTTTAGTAGACGCTTGATAAATAACCAGATTTCTTTTATATGTTCTATCAGGCTACTCGAGTAAGTGAACCAGGTGAATCTTCACGTCAGGACCCTGTTCCTAACGCCACTATGGGAGATGCTGCAGTGCCACAGGTACTTCCAGTTCCAGCAGCTTCAGAGGGCACTGACATAGCATCTCAGATTGCCAAGGCGGTTACTGTTGACTTGATGGAGTTCCAGAGAGGACTGGCTGCAGGGTTTCCAGTTCCAGTGCACGTACCAGCCCCTGCACCAGCTCCTGCCCCAGCACCCGTGGAGATGACCCTGGAGCGTTATTTGAGGAATTTTAGAGAACTTCAGCCTTCAAACTACAGTGGGGATGCGACCCCGATGGATACAGATGATTGGGTAGCAAACACCAGAGACCTGCTGGATGTTTTGGAGTGCCCAGAGAATAAGAAGGTTCCTCTGGCAGTTTTCCTCCTCCGAGGTGAGGCAAAGGTCTGGTGGGACAAGTACCGGGCGGATGATCCCACAGGTAAATGGTTTTGAAAATTCCCTTTAATTATTTTGGAAGTGATATGTTCTCTCTTTTAATAGTATGATTATGTTTTTGGCCAGGTCGTACGCCAGACATGTTTACGTGGGGCGAATTTTCTAGAGCCCTTGCGAGTTGGTTCGTGCCTCCTTCCGCACGACGAGGTCTACAAGAGAGATACCTTAGGCTCTTCCAGGGGGACATGACTGTTGCTGAGTACGAGCGAGAGCTTACCCATCTGGCTCGATATGCGGGCGTAATGCAGGGAGACCAGACTGAGAAGTGCAGCCGCTTTGTGGATGGCTTACATGACTCATTGAGACAGCCGCTGATGACCATGGTCAATGCTGATTACAGGAGCTTAGTGGATACGACTCGCAGGCTGGAGGCTGACCAGCAGAAGGTTCAAAAGCGAAGTAATTTCCGTGCAAAGCGATCTCAGGATTCGCATCAGTCGCAGCAGAGCAGGAATGATCAGGGGAAGAACTGAAACAAGAAGCAGAAGCCTGATGCGAGGAAGTATGGTCAATCTGGTGACAGGAGCAGGGACTACCCCCTTTGTCCCAAGTGTCAGCGTCGCCATCCAGGAGAGTGTTTGGCCAGCGCGGGCGTGTGTTACAAGTGTCGTCAACCTGGACACATTGCTCGTTTCTGTCAAGAAGGTGGTTCGAATCAGGTAATCAACCTTGTTGTATTTTTGTACATTTATAAATTTTCGGTAGATGACAAATGCATTTTGTTCCTGCAGTCGAAGTATGAGATTGGTGGCCCTAGTAGAGCAGACAAGGGCAAATCGTTGATGATTACCGATGGAAGACCACAACAGGGTCGAGATTTGGTGCAGCCCAGAGCTTATGGACTTGGTCAGCAGGAGGCTAAGGGGCAGGAAGATGTAGTGACAGGTAAGTGTTTAATTTGCCTGATAAGCTTATTTAACACTCCGTAGTGACACTCTTTTCTTTTTGAAAATTCATTCTTGTAGGCATCCTTATGATTCGTAATTTACCCTCTAAGATTCTGTTTGATACGGGTGCCTCGCACTCGTTTATCTCAGAATCTCTAGTGCGTAAGTTGAATTTAGAAGTATTCTCAAAGACTGTAGCGCTGGATGTTATGATGCCGAATGGATCCCTTCTGCAGACCAGAGATAGGTGCAGGGTACCGGTGCAGTTTGGTGACACCGAGATTATTGTGGAAGCTTTGCAGCTACCTATTGCAGGATTCGATCTGATTTTTTGGAATGGACTGGCTTTCGGCAGTCAACGCCAGGATTGACTGTAGGGCGAAGCAGATACAGTTTGATGACCCCAATCAAACTTCTTTTTCTTTTCAGGGCTTGAAGGGAGTAGTGAAAATGATTATATCTGCAGTACAAGCGAGAAGGTGCATCAGTAAGGGTTGTGAAACCTTCGTGGTACTGATGAATGCAGAGAATAAGGCTGACTTGTCAGAGGTACCAGTGGTGCAGGAGTTCCCCGATGTTTTTCCGGAAGAGCTCCCTGGTGCCCCTCCAGATAGAGAGATTGAGTTCCCTATAGACTTGCAGCCTGGGGCTACACCGGTAGCCAAATCTCCCTATCGGATGGCTCCAAGGGAACTAGCAGAGTTAAAGAGTCAGTTGCAGGAGTTACTTGATTTGGGGTTTATACGCCCCAGCACTTCACCATGGAGTGCTCCAGTGCTTTTTGTGAAGAAGAAGGATGGTAGTCTGAGACTGTGCATAGACTACCGTGAGTTGAACAAGCTGACAATAAAGAACAAGTACCCGATTCCCAGGATTGATGATTTGTTTGATCAGTTGGTGGGATCGAACACTTTCTCCAAGTTAGATCTGAGGTCAGGCTATCACCAATTAAAGATTCGTGATTTGGATATTCAGAAGACGGCTTTCAGCACCAGATATGGACACTTCGAGTTCGTGGTCATGCCGTTTGGGCTGACCAATGCTCCTTCAGTATTTATGGACCTGATGAACAGGGTATTTCAGGAGTACTTGGACCGTTTTGTCATCGTCTTTATAGATGACATCTTGGTGTTCTCTAAGAGTGCAGAAGATCATGCAGCACATCTCAGGATTGTTTTGAGCACACTCAGAAAGAATCAGTTGTTTGCCAAGTTTTCAAAGTGCGAGTTTTGGCTTTCAGAGATTGCATTCTTAGGCCACATCATCAGTCAGAAAGGAGTTAGTGTTGATCCGAAGAAGGTAGAGACCATTAAGAGTTGGCCAAGACCGACGACAGTTTCAGAGGTTCGTAGCTTTTTGGGTCTTGCTGGTTACTACAGGAGATTCATCAGAGATTTTTCGAAGATAGCCTTACCACTGACTTCCCTCACCAGGAAGGGTAAGGGCTTGGATTGGACAGTTGAGTGTGAGTTGGCTTTTGAGGACTTGAAGGGCAGGTTGATGACCGCACCGATTTTGAGTTTACCATCAGGGCCTGACGGGTTTCAGATCTACAGCGATGCGTCAGGTCAGGGTTTGGGATGTGTTCTCATGCAGCATGGAAGGGTCGTAGCCTATGCCTCGAGACAATTAAAGGTTCATGAGAGGAACTACCCAGTGCATGACTTGGAACTTGCAGCAGTCATACATGCTCTGAAGATTTGGAGGCACTATCTCTATGGTGTTCGTTGTGAGATCTTCACTGATCATAAGAGCCTCAAGTATATCTTTGATCAGCGAGAGCTCAATTTGAGGCAGCGCAGATGGTTAGAGTTTCTATCAGACTACGACGTAGACATTCAGTACCATCCAGGAAAGGCGAACGTTGTAGCTGATGCCCTTAGCCGTAGAGGTTCATGTTTCTTTCTCCTTACTCAGCAGGAGGAGTTAGTGCGAGAGCTGGAGAGACTGGATATCACCGTTGTGCCACGCAGTAGTTTTGTTTCTGCAAGGTTGAATTGGATGGAGATTACCTGCGATATCAAGGACAGAATCAGGACAGCTCTACCGTTTGATCCAAAGATGACAGAGATTTGGAGCTCAGCGCAGTCAGGACAGAAGGAGGGATTCATTATTCAGGATGATTTATTGTTGATTGATGGCAGGGTGTGTATCCCCGATGTTAGTCACCTTCGCGAGGATATTTTATTTGAGGCACACAATTCCAGATATTCTATACATCCGGGTAGCACGAAGATGTATGCAGATCTCAAGAAGTTAGTCTGGTGGCCAGGCTTGAAGAGAGATGTTGCAGTTTACGTAGGGAAGTGTGAGACGTGCAAGTTGGTTAAGGCCGAGTGCCAGAGGCCTGGAGGCAAGTTGCAGCCACTTCCCATTCCTGAGTGGACATTCGAAGATATATCCATGGATTTCATTCATGGTTTGCCGAGATCGCAGAGTGGGAATGATTCCTTGTGGGTTATAGTTGACCGACTTTCTAAGGTCGCCCATTTCATTCCTCTTAGGAAGACGGATCAAGGTCCGAAGCTGGCACAATTATATTTGGATGAGATAGTTCGACTTCACGGTGTTCCCAGGACTATAGTTTCAGACCGAGACGGCAGATTCACCTCCAGGGAGTGGCGTCACGTACAGGAACGGTTGGGTACCAGGTTACATTTCAGCACCGCATTCCATCCCCAGACAGATGGACAAACTGAGCGCACTAATAGGACTTTGGAGGATTTACTACGGATGTGCATTTTGAATTTTGGAGGAAAGTGAGAGAAATATGTTACACTAGTGGAGTTCTCCTACAACAACAGTTTTCAGACAAGTATTGGGATGACACCGTTTGAGGCCCTCTATGGCAGACGTTGTCGGACACCGTTATGTTGGGCTGAAAGTGAAGAGAGATCCACAATCAGGGAGTCATGGATTGATAAGACCACTGATAGGATCAAGCTTATTCAGGAGCGTATGAAGACAGCTCAAGACCGCCAGACCAAGTATCATGATCAGAAACATAGGTCAGTAGAGTTCAGTGTTGGAGACTACGTTTATCTGAAGGTCAGACCAGTCAGAGGAGTTTCTAGAATAAAGCGGATGAAAAAGCTGAGCCCCAGATTCGTTGGTCCTTTTGAGGTGCTGGAAAGAATTGGTGAGGTTGCTTACAGATTGGCCTTACCTGAGGAAATGAGTGGTGTACATGATGTATTCCACGTCTCTTATCTGAGGAGAGCAGTCAGAGATTCCAGTCAGATCATCATTACCGAGGAAGCACCAATTGAGACAGATCTTAGTATTGTGGTTAGACCAGTCAGAATAGTGGATTCAAGGATACAGAAACTCAGAAATAGAGAGATTCGCATGGTCAAAGTCCTTTGGATGAACTGTGACAGACCAGAGTATACTTGGGAGCGAGAGGATGAGCTTCAGAGCAATGCAGACTATTCTTTTCTCTTCGATTCAGGTATGATTACAATTTTCGAGGACGAAAATTTTTGTTAGGAGGGGAGATTTGTAACATCCGAATTTTGACGCGAAAAATTATTTGATTTGTAGGGGCAAGTCGCGACGAATTTTGATCGAGGCGGCGCGTTGGCAAGGTATAATGTCACTTTTCCTTTTGATGGTGACCATTAGTTCGTTAAGTGCGTTAATTTTAGTGCGTGACGCGTTTTTTTTAGTGACGCGCAGTGAGAATGAAGTTATTGTGTAAGGAAATAAACTTGGGGTGCCAATAGGAATTCGCCCCCCCCTCTCTCTCATACGGTTCTCACATAAAACCGGAAGACGGTGATTAATCCCGCACGGCCCTATTCCTCACGGAAGAAAAACCGCAAACAGGTCGCGACGTCTCCGTCTCCCGCGCGCAGAGCCGACGCCTCCCGCAAGCCTCTCCGGCGCCCGATCCTCCTCCGAAACCTTTCTCCGATCACTCCTCCCTCCTCTACGAGCACCGGTAGACATTTCTTTTCCTTCCTTGGCCGTGAAAGTGCCGGATTCAACCCTAACCGGTGGAAGTGAACGTTTTGGTTTCGGTGAGTTCGATCCCTTCCTTTTTCTCGTTTTCTGCTTGGATTTCCGTTGTTTTGGAAACTAATTTAACCTAGGTTTTCGTTGTGATAGCCCTATCCTAGGTTTTGGTGTTCGTAGTTCACTACGGTTTTTGTGTGGAACGCGTTAGGAGCCTCAATCGCTACGTAAAGGTAATAATTGATGTATAACTCATGAATGTTGTAACCCTAGCTCTATATATATTTTTTCATGGGAATATCGTAGAGGGGAAAGTTCTAAAATTAGGGTTACGGTATATTGCAGGACTTTGGCGGGGTCGGGGAAGCTTTTGAAGGTCCCCAACAGCAGGATTTACTTTTGGAAAAGAAAATGTCGCCGCGCCGAGTATACGAACGTCGCAGCACCACTGTAAGGAAATTCTAATTCCTTTTAGTTAGACATATCAAGTAATTGTATTTTATACGCATAAGTAGGTTTTGTACAACATCATAAGCATGCATAGAGAAGTGTGACAGTAGGAAAGTAATTGTGGAAACGCGTGTGATAACGTCTTGTTCCATAACCACGTTAGTAAAATCGTGAACGGTTAGTTAAGTACGAAACTTCACATGTACACGTAAGTTTGGAGATTGTCCAATTAAGAATGCGAGGATCCTTTCAAGTTGACTACGAGGAAGTCAAGGGTCGCCCAATAGTACACCAGAAAAGATATCCCATGCAGAGTAGCGTCAGACCAAAAAGGTCAGTAGCACACCAGTCTTTTCGTGCTTGGTAGAGGCACACTACCATCCTCATAGGGCATATGGTATCCTATGAGTTACAGTCTTGGGAGTTGACTCCCCTTTGAGACAGTTAGTAGATTCAAGACCGTGTCCGCGTGGCACTAGAACAATTGAGTTCGTCAGATGGTCTCGGGTCGTCAGTTTCAGATTTTGCGCGTTAGGAGCTACTCTGCCTAGAGCCTTCCCAGTAAACGTGTAGGCGAGAAGCCACCTAGAACTCAAGTACAGACTTGACGTGAGACAGTACACTAGTTAGTGAACGTCAGGACTTGAGTAAATGAACGGAAAGTCATGAGTATAGAATTATAGTGTTCACCAGTAAGTATAGAAAAAGCATGCATATCATATATCATGAAATGTTTTCAGTGCACGAGACTAGTTTTAAAGACATGCATGCATTCATATGTAAATCTATTTTAGTGTCACTAAGGAGAATTGTTTTTCTTTACTCTGACCCTTCGTGGGCATTGTTTTTCAGGTGACCCAGGTGGGAAACTACGTCTAGGATGAGCGTCTTGGTGGTGTCCGAGTGTAGTACTTTTTACTATTTTCAGTTTACTCCATTTCAGCATGTACTTGTAGTCGTGGACAGTATAACTCATAAATATTTTATATATCTTGTATCAGACTTATTTTGATAGTTCAGATTTTCAGTTAATGCAGTCTCATTCTTGTTTAGTGGCTCTGTGAATCCAGACATCAGGTATGTGGTTAACCTTAGTTTAATTTTTACTTCCGCTGTAAGTATTAAATCTGTTTAGCTTGGACTTTTATTACCTGCTGCTACTAGTTTTAATACTGCTTTCTAGTTTTCTTTATATCGCTGACCCGGCCGGACGGCTGATTTCTGTAATACTGGGAAGGGGTGTTACAGATCCGTTCACTGGATACTGGCTATAACTTATAGGGAAATCTTAGATGTGTCTGATAGTATGCGGGTTCCAATCACAAGGTTTATTTTCAATTGGATGAACACATTACTCCATGGAAAGCCAAGTCCAAGAAAGAAGAAGAAAATAAAAGAAGGGAACTTACAAAGTTACAGTGGAGTGAAGTTAGGGCCGTAGATGCGCCGTCGGAGAGGCTGATTCGTCGCTGGGAGAGGCCGATCCGTCGCCGGGAGAGGCCGATCCGTCGCCGGGAGAGGCCGATCCGTCGCCGGGAGAGGCCGATCCGTCGCCGGGAGAGGCCGATTCCGCCGAACTGTCGAACTGCCGCAGCGCCGCTAGAGAGAGTTAGGGCGAAAGGTTATCGCGATGACTCCCGCAGTCCCGTGAAATCAACTTAAAGCCCACAAATTTTTTTATAATATAAAACGAAAAATTTGGGTATACCGATATATCGGCGGGAGAGGCCGATATCGACACTTGATATAACGAAATATCGCCGAAATATAACCGATTTTTACAAAACGTTATTTTGCTCAAACAAATCGATTTCGTTGCGGTTTGTTCCCAAAACCTTTATATCGGCCGACATATCGGACATGTCGGCCGATATCTACAACAGTGCGTTCAGGTCATCACCGCTACACATCTCCTCTAGGAGAGAAACCTGAGTTTGGATATGAGCGACCTCCACTTCACGTTCACAGGGCTCATACGCACCCACGAGCACAATATAATTATGTTAGGAACCACCGTCTAGACGACCCTCAGGAACCTATAGAGGTCACCATCGGCAGGATCACAGTACATGTCAAGACACTCCTAGTGTTCCACCAATAAAGTTACCTGAGACTGAATTTATGCGATTAGTACTTGACCGTTTTGATCTCTTAGAAACTCAGTTTGATCACCTAAGATTTACATTACGAAGAAAGCCTAGGGATTTGGGTCAAGCCACCGATGCGGCGAGTAGTGCTCCCACCAAGATAAGAGCCCCGACACTTGGTTTTGATCCTTCTCAGTTTGATGAGATTTAGTACTCATGTGATCTTGAGGTTGAATCTGATCATGACCTTTTGATACAGGTGGAGAGTGATACTGACATGACTAGAGAGCATAGTCACGTGGGTGAGGACGAGCGACCTAGTGACACTGTGATGGTATACCCATCCTTTTCACCTCACCTAGACCTACACCTAGACCTAGTGCCCCATTTGAACAGAGACACAGTTCTCGACACTATATCAATTGACCCACACTTGATTCTGGGCACCCACTACTCTTCCCTTAGTGCTGTTTCGGGTCACTTCACTACTGAGAGTCGAGAGTATAGTGTTGATCTTGTAGTGGCTATGTCACTCATGCACAGGGGCACTACCCCTTTCAATGGTACTTATCGGGAGGACCTTGACCTTAGTGGCGAGCCCTATGACAAGCCCCCTGTTGAGCCTCCTGATGATCCGCCACATCCTGGTGGGGTTGAGACTCGGGTGAGCCACTCAGGTATGACGCCTCCTTCATTATCATCTCTGGCCTTGCCCCAGAGAAGGGACCTTGAGTGTAGCATGACATATGTAAGGCCTACCTTAAGTGCACTTGAGTGTACTCATATTGCGAGGACCTACCTTATGACGCCTCACACTCTGAATGAGTTTTGGGACACGCCACCCGATGAGTTCTTTCTTGTCGGGATGCTCACCATATTTTAGAGTCACGAATTCTAGTCCGTGTACACGATTTTCACTCAGGTGGTCGTCTTCTTCGTGATGACTTATCTTACACACTTCCTGGGGACCACCCTGATGCGCTACGTTCCCCGAGAGACATTTGGCTCTCTACGAGCCCGTATTTGAGTATAGTTGCCTCTTACGATCATCCAAGAACTCGTCACACATGAGATGAATGTTTCTACACTCCACCGAGAGAGCCCCCTGATAGGCCACCACATTTTAGAGACATCTCAGACATTATTAGATTTTCCTATACGGAGTGTACCATGTCTGTCGTGCTGTATTTGCATCATTTGCATTACTTGCATGAGTCGGTTGAGTCATTTGCACAACATTTGCATGAGTTGCATGAGTCAGTTCCCCGACGAATAATAATAAGCAATGAAAATTACAAATCCAATTCAGATAAGCGAAGGCGAGAGCAAATATTTAATGTAGGCGAGAAGGTAATTGTGCGAGTCCGCCCTAAGAGGCTCCCTTTGGGGCCTGCAAGAAGTTAAGCGCGAGGCGAATGGTTCCGTACTCCATTATTAGTCGTATTTGGACCAACGCCTACCGACTTGACATCCCGGCCAGTATGAGAATTCACCCTGTGTTTAATGTTGAGGATCTGACTCCAAAATATGAGCCTCATGAGTATGTGGACCAGAGAAGTGGAGATACCCAACCACCTCCACCCCCACAGTCGTTGTCTTACCACTCTCTTACCCCACCTACGTCTGATGGCTACCACAGTCCACCCCGTGCTACCACCCACCCACCTGGGGATTCGTCTTCTTTAGTTTCACCACTTGCACCGTCGATCGCACCGGGTTCCACCCTTCGAGAGATGAGTGATGAGAGCATCACAGAGTTCAGATTCCACCAGTTTGTTCCTACTTCAGATGGGCCGCGCTGTCACTACTTGATACATTGGCGGGACCGCCACGAGGCAGTTGACGTTTGGATACTTGCTGGACTTCGACTTCAGCACCACCGTCTCCTTTCGTCGGAGATGACAACTTTTCAGTCAGGGGAAATTGATTGGCGAGGACACCCTTCCACCGATGACACTTGGACGACTTCCGGTAGATCTCTTCGAGTTGTACCTGGCGATCAACGAGTGAATTCCGATCCCAATTCATCGGGAGATGAATTCTTTCAAGCCGGCGAGATTGATGCTGAGCAGAGACGAAGACGCTCTTTGAGCCCGTTCGGGGCCGATTTGACAACTTTCCATATATGGCATGCCCGGATCGACGATCGGACTCCGTGATTGCGTCCGGATCGTCGCCGCGAGTCAAAATCTTATATTACTTTATGTTTTTTGGACTTTTATTTCATATATTTTGAGGCATCTCCCGCCGGCCAATCATAGCCGTCGAATGAGATGCTATGAAGGCTGAAATGATTCATTGTTGGATTTGGAGGAGAAGCATTCCCGGATTCCAGGGATCCCTCCCCGGTGCCAACGCCGTGGAACCCTAGGTGATGATTCCTAGGTCGCCAAACTCCTGCACAAGGTAATCCCTACCCCCACCCTCGTTTTCCACCCTTTAAATCCCACTTCCAGCCACCAAAAATCACCCAAACCCTACCCCCAATACTGTTGTCCAGGAATCCCAAAATCACTGTTCACCCGGAATCACTGGTCACCCGAAATCATTGTTCACTCGAAAATATTGTTCAGCCGATACTGTTCATTGTTCCTATTCACCGTTACTGTTCACCCGACCCTCCACTTCTTCTCCCCTTCGTGGAACCACTTCCAAACAACCCTAATTCTTTAGATCCATTCAGTTCTGAGAATTTCGTTCCTGATCCGTTATTTCCATATCTCATACTTTCCATTTTTGCCCGAATCCGCCCCTAAATAGCGGATCTACTCATCCCCGGCACGGATCTACTTATTCGTTGCCGGATCCGCTGTTTTACTATCCGTTACCACCGTTTCCCGCCAAAGGCAGCCATCGTCACCGTCGTCTCGCCACCGGTTCCACCTCCGATTGCCGATCTACACATCCGACCCTCCAAATCTCCAGTGTCTCTGTTCTGCCCTATCTTGTGAGCGTTTGTGGTATTGTATTCTTGGATTTGACATTTTCATTTGATGTTTTATTGTATCGTGCTGAGATTATTGTTGCGTGGAAATTAGTTTTATTATACTAACAATTACAGGAGGAATTATTCGCCGTACGCTTGCTTTGGCCCTCCGAGCGGAAATTAATTGCTGAAATTAATTGCTTGCTTTTATTTCAAATATTTGTGTGGTGTTTAATTCTCATTGCTCATTTTAATCTTCGCCGTCACCGACGGTCGCATTACATTTAGAGTTGCATTAGTGTGTCACCCCTGCACCAGCACTTAGAGTCGTAGTCTCCGAGCACCACTAGCCTATCCTACATCAGAAGTCAGTAGGTGCATCAAATATCAATGAGAAGGCAAAGATATATTTTATTTTCATGAGAAATAATTTATTTCTAAGCATGAAGGCAAAATCCACGAAATTGAAAAGAATAAAAGGAAGGATTTTGTTCTCTGCGAGCTACCGCCAAAGCTACCGCCGCGCGGTAGCTTCCCGCGCGGTAGCTTCCTGCACAACCTTCTCTATTTAAAACAACCCGAAATTGAGTTTCTGGCGACGGTTTTTCACGAAATTTGAAAGGGGAGTTCGCCCTAGCCGTCTAAAGGGAAGGAAGGGGTCATCCCAACTCATTGAGGAGATTTCTTCAAAGGAGATCGAAAGGAATTCATGCGCAAGGATTGAAGGTTACCAACATGATGATCAAGAAGCCTTCGTCCTAATATTCACGTGAAGGATCCTCGCTACGAAAAAAATCTCATCAAGCGCACACCTTCACGGATCTGAAGAACATCGAAGAGTAAGACTCTCAAGCCACAAAGATCGAACCTTTTCAAGCAAGTCGTCATCAAGATCAAAAGTTCTAGTTAGAGAGGAGTTTTCTCTTATTCTTGTATTTTACTTTATACTCTTTTTATTGTCTAGTTGTTTGTGTGAGGTAAATCGACCGGAGGGTCGTCGAAATTCGGGAAGGATTTCGTAAGACTTCGTTCTGGTAAGAGACGTCTAGATCGGGGGATGTAGTGTGAGGAAAATCGACTGGTGAAGGTCGTCGGAATTCGGGAAGGATTCCGTGAGAAATCGTCCCGGGGAAGTGACGTCTAGATCGGGGGATCTAGCGGGGCTCTAAGACACTTTCTTGCGTGAAGATGAAGAGTTGGCTTGAAGACCTTTCTTGGAGGGAAAGAGAGAGAGCCAACCGGTTCGGGTATTGGGTCGGTATAGAAAACCAAAAGTGATTCAACTTTCACCGCCTCTGATTTCCGGCGTCATCGAGATCAAGCACTTGTATTTGTAAAACTCTTTTGATTCTAGTTGAATAAAATTATTTGTTGTTATTCATTATTCGTATAACATTCTGGGTGTTAGCCGGTGGATCTCTGAAGGGTGCGTACCAAGGAGAAATTTGTCCAGAAAACGAGGTATGTGACATACCGCCGCGCTCTACCGAGCTAGCGCCCCGCGGTAGCTTACAAAACTAGTTTTTCTGGATCAAAATAATTTGAATTTTTTTATTAACGCGTAAAACCTTATTCACCACTACTCTAAGGTTGGCAACTAGATCCAACACATTTTCTCCAAACTCTTCATCTTCCCCGCTCTATTTTTTCTCTACTCTCTCTCTCCGTTTTTCTTTGTAATCTTTGCAGGTACTCTAGTATTAATCATAATCAAATACATTCAATGTTGACTGAGAAAGAGGTATTGGATGTTCTTGTTCAAGCACTAACGCCACTAGTTACTGGATTCATCAAAAAATTCTTGATTTTCAAAGATGTGTGCAATAGTAAACTTGTGATACTTCAAAATCTGATAAATAAGCCATCATGCTCCGTACAACTTCTTGATCAACAAGTTGATTAAAGTATACTACCTGCCGAAGTTTTTAAATCATTCTTTCGAGATTTAAAAAGGGGGAGAAAAATCGAGGCAGGGATGCCAGGATTCAAGATTCAGACTGTGTTCAAACTTGTAATATAGATATCAACGAAATTTCAGAAAGGCTAAATGAGGACATGATTTCAGACATGGTTTGTGATGATGTAAATGAAGAAACTTTTGAAAAACTAAGTGTGAGTATGGTTCAAGATATAAAGATACGAGATAATATTGTCTTGGTCTCAAAATCAGAAATGGCTCAGATGCTTGCTAAATAGGGGGAATTCTGAAATGATTCAGATGTCTATTACACAAGGGGAGAATCCATTAGTCTTAATGCCAAGTGTTCAAGGGCAGAAAATGTCAGAAGACATTGAGCTAGAGAAAGATTTTGAATTAATAAGAGAAAGAAAAAAAACTGAGTTCAAAGCATCTGAAGATAACTTAGCTGATAAGAAAAAAATTATCTGGCAAAATTACAAGCTAAGGAATCAGGGAAAATAAATATTTCTAATTTATCAATCACTTTTTTAGAAACAATCTTTGATCATAATGAATATGCCAAGAAATATCCTGCTGCTTAGATTGTGTACACTACTGGACATTGTTACAAAAGGATAGTAGGTTTGAGTTACAATCAAGATAAACACATTCCCTATGAAAGTAAAAATCAAATAATGATAAGCTTTGTAAAAGCCTCAACCACTGAAATATCAATAACTGAAGAAAACAAAAAGATACTTTTCCTGACAATTTATTGGAATCTATCAGTGAGCTATCTGCAAAAAATTTAAGCTAAAGATATACTCTCAAATCTGCATCACATAATGCAGATGCAGAAGTTCAAAAGTTGTTTAATATTTATCAGGAAATACAGAATCATCCGGATAAGACAAGAATGACTCTTTTTTAATTTGTTGAAAAGATGTCAAAGAAATTGTACATTGCATTTACAACTTTTATTGCTCAAAAGAATAAGAAGTAATATTGCTTTTGACACCAAAATATTTATGGTGTATTCAGTTGCCTCTCATGTTCCTTTCTCACTTTAATTTGTGTTCATTACATATTATATGTATGTCAAATTTCTGTAATCCTTCTGATTTGTCTTTGTAAAATCATCTTTGAAATTTTGTAACATTTGTTAAGTTAAATAGAAGGAGATTGTTGGAAAAAACCCTTTATGATTTAATTTAACAAATTATTTTAAGTGATTTTACATCATAGGTTTATTACACATGATATATAGAGAGGGTAATATGGTCTTAGATGTCCTAGGGTATCATTGATATAAAAGACATAAGAAAGACACACTGAATTTAAGAGGGTAATAGAGAGGGTAATATGGTCTTAGATGTCCTAAGGTATCATTGGTATAAAAGACATAAGAAAGACACACTGAATTTAAGAGGAAAGTCATGAAATGCCAACATGCGTCGACTAGAAGTCAACGCAACTTCGACTAAAAGTCGACACAACTTCAACTATAAGTTGACGCAACTTTGACTAATAGTCGACGCTACTTCGAGTACAAGTCGGAGTGACTAAACATGATAAGTCGACGTTAACTAAATGATCAAGTCGATGCATACTCTGATATGAAATCGACGCAACGTCGATTACAGAACTTAGTTAACAAATTGTCTGAGTGAAGTCAGAATTCGATGCCACGTCTATATGAACTCGACACTACGTCGATTAATCTTGTGAACGAGAATTATTTTGATAATTAAATCAGAATTACTTCAAGAAATGTTTGGTTGTTATAACTGATTTTTAGAGACGTTAGATGAGATTGCTTCTCAGCTATATATATAGATTACACATGAACATTAACGAATAACAACAATCATTATATTTACATTAGAATGAAGTTTTGAGAGATAGATTTCGACAAAGAAATATGAGAAGATTTTCATTTGAATTTAAGTTTTTTCTTATAGTAGTCGATCATCATCTTGTTGCTGAATCTGCAGAGAATCATTTCTTCTTCTCAAGAGCAAATCAATTGCTGCATCAGATTCAGTGGAGATTAAAGAGAAATCTGGATTAAGGGCTTATAATTTTTAAGATTTTCTTATTCAAATATTCATCATATTACAAATTTCAGATTCACTCAATGTCATACAGTCCTCAGTGTTCTGTTGAGATGACTCATCAAGAAGATCATTATATCCACAGACCTACAACAATTTTCTGATTTAATTATCATTTTCAGTTTGTGAATAGAGTTTTGAGAATCCCTTTTCAAAGGATTCAGTTAAATGTTTTGAGAGTCTACTTGAAAAAAGTCTTAGTTTGTATTGGTTCAAGATCTCATTATCAATAGATCTGGTGTTTGGTTCTAAGAGTCTCCTGATTAAAAGACTTAAGCACTATGATAGTGAATTCCAACCAAAGGGGGTAGAAGAGTGGATGTACCCAGATTTTGGGGAACCACTATAATTTGTGTCTTCTGTGATTTTGCAATTATCTGTGTTTATCTTGTTGCTATGCTGTAATTTTATTTATCAGCACTTATTTCTGGTTGATAGCTGATGTACATATAAATTTTGTGAATTAATCTTAGTATTTGAAACAAAATTTTAATCTCTTTTTACCCCCCTCTAGAGAAAACTCTGAGATATTTAGCAACTGTTCTATCATTTCACTGATGTAAGCCGAGAGAGTCAATTCAAAATTTTGAGCACGAAATCACTCCGGTTGATTGAAATTTCGGGTCATTAATCGTTATTCGAAGGGAGATTCTCAAATATTTTATGGATCGACTTAAAGCGGTATTTATAATGTTCATAAGCTTAATTGCAAATATTAATTTATGTATAATGACAATTAAAAACAGCTAGAACGTTGGAGACAAGTTTTTTGATAATTAAATGAGTCACATAAATTTAAGTTAATCAAACGGAGCAAGAGGAGGGTGGAGATTATCCAAAAAATACTCAAGGCTACGACAAGGAGTTAAGCTTAACTCTGGTTGCTGGAAGCCAGCAGGCAAGCTTCGACACGATGGATTGTCGGAATATACGCATGAGTCGATGACAATCGGCGAGGCAGACGGAATATGCAGTTCGTCGGAAGGGATAGTCGAGGTCGACCGTGAGCTGAGGGAACCGAGCGTCGGACGATGGAGGGGTGGCCGATGGTGCGGCTCTGAATGTCTGGAGGATGTGCCGCTGGCTTTGTGGATTTGGCTGGCAAGCGAGAGGAAGCTGAGCAGTAGCTAACTCTAGGTAGTACTCTCACGGGACATGGCATGAACTGAGGCTCTGCCGATGAACAGAGGAAATGAACTCACCGTTTGTTCCTCTGTTATTTTCGACTTCTTTGCTTCAATGTTGGGGGTTATACGAGCAATCTAAGATTAGGCTAATTGATTTATTTCCTAATCTTCCATTCAAATATTTCCTAAGCCAAATTATATACTTCCTAAATCTTCCAATTAAATATTTTAAAAATATCTCATCAATTGATTTATTGAGAATAATAGCCAAAAATGCATTATTTCCAACTTAGCCGTATTCAAATTCTAATTATTTTAAGTTTTCTTTTTCCGTCCTCGTTATTCGAAATTACCGGACCATTTATTCAGGGTCTCATACTGATGAGCCGGAAAATTCAAAATACGATAGATGCGTGGGAAAAGAAAATGACATAATATAAATGAAATAACAAAATAAAAACGATAACCGGCACATGACAATATTATTCATCCTTGGATGTGGCAAAGGCTGCATCATCTCCTCTCTTGATTGTCATATTATCCTTGTCCCTTCCACTATTGGGTTCTCAAATGGAGTGCTGGTTATACTAAATCTTAAGGAATAGTGGGGCACCAAATAGCAATGTGAAATAAGACCAAAATCATTTTTTCACAACTATGCAGTATTTACTTTATCCCTCTTTTAAGTTTGAAATTATGTAAATAAAATTTTACATTAGAATCAGAAGTCTAACCTGCTAAGACTTACATTTCTTGATTTGAGATTAGTATCTTTTATGTTGATATATACATGGTAAAAAAAGTACTTCTGTAGTTTCACTATAATTATTTGGTTTAATTAATTCATTTTTTTTTCTTGGTTCTATGATGATTTTGCTTGCTTTAATTTTTTTTTTCTCTTTCCAGTGCTCTCTATTGATCCGGTAATAGGAGCCATTGCAGCTGGTAATGTAGTTGCTCTAAAACCATCAGAAATTTCTCCGTCCACATCTGCATTGTTTGCTACTATATTACCAAATTATGTTGATAGCTCTTGTATTAAAGTTGTTGAGGGGTCAGTTCCGGAAACTACTGCACTTTTGGAGCAGAAGTGGGATAAAATACTCTACACAGGTTAGTACAATATATATTACCTGCTATACATTTTGGTGATACTTGTTTATCATACGTAATACTGAGATAATTTAGGCATTTGAATTAGTTTCTCCTAAGATTTTTAAAGCATGGTCAGTTGTAGTATGTACATGTTGATGTTTGCTTTAAGTCACTGAACTTCTCGAATCTCCTTGATTTATGCTTGCCTTATATTTTGTTTGTTTGTTTGTTAAATTCTTCATATTCTATCACTAGGTATGCACGCCAGGGGTAGGTGGTTGTACATGCCTTCCTGGTTGTGCATTGATCATAGCAAACACTGTTAGGGTTTGAGGCTCAAAGTATTCTACTATATCCCATCTAAGTATGAAATAAGATATATATAGTACTTCCAGCATAGGGCCAAACCCTAAAATGACACGAAACCCGTTATTCTATTTCGAGTCGGCCTCAACACGTGCAGACATATTATTATATAAATCTAACAATCTCCTGCTATGTCCGCCGTGAACTAGACTTCGGATAGAGAGTGGTTTGTGCAAAGTTCAACCAACTGTGAATCATACACAACCGTGTTCAACACCTGTTTCAAACAAAATTAGATTTGAGCACAGAATAGTATGAACGTATAAGTAAAACGAAACTCAGCTGCAACACACAATAGTCTCAGGTACAACAAGACACAAACCCAATACGCCTGGTGTCCCAAACAAACAGAGAGCTAATAGTCCAATCAAACAGTGCATAAAAGAAGAGCTAAAACAATGCTCTGAACAGAAGTAGCAAATGATAAACTAAAAACACTCTAAAACTCATCATCCAAAAGATCATCCTGATCTGGATCCCAGTCAACCAGTGCTCCTTCTATCCCAGCAACCTCTGCAATTCCAACAGAGAATTTCATTTTAGAATGAATTCAATTTTTTGCAAATTTACAAATATCTAGTTATACAAAAAAGAACTTAGTATTAATTATTTTAATTTGGCTGAGAGGACACGTTCACAGAGTTTTATAGTTTTACCTCAGAACCTGATATCTGTTTCAACTGAAACGATTCCAGACTTCTGGACACCGCAATAATATCTGTGATCCTATATGGAATGTCACGGTTACTGCCCTTATAAAGTTAATTGTAACTCATCAAATTTGTAATGGAACCAATCTCCAAAAGAAGAGAAGACCAAGTCGGATTGTGTTATCAAGTTTGAAATAACACTCTCCTCCAAGGCAAAAGCCGAATGCAGGTGAAGTTGTTAGCATCAAGTTTGGAATGAAACAACTTACCAGATCCGAGCTCAGCAACCAAGAGCATCAACAGAACACAACAGGCTTGTTATGACAAAAGAAATCAGAATAATCAAAACGTTTGGACAAATGCTGAACTAAATCGCCTATTACTAAACTAAGGCCGAACTAAATCGCCTTTAGTCTTATTTCCCCACTGTTTTGATTAGACGGTCTTTTGACATTTCTTTCGTCAATGGATCAGCCAGGTTATCCTTTGAGCGTACATTGAACAAAGTGATAATTTCTTGTTCTTTCAGATAATTCAACAAGACATGTCTCAGTCGTACATGTCTCCTCTTAGTATTATAATGGGTATTATTAATGACTTGAACTGCTGCTTGATTATCACAATACAAGCTCAACGCGTTGACTTGTAACTTAGACAAGGGAATGTCTAGAATCAAGTTCCTGATCCAATCTGCCTTTTCACCGGCCAAGGCCAAGGCAAACAACTCGGCTTTCATAGACGACAATGCTATACAAGTCTGTCTTTTGGATTTCCAAGTGATAGCAGCTCCACCCAAAGTGAATATATATCCACTTGTGGACTTGCTGTTCCCGACTTCTGAAAACCATGACGCATCAGAATGTCCCTCCACAGAAGGTCGGTAACCAGTATAGCACAGAGCATGATCTTTTGTACCTTTCAGGTACCTCAGCAGCCCATCTAGGGCTTCCCAATGCTTTTTGCCTGAATTACTGGTAAAACGACTCAGCATGCTAACCGAAAAAGCAATGTCTGGTCTAGTACAACTTATGACATACATGAGACTACTAATTATTTTGGAATATTTGACCTGATCAATGTTGGTCTCTACGTTAGGACTCAACTTAACATTATGATCAAATGACTTCTCAATCGGCATACAGTTATCATATCCCAGGTAGAAAGAAGTTGTTTAATATAATGAGCCTAACTAAGAGTAACTCGACCCTTGCCAACTCTAACCTTCATACCTAATAGGGTATCCACAGGACCAAAGTCCTTCATATCAAAAACTTCTGCAGAGTGGATTTAATATCCCTAACTGCAACAAGATTAGACTCCAAAATCAACATGTCATCCACATATAAGCATATGATGACTGTCTGATTCGACAATGAGCGGTGATAAAGACATTTGTCTGAGAGACTGGACTGAAATCCGAGGCTCTTTACCACCTGGTCAAATTTCATGTGCCACATCTTAGGCGCTTGTTTAAGCCCATAAATTGATTTATCCAGTTTGCACACTTTATCTTTTTGATTTTCTGCACATAACCTTCAGGTTGTGCCATGTAGATATCTTCATCAAGCTCTCCATTTAAGAAGGCTGTTTTCATATCCATCTGATGAATTATAAAGTTCTCGATAGACGCTAGGGTTAGAAGAATTCTGATAGTCGATAGGTGACACACAGGTGAATAAACATCAAAGTAGTCTATCCCCCCCTGTTGTTTATAACCTTTAGTTACGAGACGCGCTTTATACCTGGCTAAAGACACATCACTATGTAGTTTCTTCTTCAACATTCACTTGCATCCTAGGACTTTAGCGCCTTTCGACAAGTCAACTAGATGCCAAGTATTGTTATGTAACAGCGAGTCCATCTCATCATCAATGGCTTCTGCCCCACATCAACGAATCTCTAGATCTCATTGTCTCCTGGTAGGAGAATGGATCATCCTATAAGTGGTAGGTGACGAAATTCTCACCAAAGTTCTTAGAGATTCTCTCTCTTGTAGATGCTCTAAGTGGAACAGTTGTTTCCACCTCTAGAGGTTGAGGAGCAGTGCCAGAAGGGTCAGCTACAGGTTCTACGATAGATTCTGAAATCATATCATTAGATCCGGAAACAGACAAATCATGATCCTTGACAAATTTTTCTTCAAAAAATATGACATCTCTAGACTCTATCACGATATTCGTAGATAGATCGAGAAATCTGTCGGCTGCACTATCTTCCGCACTACCTAGATAGACGCATGTTGACGTCCTAGGTCCCACCTTAGGCCTCTTAAGGTCTTGTATACGCACATAGGCAATACAACCCCAAGTCTTTAGAGCATCATATCTATAAGGATGATCGTGCCACAACTCATACGGGGTAACAATGAGCTGAGAATGAGACACTCTATTCAGAATGTGATTTGCAGCACAAACTGCTTCTCCCTAAAAGGAATTAGACATGCCAGCTGTTAGGAGCATAAAGTTCAACATTTCTGTTAAAGTTCTATTCTTACGCTCGACAACACCATTTGACTGGGGTTAGTAAGGAGCTGTGGTTTCAAGAATTATTCTCTCAGAGGCACAAAATTCCTTGAACCCTGTAGCAGTATATTCTCTTCCTCGATCACTTATAAATCTTTTAATTTTCAGGTTTAACGGATTTTCTACACGAGACTTAAAGGTCTTAAATGTCTCAAAAGCTTCGTTTTTCGACTTTAACAGATACACATGACAATATCTTGAAAAAATCGTCTATGAATGTAATCAGATACTTCATTCCCCCTCTAGTGACGTGACTACGAAAATCACAGAGGTCTGAATGTATCAACTCAAGAAGTTTCGTGCTCCTAGAAACCGATTTGCATGCCTTTCTAGTGATTTTGGTTTGAGCACACACCTCGCACTTGTCAAATCGAATCGACAGATATAAGGGAATGTTGTGACTCTTCGCTAGATCTAGTATTTTTCTATAGTTCACGTGTCCAAGTCTGTTATGTAACAACTTAGGATCAATAAGATTCGAACTTATTTGGTTAATGCTATCGTTGTTTAAGCTAAGTCTATACGTTCCGTTGATCAGGTACGCACACTCAAAATAATGTGAATTTAACGTTAACGTCATTCTACCGTTTTGAGTTGTGAAGGACATCCCAACCTTATCTAACACACTCATTGAAATCAGATTTTTAGTTAAAGACGACACTACTTTAACATTATTCAGAAAAAGAGTTTTACCTGATGAGAGGACCAGCTCGGCTGTCCCAGCAAGGGTCACCTTGGTCTCTCCTCCATTGCAGTTCTCCACCTTCTCCTGGACCGCCTTGACCTCAGCAAGTAACCCTCTGTCATTCGTCACATGACAGGTAGCACCACTATCTAGCTACCACTCAGAGGACGAACTGCAGTGACTGCTCCCGATCATAGCCACGAAGGACTTGGGATCTGAGGCATCAGCCAGCATGTTCGCCACATTTTGCGGGGCATCCTCCTTTTTCTTCTTAGGAGCCTTGCAATCAGCCGCCGAGTGTCCCCACTTGTCGCAGTTGTGACACTTGCCCCTCTTCTTTTTTAAAGAGAGTTTTTTAGGCGCCAACTGTGCAGAGGCTTCACCTTTGGGTGCTGGTGGCTTCCTTCGAGGCTTGCTGGGTCGAGAAACGAAGTTAACAGCCTGTGAGGACTGACCAACTTGTTCCAAGCTCTTACCAGCGATGTTTTGATCCTCGATATGAATGAATCTTTTGAGTTCATCCAATGCGATCTTTTCCTTCAGTCTGTGCATTTCAGTCTTGAAGGTCGACCACTCAGGATGTAGCTTGCTAAGAATTAGACACACAAAAAGATTATACGAGATATCAGACTTATCGTCCACCAACTTGAGACGCAGACTCTCCCGTTCAATTATTTGAGAGGTGATTGACGAGTTTAAATTGAATTTTGAAGTGAATAGTCTCTCCCCAAGGAGAGTCCTCGACAACCCCTCTTCCTTCTGGAAGTGCGCATTCAAGTGATCCCAAATCTCCTTTGCAGTCCCTGCAAAAGTTTAGGGTTCAGTGAATTTAGGAGGTAGTCCCTGCAGAAGTTTTCGTCTTTTCTCCACTGTAGTTCGTTTACGTCCTCTTCGGTAGTGGCAAAGTCACTCAGGACCGTATAGAAAATCTCACGTTCCTTCATACCAAGTTGGACGTGCAGCTTCCAAGCGTGGAAGTCGGAGAGATCGAAAAACTGTAGCTTGACGATGTCGTAAGAGGAAACCTTCGACATCTCGCTTTGCTAGAACAGTAAAAAACCAGAAAGAAGTCAACTGATCCGCACGGAGACGACCCAAGGTCTTCGGATCCAATCCAGATGTGTTTGCTCCTCTTCTCTGGCTAGTCACAATCACATAAGACACGAATCGAGCACCAATAACTGTACAAATGCACGCCTCCACCAAGAGAGATGCAAAGAGCTCAAATTTGGATCACAATCCAAAAGCTTTCAGAACCTGGATCAAAATAGTGGAGTGAAACTGCTGCAGAATAGATCTGGATTACTCTACCCGATCTGTACTTCCACTTTGGATCTTTTGCTGCTAGATCCAGTAACTCCAGCACCCAAACGGTTGGAACGACGACATCCCTCTTCCAGCAATCTGCTCCAAAGTTCCAACGATCAACTACTATCTTCCGATCCAAGAGCGGCGCAACAGAAACGATGGAGGATCGTGAGAAACGGCGTGCGGTGGATCCACGCACAACCGACGACGAGAACTGCAAAGTGAAGAAGCCGAACTCTTCTTTTCCTTCTTCTCGATCGATCACAGATCAGCGACGATCTTTGCTTCTTCTCGATCGGCCACAGATCGCGCAACTAAGGTGAAGACGAGCGGCGGCCAAATCGCGCACAGACAAGCGACGACCTAACAACGGGAGATCAACGACAAGCTTAGATCCGCGAATGGGACGGAAGCGGCGGATTCACGAAGAACACGGCGGAATCGGAAAAACGCCGAACGTCTGGAGTAGTGGAGCGGATTCGCAGAATCGTGCAGAGCACCGTGAGCGGCGGAATCGCCAAGATCGTGAACGAAGAAGAACGGGCACGACGGAAATCGCAGAGCGGAAAAACCCTAGCGGCGGACTACTTTGAGAATGTTAGGGTTTGAGGCTCAAAGTATTCTACTATATCCCATCTAAGTATGTAATAGGATATATCTAGTACTTCCAGCATAGAGCCATACCCTAGAATGACCCGAAACCCGTTATCCTATTCCGAGTCGGCCTCAACACGCGCAAACATATTATTATATAAATCTAATAAACACGGCTTCAACTAGGGCTGAGCATATTATTCGAAACTCGAAAGTCGTTCGAAAATCGTTCGAAAATTGAGCCGAATCGGAATCGGTTAAAATTGATTCGACTCAATTTGAGTCGATTCAAATTTGACTCGAATCTGATTTCGAGTCGATTTCGAGCCAGCCCTGAATCGCTCGAAATATGATTCGAATCAACTCGAATTAATTAAAAAAATTATGTATATATTAATATATCCTTATTTGAAGATTAAAAATAACAAAATTTAAATTTAAATAAAAAGAATGATGACTTTAAGTGTTTCATTTGCTAAATTTATCGCCTGCCCAATTTAATTTTGAGCAAACTAGGAATAAAATGAAAAATTACTCAATTTCGAGCCGACTCGGAATCGAGACATTTTGAGTCCAGCAGACTCGAATCGAAATCGATTTCGAGCCGAGTTCGAGTCGAAAATTTCGATTTCGAGCCGAGTCAAAATCGCTCGAACTCGACTCGATATCAGCCCTAGCTTCAACAACCAACCGTATCGTTTTAGCAGGAGGGGTTGTAGGCACCTCAACAGATGCACCACTCTCCGCAGAGTGACGGGGTTGGGACTGCCCTGCACCATTCTTAGTCACCTATAATCGTGTCACACAATTTAGTGGCTAAAATCATAACAAAATAACATGCAAGGAACGCGCAGGTTTCGCATTGAACAAACAAATGCATTGTCGTTTCATTCCTAAGGGGACATTCATTATGTTTTATCGTTTTATGGTGACACACTACTCGTGCTCTCCACCTCCTAAAAGAATTCAACCATGTATTTGAAAGACAACAGATTGGCCCGTAAGCCGATACCAAATTTGTAACACCCCGCCCATCCAAATGATATAACAGTAGGTCTGACTGAGACCCCACACCATATCGAGCACACAAACAAAGAGTTACGAACTGAGAAATCAAAAGGTATATTATAGTAGGTTCGCACGGGACCCCACATCATATCGAACGCACAAACAATGAGTTGCGAACTGAGAAATCAGAAAGTATATAACTATGCACCATAAAGATAAAAGCCAGCGGAAGCATTTTATTTACTTAATAGATGAATGTCCGCATCATCACTAGAAATGTACATACAACCAGTGTCTTGGACTTAAGGCCTTACATGTTTTCAAAACAAGTATATATACTCTACATGGTTTACATATTTCGGCTCGCAGCCCGACAATACATAGAATTTATAAAACACTTCGGCCTTTGAGGGCCAACTTAGCTTTGGACTCCTTGCCTGCTACTTGCTGCTCGGCTCTCCAGTACCTATACCTGTACCATTCACAAATATGTGGTATACAAGGGTCAGCCATGAGCTGACCACAAACCGCTTAATGATCCCACCCCCGACCATTCTAGTCGACTCCAGGGTGGTAGTACCGCACTCCTGCAAGCAAGTCATACAAACAACATATATAAATAGCAAATGAAAGTTCAACTACTCTAAGCAGAGGGAAATTTCAAACTCATTCAATTCGTCTAGGTTGAGCATTAATGTAAGTACATGATGTTGGTTGGTTTACCAGAAAGTTCTTTCTACCGCCTAAGCATGTGTCTAACAAGTATCACATCATAAATATTGGTATACACGTCCACACATTTAATGCTCTCAAGGCATGTTTAGGTAAATTATCGCACAAGAAGATCCACCAATCCCAGTAGTGCCAACTCAGATTCTTTTTGAACATTTTACTATTCAAGCGCGTTAGTTCTGACTAACTATTTCCCATGCTAACAATGAGACTTCCCTCTAACTGAACAACATGGTGCGAGATTGGATTAGTGATGCGTGTAAATCGGCAAGCGCACCGGTCGCACAAGTAATAAAGTTTTTGGCGCCGTTGCCGGGGAATGCAACTGTAGAGCGACTTCGGATGACTTCAAATATTGTTATAAGAGTTAGTATTGTTTCTTTTTTACTGCTGTTTCCTTCTAGTGTGTAATTTTTGCCACAGTGAATGCAAGACCGAGCTACAAGAGATTTTGTCGCCTACGACCCAGAGATCGAACGTACTCTGCTAGCACGAAAACGCGCCGCAGCCATCACTTTTGCCCCAATGGGAGACCAGCTGAATATTGATGCAGGCAACCGAGTTGGAGGGATACCTCATGTCGACAGAAATGGTGACGAAAATGAAGTGAACCCTCCCCAGGTCCGCACCATAAGGGATTATACTACACCTACTGTCGGGAGCATATACCCCGGTTTCAGACCTGCTATCACCAATCCACAGTTCGAGATTAAACCAGCTATTCTGAATATCATTCGGAACAACGCCCAGTTCTCCGGAATGGCCACTGAAGACGCCCATCTTCACCTTACAGAATTCTCCGAAATCTGCGCCACGTTCCGCTACGCTGGAATCCCAGACGAAACAGTCAAGCTCCGCCTCTTCCCTTTTTCATTAAGGGACAAAGCCAAGACATGGCTTCACTCCCTCCCACCTGGAACAGCCACCACCTGGGAGGCTTTGACCACAAAATTCCTAGCTAAGTTCCATCCGGTGGATCGGATCGTGAGCATGAGGCGCGCAATAGCCAACTTCCGGCAAGCTGATCAAGAAAGTTTACCCGAAGTTTGGGAGCGTTTCAACGAGCTGCTGAGGAAGTGCCCTAATCATGGATTCCAAACGCGGAACCTCGTCGAAAGTTTCTACTTCGCTATTGATCCCCACCACCGAGCCATGATCGATGCTGCCTCCGGAGGAACCATCATGAATCTTGCTCCAGATGATGCTCTGAGAGTCTTACAAGACACCGCCACCCACATTGCTTACTGGACCGCTGGAAGAAATATCCCACGAAGCACTAGTGGAGTGTTTGCCTTGGATATCCCCAAGCCTGCTCCTGCCGCCCCAGTGATGGCAATCTCATGCCAAGGGTGCGGAAGCACCGATCACCACAGCTTCGAATGCTTAGGAGTTGAGGTACCAGACGAATCTTTGTTTATGAATGAGTCCGTTAATTTTGTTGCCAATCAAAACCGGGGAGTGCCTTACGGGAATACTTACAACCCGGGGGTGAGAAATCACCCCAATTTTTCTTGGAATCCTAACACTTCTGGCCAAAGATGGCAACCGGGGCAGCATCAAAACGATGCGTATGCTTCCGGAAGCCAACCGAGGCCGCCTCAACCGAATTATTCCCAAGGGCCCCCCGTCGTTAAGAAAAGTTCTTTGGAAGAGATGTTTGAGAAGTTCGTTGAGATTTCCCAAACCAACATGACAAATCAGGCCGCCTCGATGCGCAAACTGGAGGCACAATTGGGCCAATTGGCTCAAGTGGTTTCCGAGCGCACCCAAGGCACCTTATCGAGTAACACCGACAAGAACCCCCATGAACAGGGTAAGCGCCTTGGGGAGGACAATTCGGGAAACCGCAACGAACTTGTCATCAATTGTAAAATCAATAACATCGAAACTCCAGCATTATGCGATTCCGGGGCATCCAGCAACATCCTCACTTTGCAAGATGTTGCGAAGATGCACTTAAAGTCGACATTGAAAATCGGAAATCGCTTATCTTAGCGAATGACAATTTGGTTGACACTGAGGGAGGTGTTCGGGAAGTTGAAATCGAGGTTAACGACAAAAGTATCACCACTGACTTCCAGGTTTTGGGACCACAGAACAATAACTCCATTCCTATATTAGGAGTCCCATTCCTAACAACCAGTGGCGCATCCCTCGACTTTTCCAAAGGCCGTGTCACTTGGCCAAACGAAGAGTCCACCCTCGATAACACATCCATACATTCTTCTCCCATCCAAAATAACAATTCTCTGAGTGTCACAGATATCAAGCTGGATTCAGGTCTCGCCGCATTGGAAGCACATCTGGAGGCGACGCCAAAGAAAGGACTCCCTCAGGAAGTCGATGAGAAGCAAGAGCTACTGGTCCACGAAGGGATCAATTGTACCAAAGCCACGACTACCGTTCTACTGCTAGCCAACTCTGTTGTTGAGCATGGCGAACCAAGTTTTATTCGGGAGAAATCCCTGGACACTAATTTGTATAATTCTGTTAAGCGATTTGTATCTTGGGCAGATCCGGTTGCCGTCACGGTGCCGGATAGGCCGCCACAAACCACGACACCAAGAAGCCCCACATCCTACCTCCATTGGAAGTCTCCCACGGTGGAGAAACTGAAGGAGGCCAAGCGTTTACGCGGAGAGCGCTACGCTGCCTTCCGGCGCGAGAAAGAGTGCACTCGCAGTAATGGGACAATGCCTACCCCGAATGCAAAAAGACAATCTGCTGTTCTCTCGCATCCCACCGGAGAGACTTACCATAAATCTGCTTATAGCTGATTGCACCACCCTCATTCCTCTTTCCATCCTCTTTCTCGCTACTTGTTGAATGCTGGTTGCTCTACTTTTAATTTCGTTTTCTTTTTCTACTGCCAAGAACTCTCTATTTGAACTGCTAATACAAGTATTTGGTCCACCTTAAAGACGGTAAACAAAAGGGCTTTCGGGAGACAACCCAAGTTGGACCGTTTGGTCCTATGCTTTGTTTTGATTTCTTTTTATATATTCTTGTTTTCATATTTTGTTTGGTTGGCATCCTTCAATCGCAGGTGCATGAATATTTGAGGTGCGGCAACTTGACCGCACTTGGACATCTCATTGCACGACTGGTATGCTCAATTTTGAGCATAGGTACTTCCTACCCTAGTTTTTTTTATCATTTTTGACATGCTGATTTTTACTAGTTGTCGACTTTACGTCTGGGGGGGGGGGAGAGCATGCCTGTGGTCACTACACCACACTTTCTGTTGCATACCAGTTTCTTGTTTACTTATTTCTTGATTTATGTTGCACACACTGAATCACCCACACGAGTGCGCTCTTACCAACGCGCACAACCCGAGTCAAATTTATTGTTTTTGTGTAAACTTTAAAATAGTGGTATTGGCTTAGGATTTCAGAATTGAGTAGTTCAAAACTCATGCAGTGCTCCTAATCGAATACTCATGGTTTGTGTAGATTTAGGATAAAATTAATTTTTCTTTATGCTCGTAGATTTATCTTTTTCTGCAACCGTAACTATTGTTTGTAATGCTCAAAATTTGAATCTGGGGTAATCAAACGATAATGTAGGAATGTGTGTAGCCGCCACTATACTCGTATTGCTCGAGTCGGGAGGAATGATCATCTTTCTCGGTGGCTAAGAACTTGCCCTAAGCTACTCTCGAAGCATTGGTGCACGGTTAGTCAAGCGTGAGCATGACGTAGGCCTTCCTTTTGGCTAGTTTGAGCCTTGTTTTAGCCTTTCCTACCTGTTAACCGTTGCATGCCAAATTTGTGCCTACCCTTCCTTTGATCCAGCTCCACTCACTTTCACCAAGACCTGAAGCTAAACCCACCATCGCAATCAAATGCTTGAGCTGATTTGTATTTACTGTTTGCCGAGGTTGTGATAAGTGGACATTGTTTTTGGGGGTGCTGAATTCATTCACATTTTGATTGCTCCGTTTGGGGATTGCTAGCGCAGCAAAAGAAAAAAAAATAAAAAATTAACAAAATAATAAAACGCCGATAAGCGCAAAAGAGAAAAATATGAAAGAATTGCTTTGAGATTTCGATCCCCATCCTCTTTATTGATTTTGGTCGGGTTCAGCCGTGTTCACACCCGGTTTTCAAGCTAAGTCTGGGGGCGTGTGTCCCGTTCATTTCTAAGTGGCTGTATTGGTTTGAGTTTTATTCGCTCGCTTTGGTTGCATAGAGCCTTCATGTTTATCTTTGACTACCGAGCCTTCGCCTAAGCCCCATTGTATCCTACAAGTCCTACTGATTCACGCTTGAGTCTCACCTGCGCCGTGGAGCGAGTGTGAACGTGCAAGCATATGGTCCCCGACATTGGTGGATTCCTTTGGAGGTGATCCTGAGTCCCGAACTTTGGCAATGCTCACCTTAGTGGCCTGCCTACTTTCTTCCTACACATGATCGCAAGATCCTCCAGAATTCTAATTTTGAGCAATTACAATATTTATTTACGTCTGTCGAATAGTTTAAACTACGTCGTATAATTAAAAAGTTTTTCTATTATCTCTTCTATTCCCATGATTTATTTGATTTCTCGTCTTACTTGTTTTTGAAATTTCAGAGCGAGTTATCTATTTTCTAGTCCACGGAGTGATGATTTGCTCGGGACGTGCAAATGGTTAAGTCTGGGGGTGTGATGAGTCCATATTTTACACTGATTTTTAGGGTTTAGGGATGCGCACTAAGGTGAGCATTGCCAAAGTTCGGGACTCAGGATCACCTCCAAATGAATCCACCATTGTCGGGGACCATATGCTTGCACGTTCACACTCGCTCCACGGCGCAGGTGAGACTCAAGCGTGAATCAGTAGGACTTGTAGGATACAATGGGGCTTAGGCGAAGGCTGGGTAGTCAAAGATAAACACGAAGGCTCTATGCAACCAAAGCGAGCGAATAAAACCCAAAACAATACAGCCACTTAGAAATGAACGAGACACACGCCCCCAGACTTAGCTTGAAAACCGGGTGTGAACACGGCTGAACACGACCAAAATCAATAAAGAGGATGAGGATCGAAATCTCAAAGCAATTCTTTCATATTTTTCTCTTTTGCGCTTATCGACGTTTTATTATTTTGTTAAATTTTTTTTTCTTTGCTGCGCTAGCAATCTCCAAACGGTGCAATCAAAATGTGAATGAATTCAGCACCCCCAAAAACAATGTCCACTTATCACAACCTCGACAAACAGTAAATATAAATCAGCTCAAGCATTTAATTGCGATGGTGGGTTTAGCTTAAGGTCTTGGTGAAAGTGAGTGGAGCTGGATCAAAGGAAGGGTAGACACAAATTTGGCAAGCAATGGTTAACAGGTAGGAAAGGCTAAAACAAGGCTCAAACTAGCCAAAAGGAAGGCCTACGTCATGCTCACGCTTGACTAACCGTGCACCAATGCTTCGAGAGTAGCTTAGGGCAAGTTCTTAGCCACCGAGAAAGATGATCCTTCCTCCCGACTCGAGCAATACGAGTCTAGTGGCGGCTACACATATTCCTACATTATTTAGGATAGAATTAATTTTTCTTTATGCTCGTAGATTTATCTTTTTCTGCAACCGTAACTATTGTTTGTAATGCTCAAAATCTGAATCTGGGGTAATCGAACGATAATGTAGGAATGTGTGTAGCCGCCACTAGACTCGTATTGCTCGAGTCGGGAGGAAGGATCATCTTTCTCGGTGGCTAAGAACTTGCCCTAAGCTACTCTCGAAGCATTGGTGCACGGTTAGTTAAGCGTGAGCATGACGTAGGCCTTCCTTTTGGCTAGTTTGAGCCTTATTTTAGCCTTTCCTACTTGTTAACCGTTGCATGCCAAATTTGTGCCTACCCTTCCTTTGATCCAGCTCCACTCACTTTCACCAAGACCTGAAGCTAAACCCACCATCGCAATCAAATGCTTGAGCTGATTTGTATTTACTGTTTGCCGAGGTTGTGATAAGTGGACATTGTTTTTGGGGGTGCTGAATTCATTCACATTTTGATTGCTCCGTTTGGGGATTGCTAGCGCAGCAAAAGAAAAAAAAAATTTAACAAAATAATAAAACGCCGATAAGCGCAAAAGAGAAAAAATGAAAGAATTGCTTTGAGATTTTGATCCCCATCCTCTTTATTGATTTTGGTCGGGTTCCGCCGTGTTCACACCCGGTTTTCAAGCTAAGTCTGGGGGCGTGTGTCCCGTTCATTTCTAAGTGGCTGTATTGGTTTGAGTTTTATTCGCTCGCTTTGGTTGCATAGAGCCTTCATGTTTATCTTTGACTACCCAGCCTTCGCCTAAGCCCCATTGTATCATACAAGTCCTACTGATTCAGGCTTTAGTCTCACCTGCGCCATGGAGAGAGTGTGAACGTGCAAGCATATGGTCCCCGACATTGGTGGATTCCTTTGGAGGTGATCCTGAGTCCCGAACTTTGGCAATGCTCACCTTAGTGGCCTGCCTACTTTCTTCCTACACATGATCACAAGATCCTCCAGAATTCTAATTTTGAGCAATTACAATATTTATTTACGTCTGTCGAATAGTTTAAAATACGTCGTATAATTACAAAGTTTTTCTATTATCTCTTCTATTCCCATGATGTATTTGATTTCTCGTCTTACTTCTTTTTGAAATTTCTGAGCGAGTTAGCTATTTTCTAGTCCACGGAGTGATGATTTGCTCGGGACGTGCAAATGGTTAAGTCTGGGGGTGTGATGAGTCCATATTTTACACTGATTTTTGGACTCATCTGAGCTAGTTTTATCGTCTTAGCACTACTCTTGAGAGCCTTTATTGCTTATATGTGCTTCTGTACCTATTTCACGTTTAAGTGCACTGTAGGCCCGTTTCTGTGTGCTTTCTGTGTTTCTGTATTTTTGTTATTCTTTAGCCCTATCTCGGGGATGTGGTGTGCACGTTTTGGTGGCCTATCTGCCTCTTCTGCTGGTGCAGGGGTCGTGTGCGTGCTCCGGAACCGCTCGGGAGACACCAACAATGCAGGAATACTGCGCACGACCACTGGACTTATTGTGCACGACCACTGGTCGTGCGCCACTGATCGTGCGCATTACACTCCCTTTTTCCTAATCCTGTCTAGGTAATCGCACGAGCAGTGGCCGTAGTGCGCACGACCACTGGTCGTGCGCCACTGATCGTGCGCATATATGCTGATGCTTCTTGTCCAGGTTGCAGGTCTATTTGGAAAAGTCGCACGATCATCGATCGACAGTGCGCACGACCACTGGTCGTGCGCCACTGATCGTGCGCACTGCTTCTGCTGCCTCCGTACTTAAAGCCCTGCTCCGCGATTTAGGTCAACGCCTGTCATCTTCTGCGATCGGAGAGTGCGCGGGAATCGCCATTTCACTTCTCCAGCTGCTCCATCACCTCCACCTTCGTTGGGAGGCCATTGCCAACTACTCCGAAGCTTTTCAACTCTCCGGCGAAGCCCTCGGCCATTGATGACTTCAACTCCAAGCTTTCCTCCGGAGTTGGTGAAGTAGACAACCTAGAGAACGGACTTAAAGGCCTTCGAGGTGACAACTCGTTGGTACCGAAAGCCTCCTTGGACTGAGCCCGGAAGCGGATTGACAACTCGCTACTCCGGCCACGACCCGTGGTGGATCTTCACTCTCTTTTGGTTAACTCCTCTTCCTCTTCCTCTGTAGTATGAATGTTTTGAGCAGTGTAATGAACATTTCCATCCATGAACATCAAGTTTATTTTATAGCTAATGAAATGTTAGTATTTTCTTCTGCTTGTGAGTATTGTCTGTGAATGTGCCTCGCTCACCCCACATCCACTCCATTCCCGTGTCTTATCCGATTGCACTCCACACAAGAACACTTCAATCCATTAGCTTCTCTTCCACTCGTCCAGCTGAAGTTCGGCATCGCGGCCGACAAACCCACTCCACCTTGCGAAGCGGTGCCTTTGACCCGCATAGCTTCTACTAGTTCAGTAGATCAAACATCCACAATCTCCCAAGTCCTTTATTTCTTTTTATAACTCTCATAACGATATTCTCTGTACTGTTGCCGTTCTACGCTAATTGCATTACTCAAGAGACCGACACTCGGGGATTTATTTCCAAAATTTTATTACTTGTGCGGCCGGTGCGCTTGCCGATTTACACGCATCAAGTTTTTGGCGCCGTTGCCGGGGATGCGTGGTAGAAAAGAAACCACTGGTCGTGCGCCACTACTCGTGCGCATATATGCTGATGCTTCTTGTCCAGGTTGCAGGTCTATTTGGAAAAGTCACACGATCATCGACCGACAGTGCGCACGACCACTGGTCGTGCGCCACTGATTGTGCGCACTGCTTCTGCTGCCTCCGTATTTAAAGCCCTGCTCCGCGATTTAGGTCAACGTCTGTCATCTACTGCGATCGGTGAGTGCGCGGGAATCGCCATTTCACTTCTCCAGCTGCTCCATCACCTCCACCTTCGTCGGGAGGCCATTGCCAACTACTCCGAAGCTTTTCAACTCTCCGGCAAAGCCCTCGGCCATTGATGACTTCAACTCCAAGCTTTCCTCCGGAGTTGGTGAAGTAGACAACCTAGAGAACGGACTTAAAGGCCTTCGAGGTGACAGCTCGTTGGTACCGGAAGCCTCCTTGGACTGAGCCCGGAAGCGGATTGACAACTCGCTATTCCGGCCACGACCCGTGGTGGATCTTCACTCTCTTTTGGTTAACTTCTCTTCCCCTTCCTCTGTAGTATGAATGTTTTGAGCAGTGTAATGAACATTTCCATCCATGAACATCAAGTTTATTTTATAGCTAATGGAATGTTAGTATTTTCTTCTGTTTGTGAGTATTGTCTGTGAATGTGCCTCACTCACCCCACATCCACTCCATTCCCGTGTCTTATCCGATTGCACACCACACAAGAACACTTCAATCCATTAGCTTCCCTTCCACTCGTCCAGCTGAAGTTCGGCATCGCGGCCTACAAACCCACTCCACCTTGCGAAGCGGTGCCTTCGACCCGCATAGCTTTTACTAGTTCAGTAGATCAAACATCCACAATCTCCCATGTCCTTTATTTCTTTTTCTTTTCTTTTTATAACTCTCATAACGATATTCTCTGTACTGTTGCCGTTCTATGCTAATTGCATTCCTCAAGAGACCAACACTCGGGGATTTATTCCCAAAACTTTATTACTTGTGCGACCGGTGCGCTTGCCGATTTACACGCATCAAGTTTTTGGCGTCGTTGCCGGGGAGGTGCTCCATGCAACGGCGTGGAGGATCTAGAGCTACCACGCCTTCTGTTTCTTTTCTATTGTTAATATTTTCTGAGCAAGACAACTACTCTATTTTTGTGAGAGCCCATCTGAGAGCCGACTGTTGTTTTTCTTTTTTTTTGATATATATCTATATACTTTTTGAACTGCTAATACAGGTATTTGGTCCACCTTAAGGACGGTAAACAAAAGGGCTTTCGGGAGACAACCCAAGTTGGATCGTTTGGTCCTATGCTGTGTTTTGATTTCTTTTTATATATTCCTGTTTCCATATTTTGTTTGGCTGACATCCTTCAATCGCAGGTGCAGGAATATTTGAGGTGCGCCAACTTGACCGCACTTGGACATCTCATTGCACGACTGGTATGCTCAATTTTGAGCATAAGTACTTCCTACCCTAGCTTTTTATCATTTTTGACATGCTGATTTTTACTAGTTGTCGACTTTACGTCTGGGGGGGGAGAGCATGCCTGTGGTCACTACACCACACTTTCTGTTGCATATCAGTTTCTTGTTTACTTATTTCTTGATTTATGTTGCACACACTGAATCACCCACACGAGTGCGCTCTTACCCACGCGCACAACCCGAGTCAAATTTATTGTTTTTGTGTTAACTTTAAAATAGTGGTATTGGCTTAGGATTTCAGAATTGAGTAGTTCGAAACTCATGCAGTGCTCCTAATCGAATACTCATGGTTTGTGTAGATTTAGGATAGAATTAATTTTTCTTTATGCTCGTAGATTTATCTTTTTCTGCAACCGTAACTATTGTTTGTAATGCTCAAAATCTGAATCTGGGGTAATCGAACGATAATGTAGGAATGTGTGTAGCCGCCACCAGACTCGTATTGCTCGAGTCGGGAGGAATGATCATCTTTCTCGGTGGCTAAGAACTTGCCCTAAGCTACTCTCGAAGCATTGGTGCACGGTTAGTCAAGCGTGAGCATGACGTAGGCCTTCCTTTTGGCTAGTTTGAGCCTTGTTTTAGCCTTTCCTACCTGTTAACCGTTGCATGCCAAATTTGTGCCTACCCTTCCTTTGATCCAGCTCCACTCACTTTCACCAAGACCTGAAGCTAAACCCACCATCGCAATCAAATGCTTGAGCTGATTTGTATTTACTGTTTGCCGAGGTTGTGATAAGTGGACATTGTTTTTGGAGGTGCTGAGTTCATTCACATTTTGATTGCTCCGTTTGGGGATTGCTAGCGGAACAAAAGAAAAAAAAAATTTAACAAAATAATAAAATGCCGATAAGCGCAAAAGAGAAAATATGAAAGAATTGCTTTGAGATTTCGATCCCCATCCTCTTTATTGATTTTGGTCGGATTCAGCCGTGTTCACACCCGGTTTTCAAGCTAAGTCTGGGGGCGTGTGTCCCGTTCATTTCTAAGTGGCTGTATTGGTTTGGGTTTTATTCGCTCGCTTTGGTTGCATAGAGCCTTCATGTTTATCTTTGACTACCCAGCCTTCACCTAAGCCCCATTGTATCCTACAAGTCCTACTGATTCACGCTTGAGTCTCACCTGCGCCGTGGAGAGAGTGTGAACGTGCAAGCATATGTTCCCCGACATTGGTGAATTTCTTTGGAGGTGATCCTGAGTCCCGAACTTTGGCAATGCTCACCTTAGTGGCCTGCCTACTTTCTTCCTACACATGATCGCAAGATCCTTCAAAATTCTAATTTTGAGCAATTACAATATTTATTTACGTCTGTCAAATAGTTTAAACTACGTCGTATAATTAAAAAGTTTTTCTATTATCTCTTCTATTCCCATAATTAAAAAGTTTTTCTAATACGGATCCTTACACACATCAAGTCTATTTGGAAAAGTCGCACGATCATCGATCGACAGTGCGCACGACCACTGGTCGTGCGTCACTGATCGTGCGCACTGCTTCTGCTGCCTCCGTATTTAAAGCCCTGCTCCGCGATTTAGGTCAACGCCTGTCATCTTCTGCGATCGGAGAGTGCGCGGGAATCGCCATTTCACTTCTCCAGCTGCTCCATAACCTCCACCTTCGTCGGGAGGTGATGGCAACCTCAGGTGGGTGGGCTGTAAAATCCCAACTCCTAGCTCGCGGAAGACGGAGAGCGGCATTAGATTTATTGAAGCTCCCAAATCACATAATGCGCGTCCGAATCGGTGGAGGCCAATTCTGCAGGGGATGGTAAAACTGCCCGGATCTCTTCGTTTGGTTGGGGAATAGTTGGCGAGGAGAGTTGAGCATTCTTCAGTGAGATTGATCATTTTCAGTCCTTCTAAAGATTTACGCCGTGAGATAAGGTTCTTTAGGAATTTGGAATATCCTGGGATCTGAGTGATAGCTTCTGTCAGAGGTATACTTATTTGTACTGCTTTCATGATCTCGAGTAATTTATGAAATTGTTTTTCAGCCTTGTCGTTTTGCAGTCGGTGGGGAAATGGAGGCTTCACGGCGTTCTTCACAGGTTGTAGTACTGCCATGGGTTCTTGTGCGGTAGGTGAGGACGGGGGTTCCTTTATCAAATCGACGATGGGCTCGCAGAGTGATTGTGCGGGAGGGTCAGGAGGCGAGGCCCTCTCTAGGCTTTTTCCGCTTCTCAATCTCATAGTATGTACCGTTTCCTGTTTCTGATTGACTGAACATAGTAACGTTTCCGTGAGAATCCCTATGGCGGTTTGTAGGCGCTGAATGGTGGTGGCTTGGTCATTGAACATCTCCATCATTTTGCACGCGTAAGCAAAAAATTGCTGTCTTTGACGAGAGATTGTGGTCGGTGGCTTCATCAGAGACGACTGAATTTATCTCTACCGGAAAATCGGGAGAAGGCGGAGAGTTCCAATGCCTACTAGTTTGGGCAATGTTGTCTATAACTTCCCAGGCATCCTCGCTGGATTTGTTAAACAGAGTTCCACCAGCTGCGACGTCAAGTAATGACCGGAATCTGTCTGCGATGCCGAAGTAAAATGTTTGGATTAGGAGGATGTCTGACATTTCCACTCTCCAGCATTCCCTTCGCAGGGACTGGAAACGCTCCCATGTATCGAACAAGGTCTCTTCATTTCTTTGGGTGAAGGTGATGAGCTCCTTGTAATTGTCTATTGCTAGCATCGGTTGTCAGAATTTGACCAAAAATTTCCCTTCGAGTTGTTTCCAGGATGAGGATATGCCCTTCCAGATATCTTGATACCATCGCTTTGCTTCGTCTTTCAGGGAGAAGGAGAAGAGTCGGATCCTCTACTGCTCGTTGTTGGCAGCATTTGGCGTACAAGTGTTGGAAATTTCTAAGAATCGCTGCACGTGGCATAGTGCATCTATTTTTCCGTCTCCGCTGAATTGACAGTTTTCGATGATGTATTCGATGAGGTCAGGCGAGATCTCGAAACTGTTATTTCCCGTTTCTGCTCGGTATGTGAGGTTGATAAGACTTGCTTTATAAGTCTGCTGCTGAATTGTAGTCATTGAGAGAGGCTTAAATGAAAAGGGGTAGTAGGCTACTAGATCTCCTGTGCCTCGACCCTGCATTCACTGTGGCAAAAACTACACACTAGAAGGAAACAACAGTCAAAAAGAAACAATACTAACTCTTATAACAATATTTGAAGTCATCCGAAGTCGCTCTACAGTTGCATTCCCTGGCAATGGCGCCAAAAACTTGATGCGTGATTGCCATCTTCGGTGACATGATTGGAGACTTTCTGGAAGTCTTCAGGGACGATTTTTCCCTTTTCGGTAACAGCTTCGATTCCTGCCTTGTGAATCTAGACAAAGCTCTGAAGCGTTGTGAGGATACAAACCTTGTCTTGAATTGGGAAAAATGTCATTTCATGGTTCGCGAGGGCATTGTCTTAGGCCACAAAGTCTCTCACAGGGGGCTCGAAGTCGACCAAGCAAAAGTCAGTATCATCAAAAATCTTCCTCCTCCATCTTCCGCCAAGGGGATCCGCAGCTTCTTGGGACATGCCGGTTTCTACAGAAGATTCATCAGTGATTTCTCATCCATATCCAAGCCCCTCACAAATTTGCTGGGCAAGGACATCCCGTTTGACTTCGAAAAAAAATGTATGCAAGCCTTCGAGACTCTCAAAGATCGACTCATCTCCGCTCCAATCTTGGTGGCACCAGATTGGACTTTGCCTTTCGAAGTCATGTGCGACGCAAGCGATGTTGCAGTCGGAGCAGTGCTCGGTCAAAGGAAAAACAAACTCTTTCATACTATCTACTACGCCAGCCGGACTCTCAACGATGCTCAACTGAATTATACCACTACGGAAAAGGAGCTATTGGCAGTAATCTTCGCTTTCAAAAAATTCCATTCATACTTAGTGTTATCTAAGGTCATTGTGTACACTGACCATGCCGCACTAAGGTATTTATTCAAAAAAAAAGACGCCAAGCCCCGAGTAATCCGTTGGATTCTTCTACTACAGGAATATGACATCGAGATCCGAGATAAGAAAGGGGTTGAAAATGTCATCGCCGATCACCTATCAAGATTGGAGAGCAACACCGAAGGAGTTGTACCCATCTGCAACCGCAACGAGATTGCCGACTGCTTCCCGGACGAAAGATTATTTGCCATCTGTTCGCTCACTCCGACAATCCCGTGGTAAGCAGATATGGCCAACTACCTCGCTTGCAAATCTGTCTCCCCTCACTTGTCATCGCAGCAAAAGCGAAAACTACTGTCCGACGCCAAATATTATTTCTGGGAAGACCCGTTATTATTCCGTACTTGCAACGACAGCATCATCAGGCATTGTGTACCCGAGACCGAATTTCAATCCGTCTTAACACACTGCCACGATCGGGAGGCCGGCGGTCATTTCGGAGCCACCCGAACAGCACGCAAGATACTGCAATGTGACCTATTTTGGCCAACCCTTTTTAGAGACACACAAGCTTACGTCGCAAAATGCAATGAATGCCAAAGGACAGGAAATATCTCCAAGCGGGATGAAATGCCTCTCAACAATATGCTCGTCTGCGAACCATTCGACGTTTGGGGAATCGACTTCATGGGACCCTTCCCAATGTCGCATGAAAAACTCTATATTATTGTCGCAGTAGACTATGTTTCCAAATGGGTCGAAGCAGAGGCTGTCGCAGCAAATGATGCCCGCACCGTTTTGCATTTCATACACAAGAACATTTTCTCTCGATTCGGCGCCCCACACACCATCATCAGCGACGGCGGGAGCCATTTTTGCAACAAGTCGTTCTTGCAACTCATGAAGAAATTTGGAGTCCACCACAAAATCTCTCTTGCCTACCATCCCCAAACCTGTGGACAAGTCCAGGTCTCCAACCGCGAGCTCAAAAGAATCATCGAAAAATCCATCCATTCTAACAGAAAAGAGTGGGCCAAGAAGGTCGACGACGCCTTATGGGCGTACAGAACCGCCTTCAAAACCCCTATCGGTATGACTCCTTTTCAACTCGTCTACGGAAAAGCTTGCCACTTACCAGTCGAGCTGGAACACAAAGCGCTATGGGCAACCAAATTGCTAAACATGGACCTCGAAGCCGCAGCCGATATGCACCGCACTCAACTGAACGAATTAGAGGAGCTCCGGCATTTTGCATACAAAAATGCACGGCTATACAAAAAAAGAACAAAAAAATGGCATGACCGTCACATCATCCCCAAAGACTTCCAACCAGGAGACCAAGTCCTGCTGTACAATTCCCGCCTCCGCTTATTTCCTGGCAAGCTCAAATCGCGGTGGAGCGGCCCTTTCACAGTGATCGGAGTCTCCCCTTTTGGCGCCATCGAAATAGTCGGGAAAAGCGGAGACAATTTCAAAGTCAATGGGCACCGGTTAAAATTATATGATGGCGGCGCAACCACCAGCGACTCTCAAAGCATGCAGCTCGCCGACCCCACGCAAAGCAATAGCAACACTCCTTGATCAACAATGGCAGCATCACCACTGAGCTAGTCTACCACGCCTTCTGTTTCTTTTCTATTGTTAATATTTTCTGAGCAAGACAACTACTCTATTTTTGTGAGAGCCCATCTGGGAGCCGACTGTTGTTTTTCTTTTTTTTTGATATATATCTATATACTTTTTGAACTGCTAATACAGGTATTTGGTCCACCTTAAGGATGGTAAACAAAAGGGCTTTCGGGAGACAACCCAAGTTGGACCGTTTGGTCCTATGCTGTGTTTTGATTTCTTTTTATATATTCATGTTTCCATATTTTGTTTGGCTGGCATCCTTCAATCGCAGGTGCATGAATATTTGAGGTGCGGCAACTTGACCGCACTTGGACATCTCATTGCACGACTGATATGCTCAATTTTGAGCATAGGTACTTCCTACCCTAGCTTTTTATCATTTTTGACATGCTGATTTTTACTAGTTGTCGACTTTACGTCTGGGGGGGGGGGAGAGCATGCCTGTGGTCACTACACCACACTTTCTGTTGCATACCAGTTTCTTGTTTACTTATTTCTTGATTTATGTTGCACACACTGAATCACCCACACGAGTGCGCTCTTACCCACGCGCACAACCCGAGTCAAATTTATTGTTTTTGTGTAAACTTTAAAATAGTGGTATTGGCTTAGGATTTCAGAATTGAGTAGTTCGAAACTCATGCAGTGCTCTTAATCGAATACTCATGGTTTATGTAGATTTAAGATAAAATTAATTTTTCTTTATGCTCGTAGATTTACCTTTTTCTGCAACCGTAACTATTGTTTGTACTGCTCAAAATCTGAATCTGGGGTAATCGAACGATAATGTAGGAATGTGTGTAGCCGCCACTAGACTCGTATTGCTCGAGTCGGGAGGAAGGATCATCTTTCTCGGTGGCTAAGAACTTGCCCTAAGCTACTCTTGTAGCATTGGTGCACGGTTAGTCAAGCGTGAGCATGACGTAGGCCTTCCTTTTGGCTAGTTTGAGCCTTGTTTTAGCCTTTCCTACCTGTTAACCGTTGCATGCCAAATTTGTGCCTACCCTTCTTTGATCCAGCTCCACTCACTTTCACCAAGACCTGAAGCTAAACCCACCATCACAATCAAATGCTTGAGCTGATTTGTATTTACTGTTTGCCGAGGTTGTGATAAGTGGACATTGTTTTTGGGGGTGCTGAATTCATTCACATTTTGATTGCTCCGTTTGGGGATTGCTAGCGCAACAAAAGAAAAAAAAAATTAACAAAATAATAAAACGCCGATAAGCGCAAAAGAGAAAAATATGAAAGAATTGCTTTGAGATTTCGATCCCCATCCTCTTTATTGATTTTGGTCGGGTTCAGCCGTGTTCACACCCGGTTTTCAAGCTAAGTCTGGGGGCGTGTGTCCCGTTCATTTCTAAGTGGCTGTATTGGTTTGGGTTTTATTCGCTCGCTTTGGTTGCATAGAGCCTTCATGTTTATCTTTGACTACCCAGCGTTCGCCTAAGCCCCATTGTATCCTACAAGTCCTACTGATGCACGCTTGAGTCTCACCTGCGCCGTGGAGAGAGTGTGAACGTGCAAGCATATGGTCCCCGACATTGGTGGATTCCTTTGGAGGTGATCCTGAGTCCCGAACTTTGGCAATGCTCACCTTAGTGGCCTGCCTACTTTCTTTCTACACATGATCGCAAGATCCTCCAGAATTCTAATTTTGAGCAATTACAATATTTATTTACGTTTGTCGAATAGTTTAAACTACGTCGTATAATTAAAAAGTTTTTCTATTATCTCTTCTATTCCCATGATATATTTGATTTCTCGTCTTACTTGTTTTTGAAATTTCTGAGCGAGTTAGCTATTTTCTAGTACACGGAGTGATGATTTGCTCGGGACGTGCAAATGTTTAAGTCTGGGGGTGTGATGAGTCCATATTTTACACTGATTTTTGGACTCATCTGGGCTAGTTTTATCGTCTTAGCACTACACTTGAGAGCCTTTATTGCTTATATGTGCTTCTGTACCTATTTCACGTTTAAGTGCACTGTAGGCCCGTTTCTGTGTGGTTTGTGTTTCTGTATTTTTGTTATTCTTTAGCCCTATCTCGGGGATGTGGTGTGCACGTTTTGGTGGCCTATCTGCCTCTTCTGCTGGTGCAGGGGTCGTGTGCGTGCTCCGGAACCGCTCGGGAGACACCAACGATGCAGGAATACTGCGCACGACCACTGGACTTATTGCGCACGACCACTGGTCGTGCGCCACTGATCGTGCGCATTACACTCCTTTTTCCTAATCCTGTCTAGGTAATCGCACGAGCACTGGCCGTAGTGCACACGACCACTGGTCGTGCGCCACTGCTCGTGCGCATATATGCTGATGCTTCTTGTCCAGGTTGCAGGTCTATTTGGAAAAGTCGCACGATCATCGACCGACAGTGCGCACGACCACTGGTCGTGCGCCACTGATCGTGCGCACTGCTTCTGCTGCCTCCGTATTTAAAGCCCTGCTCCGCGATTTAGGTCAACGCCTGTCATCTTCTGCGATCGGAGAGTGCGCGGGAATCGCCATTTCACTTCTCCAGCTGCTCCATCACCTCCACCTTCGTCGGGAGGCCATTGCCAACTACTCCAAAGCTTTTCAACTCTCCGGCGAAGCCCTCGGCCATTGATGACTTCAACTCCAAGCTTTCCTCCGGAGTTGGTGAAGTAGACAACCTAGAGAACAGACTTAAAGAACTTCGAGGTGACAACTCGTTGGTACCGGAAGCCTCCTTGGACTGAGCCCGGAAGCGGATTGACAACTCGCTACTCCGGCCACGACCCGTGGTGGATCTTCACTCTCTTTTGGTTAACTCCTCTTCCCCTTTCTCTGTAGTATGAATGTTTTGAGCAGTGTAATGAACATTTCCATCCATGAACATCAAGTTTATTTTATAGCAATACGAGTCTAGTGGCGGCTACACACATTCCTACATTATCGTTCGATTACCCCAGATTCAGATTCTGAGCATTACAAACAATAGTTACGGTTGCAGAAAAATATAAATCTACGAGCACGACCACTGGACTTAAACGGGACTACAGTGCAAATGGTTAAGTCTGGACGTGCAAACGACGCCAAAAACTTGATGCGTGTAAATCGGCAAGCGCACCGGTCGCACAAGTAATAAAGTTTTGAGAATAAATCCCCGAGTGTCGGTCTCTTGAGGAATGCAATTAGCGTAGAACGACAACAGTACAGAGAATATCGTTATGAGAGTTATAAAAAGAAAAAAAAGGAAATAAAGGACTTGGGAGATTGTGGATGTTTGATCTACTGAACTAGTAAAAGCTATGCGGGTCGAAGGCACCGCTTCGCAAGGTGGAGTGGGTTTGTCGGCCGCGATGCCGAACTTCAGCTGGACGAGTGAAGGGAAGCTAATGAATTGAAGTGTTCTTGTGTGGTGTGCAATCGGATAAGACACGGGAATAGAGTGAATGTGGGGTGAGCGAGGCACATTCACAGACAATACTTACAAGCAGAAGAAAATACTAACATTCCATTAGCTATAAAATAAACTTGATGTTCATGGATGAAAATGTTCATTACACTGCTCAAAACATTCATACTACATAGAAAGGGGAAGAGGAGTTAACCAAAAGAGAGTGAAGATCCACCACGGGTCGTGACCGGAGTAGCGAGTTGTCAATCCGCTTCCGGGCTCAGTCCAAGGAGGCTTCCGGTACCAACGAGCTGTCACCTCGAAGGCCTTTAAGTCCGTTCTCTAGGTTGTCTACTTCACCAACTCCGGAGGAAAACTTGGAGTTGAAGTCATCAATGGCCGAGGGCTGCGTCGGAGAGTTGAAAAGCTTCGGAGTAGTTGACAATGACCTCCCGACGAAGGTGGAGGTGATGGAGCAGCTGGAGAAGTGAAATGGCGATTCCCGCGCACTCTCCGATCGCAGTAGATGACATGCGTTGACCTAAATCGCGGAGCAGGGCTTTAAATACGGAGGCAGCAGAAGCAGTGCGCACGATCAGTGGCGTACGACCAGTGGTCGTGCGCAGTGTCGGTCGATGATCGTGCGACTTTTCCAAATAGACCTGCAACCTGGACAAGAAGCATCAGCATATATGCACACGAGCAGTGGCGCACGACCAGTGGTCGTGCGCACTACGACCAATGCTCGTGCGATTACCTAGACAGGATTAGGAAAAAGGGAGTGTAATGCGCACGATCAGTGGCGCACTACCAGTGGTCGTGCGCAATAAGTCCAGTGGTCGTGCGCAGTATTCCTGCATCGTTGGTGTCTCCCGAGCGGTTCCGGAGCACGCACACGACCCCTGCACCAGCAGAAGAGGCAGATAGGCCAACAAAACGTGCACACCACATCCCCGAGATAGGGCTAAAGAATAACAAAAATACAGAAACACAGAAAGCACACAGAAACGGGCCTACAGTGCACTTAAACGTGAAATAGGTACAGAAGCACATATAAGCAATAAAGGCTCTCAAGAGTAGTGCTAAGACGATAAAACTAGCCCAGATGAGTCCAAAAATCAGTGTAAAATATGGACTCATCAATTAGCAACTGCCCCTTCTTTTAAATCACCTTGTTTAGTCAAACACAGTGCAGATATCGCTTTACCTCTGCCCGTTCTTATTTCATCAACACATGCTATGCACCTAATCCACTCGAGAGGATATAGGCTTCACGATCACAACCATCGTAGGAGGCCCAAGTTGATGCAACCTGAGTCGCACTCATGTCTCATTTTATCTCATGTATTTTTATTTAATATTTTATAGCGCATGTATTAACACATACACATTTTGCTTTGCACTCATTGCACAACTTATTGAGATGATTGTGTAATAAGACCCTAAATAAAAAGATCCGTCAAATTAGGTAATAAGTTAATTAAGACAAACACTCAAAATGATTTATTAAATTAAGCATATATTATTAACAGTTAAATCTCATTCTATTTTTTCAAATCAAAATTAAATGAGGAAGGCTATTCTTGGAGATCCTATTCAGTCCTTTTTTCCTCCCCTCAAGCTGTCTAAAATAAAACCTTTCCAAACTTTTTTACCTCCCCTCAAAATTGGCTGTAATAAAACTTTTCCACAATTGTAATGGACTTATTAAATAGTATCCCCTCGTCCTAAATCAACAGCTTGGACAAATTTTGGGAACGTAAAATTTAATTCTCTGTCTCCAAAGTCCAACCCGTGACCATTCTTTCTACCCCCGTCCCCATCTTCCTCCCAACATAACCCGGGCTTCCGTCGGTTTCCACTTCTTCCAGGCCACTGCCGCCCCCTGCTCCGTTGACTGCCGTCGACGTGCTCCTGTTATCGGGTACCGTTGGTTTCAAAAAACTCCTCTCGGTGCCTAGAAATCTCCTACATCCTGTGGCCGTTCTTCCCCAACCTGTAACGCCCATGATTTTTTGATGTTTATTTTAATTCCTTTAGTGACGTATTTTTGACGTCAGGACGTTACATTGACGCGTAGTTGACGGGTACCATTGCTGGAGCGTGACTTTTTCTCATTGGTATCAGAGGTTTTTGACTTAGAATATTAATATGACTAATTTCTACTGTGTTTTTGAGATATCCTTTGCGAGCTGGGTTTTTTTGTAACTCGGTGGAGCCTTTTTGGGATAATTGATGTTTTGGTCATCGGGAAGTTTTTACCCGAGTTTAATTTGTCGGATTTTGATTTCGACTTAGCCGTTGGATTCGTACCATCGATATTTAGCTTCAGTGGGAATTTCGTGAAAATCCGAGTTGATTTGATTTATCGGTAGTTTGAGCGTTTATAATAATAATAATAATATATATATATATATATATATATATATATATATATATATATATATATATATATATATATATATAGTCTTGCGATATGACGAAAACCCTATTTATCGTCTTCTTCCCAAGACGTCAGACCGTTTCATGGAAGAGAGAAAGCGGCGGACTTCGCAAAACTTTCGATCGTCGATTGTAGGAGCTCCGGTGCACGAAATCGTCGTCTGCGGGTAGATTCAGATAGCTCTCACCGAGATCTATGTTTGTGCAGTGAGTTTTTTCCCATTTCTTGAATTTTTGGGCGTTAGGTTGTTCGATTTTGACCCTCGTTTGCCCCGAAAAGTTTCAGGAATCATTGCCTAAGTGTTCTTGCGGCCAGATCGTTGAGGAGGAGCGCTTGCGTGACCAAATTTCGGGCGATTTGAGCCATGTGGTGATTTCTTTCCCTTGCCAAGTCTTCTTTTTTCCGTATGTTCATTGTTGTTTTTTTCCCTCTTTATAATTAAGAGTAGAGTAGGGATCGACCAAGATCGATCTGCTGAGTAGTGTAGGATTCCCAGCCAAGTAAAGAAAAGATTCGTCGTATATGACTTCTAGTCAAGTTTAACCCGTTGAGTCTATGACAGTTAGCCTAAATAGGATTCGTCGTGTATGATAGTTAGCCTAAGTAAAATTTGATGATTATGACCATTAGCTTAAGTTTAAATTCGTTGGGTATGGTGGGTCAGTTTGAGTGAAATTCGTCAAAATATGAGTTTTGGACTAAGGAAAATTCGTCGGGTATTCTCGACGAATTCGTCCAGTGACAGTCCTGACGTTGAGTGAATGTGACTTGTCGTCGAGAGCGTCGAGTGATCTGCGAGTCTAAGTCAGATTCGTCGAGTAATCTCGACGAATTCGTCGAGTATCAGTCTCGGCGTTGAGTGATTCTGCATTAGTTGAGTTTTAGGCATCGAGTTCGTCGAGTTATAGGCTTGACGTTGAGTGATATGGTTTTGGCGTCGAGAGCGTCGAGTGCCGGTGTGGCTAAGTCTAATTCGTCGTGTAAACTCGACGAATTCGTCGAGTATTGTCAGTTGGCGTCGAAAGCATCGAGTGCAGCCTTTGGCGTTGAGTATTGCGTTTGGCGTTGAGTGTATCGTTTGGTGTTGAATGTGTTGACTGAATCAGTCTTAGCGTCAAGTGCGCTGAGTAAACTCAGTTAGGCGTCGAGTGAAGGCGTTGAGTGAATTAAAACCGTGGAGTTAAGTACAGACGTCGAGTGAGACTGCCTTTGACGTGGAATGCGCTGAGTGAACTCGGCTAGGCGTCGAGTATACTCGACGAATTTCCGTGGACTTGGGTTATTTTCGCCGATTCGTCGTGTATCAAGTTAACTAATTTTTCTAAGTATATTCCGTCGAGTGTCTACTGTATTCGTCGAGTATACTCGACGAATCAATGTGGACCTAGCTTTTTCTTCCCGAATTGAGTCCAATTCGGCGAGTTTTGCCTTAGTGTGATTTTCTTTTGGGATTTCTTCTTCCTTTTTACCGTTGGAGTAATCCCGTGTTTTTCAATGAGGTTTTTATTGTTGTTTTATGGATGTTATTTCAGTGTGGCCCATGTTTGACTGTGGATAAATGATCACCAACCTAAGGTCAACTTATGGATCTTTGCCCTGGTGGGTTTACCCGGTGTGGGTTTGTGACTGATGGTGTGTTGGGTTGGTTCCCACCACCTTAGGTATCAGTTTTTTCCCGGTTATGGGTGTGTCAATAAATAGGACCACCTTTCCTTAGATTCTTGTGAAGTTTTACTGTTGGTATGTCGTGTAGGTTCCCACCACCGCAGGTGCCGAATTTTGCCGGTGTTTATGCTCATTGTATGATGAGCTTGCTACTTCAATATATGTACTTGTGTGTTTGTTTTTAACGCTTAGATCTTTATCTCACTTGATGCAACTTGAGATGTCTAATCCTTGTGAGTTCTTTTTTACTGTTTACCTTATGGTTGATGTTTTTCAGTTCAGCTATTCCCGTTTAGGTTGGTAACCTTTTGACTCCTTTATTTTCATTTGAAACTAATCTTTCCTTGCCACTTGTATATTTTTGCTGAGGTGTTCTTTTCTTTGGAATGCCTCAGGTTTTGAGCAGTAGCCGGTTGAGCTTCTAGGGTTGGTGATTGCTGGTGTTCTGCAGCTGTTGCAATCGTCTTTTTCTCACCTTTGTGAGGTAGTGTTGTTGTTTAGTTCAGACATACATGTTTCTTTTTGGTGGGCTCGTGTCAGCTTGTTGACGCCCACTGGAGTTATTATTTTGTTAAGTTACTTGCTAATTTTTAGTCTCTTCTTGATGACTGGTTGATTTTTTTTGCTCTCTGCGAAGGTTTTATGTTAGGTTGCATGTTAGTTATTTTAAGTATAAAAAGAATTCTTATGTCTAACTCATTCATAACATTGTTTTAAACCAAAGTCACCATATTTTAATGAGAGTAAGAGCTATTTCTATACTTCTATTAAATCTAGAGATATGCATATCATGAGATATCCTGTTTGGATGTTTTTGCTCATGTATGATATTAATCTATATAAGCAAAGTATTTTTCGCAGCGTATATTCATATTTTCACTTGTGGACTAGTTATTCCATTGAGGCGAAGGATACTGCCATCAAAACTTAACTCAATTTACAGTTTTATTCATAATAAACTTGAGGATTTCTTATAAAGTGTTAGATTCAGGTTCTTTCCTGAGCGCCTGCAGTTATCCCCTGCACGACGTGACATCATGACACGTGTTTTCTCTTACTCTGATACATCATTTAAATACGGAGAAAATGCGGGTTGTGACAGTTGGTATCAGAGGGAGGTTGTTTGACAATTGGTCAAACAATTATCTCTGGTTAGTTTTAGATTGTCTTGTTCCATTTCATACACACACCGATGTGTCATCAGTGTATCTTGACTGAAACATGAACACTACACTCATAAGCATGACAAGAAGTATACGAGACATGTTATGTAGTATGAGTTGCATAATATGAGTTTGTATATGAATTCTCATAGGAAGCAACATGTGACTTTTATGAAGTATGAGATGCATAACATTCATCACATGAATGTACATTAGATTTTTCTTTTCGTTACATGCGATATTATGTAGTATGATATGCATAATATTTCATGTGTACGCCGCTCATAACATACATTAATGCCTTTATTAGAATGCATAACACAACATATATGACATAACATAACATTTGTACACGTGCCAAACTAAAGATCTACATGATGACATACATACACACATAGTTTTAAAGCAAAAAATAAGAATTCATGCATTCATGGTTTATGCACATGAGTCAATAGGATGACGATATATCATCCTAAGTTAAGCATGATATCATTTATAAATCCCAGAGCAAGTTAGCAGCATGAGCAAGTGCCTATACATGTATGGTCTGAACTAAGTTGTGTAGTTTTAGCGGTTAAGCTAGATTTTGATTAGTTGTTCATTGTATTCTTAGGATGCCGCCTAAGCGTGTTGCGACGAGGTCGACTCCCGACTCTGAGGGCGGGTCGTCTGGTGCGCAGAGTGAGGCTGTGATTGAGGGACTGCGACAAAGCATTGAGGCTCTGTCTAGGCAGATGGTGGAGATGCAATCGCAGATCCAAGCGCTATTGACTGTCGTTTCAGGACAGTAACCTAGAGTGCAGGACCCTGTTGTGGGTCAAGATGTTCCCGTTCCTCCTGCTCCTTTGGTGCCTCCAGTATGGCTGCCACCAGAGATGAATTTCATTTCGCATTTACAGCGGTTAGGACCTCCTACCTATGAAGGTAGAGCTGATTTCATGGTATTGGACGATTGGATTATCACTATCGAGGAGATGTTCTCGTATTCAGGAGTTTATGCTGACCAAAGAGTGATGGTTGCCGCTTACCAGCTTAAGGGTCTTGCAAAGAGCTGGTGGTTGAGGGAGGAGTACCTCACAGATGGATGCTCGTGGGAATCCTTCAAGGAGTTATTGCTGAAAAAGTTTTGGCCGTCGGTCGAGCGAGACCGCTTGATGAATAACTTTCTGCATCTGAAGCAAAGACAACTCACGGTTAGTGAGTATGGGATAGAGTTCAGCAAGTTGAGCCGGTTTGTCCCGGATTTGGTAACCTCTGAAGCTAACAGAGTGAAGCGTTTTCTGGGGGGGGGGGGGGGTCTTAGGAGTGACATCCAGCAGTTGACTAATGCTTATGGATCTGAGAACTATGTTGAAGCAGTAGAAGCTGCTCTCAAGGTCGAAGCGATCGATAATGCCAAGAATCGAGTCGTGCAAATGAGAAAAGACAAGGGCAAGTTAGATGATGGTAAGAACTCTCTGGAATTTGGTCCCGCTTCGAAGAAAATAAGCAAGGAGATGCGCAGTTTCTGTGGTCGGTCAGGTCATCCGTTCGAGAAATGTTTCAAGAGGCTGGGAGCTCAAAAGCAGCAACAAGTACATACAATTCAAAGCGCTCCCAAAAGGAGATTTGATTTGTGCTTTGTTGGATCCCTAGTTTGGATTTGTGCTAGGTTCACTGAGTTAGGATGTCTTTGACCCACCTTGTATAGTCAGGGTCATTGGTTGTGTCCTAGAGTCTAGGGTTTGTCCTTAGAACATCATCCTGTGGACCAGCCATCCTTCAGATTGCCAGAGAAACTCAAGACTTAGAGATATTTTCAGCTCAAGGAAATCTGTTCGACGTTCGTCGATCTCAGCTCAACGAATCAACGACGTTCGTCGATCTCAGCTCAACGAACCATATTCTTTGGTCGACGATCTCTGGTCTTCTATTTGAATTCTTCTCAGCCAGAGACTTCTCAGATTCTAAGTCCACAATCATTCTTCGGTCGACGAATTTTGGATCTCTGGTCGACGAATGATGATTGTCTGTTCGACGAATGATGATTGTCAGTTCGACGAATGAAGATTGTTAGTTCGACGAAGATTGTAGCAGAATTGACAAGTTTCCCTTGAAGACTAATTGCTATTGCCTGGTCGACGAACTCATCAGCTCAACTCGACGAACTGTGAACTCAACTCGACGATTCCTGTTCTTCGTTCAACGATTCCAGACTTAGGTATTCTCCAGTTTTCCGTCCCTTTTCTTGGCGATGATTCCTGAGTAATTAATGCTCAATCTTCTCGGAATGTTACCGTTAGAACGAGCATTGATCATGGATTATTACATGCCGTTTTTCCATGAGACAGTTAGGGAATTCATTGATTGTCGCTTCCTTCCCAGGCCGACTGCATTTACTGCTCACAGATTCTAATTTTGAATGTGCTTGAGTCCGTTTTTTAACAAACAGAAAAGAAAAGATCAAGCAATCTTGCTAACACACATCACTTTCAGGAAGCTTTCGATATACAAAAAGGAAGATTGCAGGCAGACAAAAATACAGTCTTACAGAAATCAAAAGCTTTACACACTGCAATCAGCCTAGGACAGAGAACATCATCATCAAGAAGAAGAAGAACATTCAATCTCCATCAAAAGTCTTCTTTCAACCATACAGGATAACTTCAGAAGGACAACAATAACTCTATCTGTCAAAGAAGTTTCTGAAGCAATCTCTGGTCAAGGCAATCAAGCTTTGAAGCCCTGTCACCCTGAAGCAGTGCTCCAGATTTCCTGATCCATTCAAGATCTCCGGGGGAGCAATCTGCTGAAATCAATCCACTAGTCTTCTCAGTTGTTATTGAGAAAGAGAAGACACCATCACATTTTCCATCTTCTGTACAGGGTTTTAAGTCCCTTCAAAATTATTCCTGCTTGCAAGTCTCCTACCAAAAGACTTGAGGTTTTGGTTTTTGAGCACCTAAACAAAAGCTCATTGGTGTCAGACAACTGATCAAAAATCTGATTAGATTCCTACCAGGGTGGTAGAAGAGTGGATGTACCCAGGTTGAGGAACCACTATAATTTCTTGTGTCGTCTGGTTGCCCTTTTTCTTTTGTTTTAGCTGTGTTCTGTGATTTGTTAGGTTGCTTTGCTTATTACTTTATTTGCTAATCTGTTCACCTAAGATTACAGCAAAAGTTGTAAAGTTTTTTTTAAGAGAGCACAATACTCTATTCACCCCCCTCTAGGGTATTCAGATCTAACCTTCACTTTCAATTGGTATCAGAGGCAGGTTGGTTAAACTAAACTACCACACCTTAAGAGGTTAGTTGGTTGCACATGCTAACACCTGAACCATAAAGATCCCTCTTGTTAGATCTGATTGTTTTGTCTATGTTATTAGATTTATTTTTTCACAAAAATGGCTCAAAACAAAAATTATGCAAGCATCAGACCTCCAGTATGCAATCTTAACAGATTTGCCATCTGGAAGGCAAGAATCAAACTGTACATGAATTCTATTGATGAAGATATTTTTGCTTCTATCTTAACAAGAGTACCTCCAGCACCTGCAGCTTCTCCAAGCACCTCTACCAACATGACTGCAGTACCTCCTCCAGATAATAATGATGCTTACAAGAAAACCAAAATTGCAGATGCAAAAACAATGAATATCTTGGCTCAGACTATGTCAGATGATATATTTCAGAAGGTGCCTGAGTGTACCTCAGCCAAGGCCATTTGAGACTCCCTCAACCAAATGGTAGTTGGTTCAGCTGATGAAAGGAAAGACATGAGATCAAATCTCATATCCCTGTATGAGAATTTTAAGAAGGATGAGGCTGAATCAGTTGCTGAAATGTACAATAGGTTGAGCTCGATCATCAATGAGCTTAAAACCTTGAATAAAGATATCACCATTACAGAGGTGAATGACAAAATCTTGATGTGCTTTCCTAGCTCTTGGGACTCAAAAATCTGGCCTATCAAATAAGCCAGAAGCCTAAATGAGATATCAACTGAATCTCTGCTAGGCAAACTAAAGTCTTATGAGCAGTTGATTAAATCAAGAAAAGTAGCTGAACAGAAATCAACAACTCCAGTGAGAAAAAATCACAGTATAGCTTTCAAAGCATCAGAGGAAAGTAAGACCTCAACATCCAATGAAGAACTAATAAGCCTCTTTACAAAAAGATTTTATAAGATGGCTAGAAAGAACTTCAGAAGAAAATCATCCAGGCAGGATGATAAGCCCAAATATGACAAGACACCAACCAAGGAGGTTGTGTGCTTTGGATGTAGAAAGCCTGGACATTACATCTCTGAATGTCCAGAAAGCCAGAAGAAGGAGAAAAGCAGAGAAAAAGACTCCAGGAGAAAACACAGCAGCAAACCCTCCTCCAGCAAGTACAAAAAGAGAGACAAAGACTTTGTTGCTGAAACATGGAGTGATACTGAAGAAGAATCATCTTCCTCCAGCTCAAGTGAAGAAGAGGAAGAAGCAAGATCCAAGGAGGTTTGCCTTATGGCAATTGATGCCTCCAGGAGCAGTTCAGGATCAGAAGGTGAATCTGAAGATGAGTCAGCTTCAGAGTCAGAGGCAGATCATGTTCTTTCAAGTTTTAATTTTAATTCTGATTCATTTAAAATTGAATTCAAGGCTATGTGTTTAGATTTAATTAGTTCAGAGAAAGAAATAAAAACACTAAGAAAAAAACTAGGAAATCTTGAATCTGTTAACTCAGAAAATCTTAAACTAAAAGATCAACTAACTTTAGCAAATGAGCAGATAATTAAATTAAAATCTGATTTATGTGAGGCCAAACAACTTGAGCAATCTTTCAATAGAAGAAGTCTCAAACTGATGGACATAATAAACACAGTAAATGCCAGATTAAATGACAAGCTGGGCTTGGGTGCATCATCAGGTTTGCCCCCCATAATTAAGAAAAATATTCTTACCACACCCATTAAATTTGTTTCTGCCAAGGGAAAATAGAAGATAATAAACAAACCAATGTCTGAAAATAATCCAAAACCCATAGACAAGAGCAATAAAAATCAGAAAACAGCTAATAAAAATAAGGTTCAACAGCATTCGTCGAACTCAGATCGACGAAATGTGGCCCGTTCGTCAAACCTAGATCGACGAACGCTGAACGCAAACTTCAGTTATAACAATTCGTCTAACTGCGATCGACGAACTTTGTATGGTTCGTCGAGCAGAGGTCGACGAACATGGGGCGCAGAAAATGACTATTGTCATTCTCTGAGCAGAGATCGACGATCTCAGCCCTATTCGTCGAACTCTGGTCGACAAACTTACAAGAATTAGTCGAACCCAGAAGGACCAAACATAAATCATTTCTCTTACAGAAATTCTAAGCCAACTAATAAACCATTCAATCCATTAGCTGATTGGGTTATTCCACCTAGGAGATATCACCCCTTAGGTTATAAATCTCAACCTACTTTGTCAGTTATATCCAGCTTTTGTTTTCAACAAAATAAAGAATCAAAGGTAACCTGGGTCAAGAACAATTAATGTTTGTTTTTCATTTCAGGTAAAGAGCTGTCCAAGAGTAAGTCAGACCTGCTACTTGGACAGTGGTTGCTCCAAACATATGACAGACAACAAGGACAATCTATCTAATTACAAGTCCAAGCTAGGACCAAAGGTGATCTTTGGTGATTCAAATAGTGGCCAGTCTGAAGGATATGAAACAGTAAAGATTGGAACAGTTACCTTCAAGAGAGTAACATATGTAATAGGACTCAAACATAACATAATATCCATAAGCCAATTATGTGATGAAGGTTATCAGGTACACTTTAACTTTACCTCCTGTTCTATTATTAATAATGAAAACAAAACTGTTTTAATTGGAATTAGACAAGTTAACATATATCTAGTAGATTTTATTTCTGCCAAAACTGATGTTTGTTTGCTCAATATCACTAGTAACCAAAATGAGTTGTGGCATAAAAGATTAGGTCATGTAAACCTTAAAAATATAGCTAGGTTATCTAATTACAAACTTGTTAGAGGTTTACCTTCTGGTCCATACAAGAAGGAAAACCTATGCAGGGCTTGTCAATTAGGCAAGCAAACTAAAACTAGTTTCAAATCTATTAATAAGAGTAATTCACATAGGATTTTGTATTTGCTTCATGTGGACTTATTTGGACCCATTGCAGTACAAAGCATAGGAGGGAAGTCTTACACTTTAGTAATTGTTGATGACTTCTCCAGATTCAGTTGGGTGACCTTTCTGAGAACTAAGTCAGATACATTCAAGGTTTTACAGATTTTCTCAGGACTATACAGATTGAGTTCTCTACTCATGTTGCATTGATCAGAAGTGATCATGACACCGAGTTTGAGTCTTTTCTTATGCACGAGTTCTGTGAGAAGGAAGATATCAGACAGTGCTTCTCAGCTCCTAGAACTCCCCAACAAAATGAGGTAGATGAAAGGAAAAATAGGACACTCATTGAAGCTGCAGGTACATTATTGGCAGATGCTTACATGCCTCTATCCTTTTGGGCAGAAGCTGTAAACACTGCTAACTATGTCCTGAATAGAAGCCTCATACATAAGCTGAAAAATAAGACCCCCTATGAATTGCTTAAAGAAAAGAAACCTAAAATCACATACTTTAAAGTTTTTGGTTGCATATGTTATATTCACACAAACAACAAAAGATACATTAGAAAGTTTGAGGCTAAGGCCGAATAAGGGATTTTTCTAGGATACTCCCAAGTAAGCAAGGCCTATAGGGTTTTTAATAAATCCACTATTAAAATTGAAGAGTCAGTCCATGTATCTTTTGATGAAGCTAACATGTCTTATAAGGAGAAAGATTTCTACCAAAAGCTCTTTGCATGTTCCACTATTGTGTGAGTCTATGGATGAACTAAACCTTACCCAAGAGGTGTCAACCCATCCTTCTCCACAGGTTGCTGATGACAGTGAAGAAGAAAATCAAGTGAAAGTGGCTGAACTTCCCTCAACAGCTAATAACATTCCTCAAGAGGAACTAATTATAGAAGCCGTTGCTGAACAAACTACACCCACTGATCTTGTCACACTTAGAGATCACCCCAGATCTCAAGTGATTGGAGACATTTCAGCAGGTGTACAGACAAGACATCAACTCAACCAAAACTTGATGCATACCTGTTTTCTCTCTCAGATTGAACCTCTCTCCATCCATGAAGCTGAGCAAGATCCCCACTAGATCATTGCAATACAAGAGAAACTAAATCAGTTTGAGAGATGTAGAGTTTGAGATTTGGTTCCAAGACCTCATAACTACCCAGTTATTGGAACCAAATGGGTCTACAGAAACAAGCTAGATGCTCAAGGAAACATTGTGAGAAACAAGGATAGGCTTGTTGCTCAAGGATACAGGCAAGAGGAAGTAATTGACTATGACCAAACCTTTGCCCCTGTTGCAAGGTTAGATGCCATAAGAATATTCCTTGCCTATGCAGCTCACAGGAGATTCAAAGTTCTCCAAATGGATGTCAAAAGTGCATTTTTGAATGGAGTCTTTCAAGAAGAGATTTATGTGGAACAACCTCCAGGTTTTATCTCTCTAACTCAACACTCTTTTGTATTTAGATTGCATAAAACTCTCTATGGTTTAAAGCAAGCTCCAAGAGCTTGATATGAGACCTTAGCAAGCTTTCTTTTAGAGTATAAATTTACAAGAGCAATCATAGATAAAACCTTTTTCACTAGACATCATAAGAACCAAATTTTGTTAGTGCAAATATATGTGGATGACATCATCTTTGGGTCTACTGATCCTAAATTATGCAAGAGGTTTGCTGACCTCATGCATTCCAAATTTGAGATGAGTAACATGAATGAGCTTTCCTACTTCCTTGGTCTCCAAGTGAAGTAGCTCCATGATGGTATCTTCCTCTCCCAAGCTAAGTATGCTAAAGAACTTATTAAAAAATTTGGGATGGGTGATGCTTCAGAAATGAAAACACCTATGATTACCAATGCTGTTGTGGATTCTGATGCAGCAGGGAAACCTGTAGATCAGAAGCTTTATAAGGCAATTGTTGGATCCCTATTATACCTAACAGCTCGCAGGCCTGATATCATGTTTGCCACATGCCTTTGTGCTAGGTTCCAAGTGAACCCCAAAGAATCTCACCTTATTTTCTTAAAAAGAATTTTGAGATATATAAAAAGTTGTTCTAATTTAGGACTCTGGTATCCTGTAGAGTCAGAGTTTGAGTTAACTGGATACTCAGATGCTGACTATGCTGGATGTAGAGTGGACAGGAAGAGTACCTCTGGAACTTGCCAGTTCCTGGGTATGAGACTTGTCTCTTGGTTTTGTAAAAAACAAACATCTGTGTTTACATCAACTGCAGAAGCAGAATATATGGCTGCTGACAACTGCTGTTCACAAATGTTATGGATACAAAACCAACTCTTAGACTATGCTGTCAACTTAAATAATTCAACATTATTTTGTGATAACACTAGTGCTATTGCTATATCACAGAATCCAGTTCACCATAGTAGATCTAAACATATTGATATAAGACATCATTTCATTAGAGATAGTGTAGACAAAAGAAAATTAATCTAATCCATATTCCTACTGATTTACAAAGAGCATACATTTTCACCAAACCCTTGGATGAGAAAAATCATCTGTTTTTTATAAATCAACTGGGAATGATCAATGGAGAAGAGTTAAATTAATTTCTGTCTGCATTCGACGAATTTTCCATAGTTGGTCGAACGGAGTTCGACGAATTAGGGAAAGTTTGAGAGATGCTCGTCGAACGGAGATCGATGAATTCTCTGTGTGGAAACAATTTTCGTCGACCGGAGATCGACGAACTTTGCTTCAGAAGATATTTCGTCGAACGGAGTTCGACGAACTGTTTTCGTTTTTTCTGGATGAGATCGACGAATTATTTGTCTATAATTTATTTCGTCGACCTCAGTTCGAAGAACTGTTTCTTTTTCGTGGAACGGAGATTGTCGATTCATATTCTGGAAAACCTTATATCTAGGTTTTCTTCGACCTCCATCCCGCGCTTTCTGTTCCCTTGCTCTTGATCGTCGTTTTCTCTGTATATCTTGCAGGTGATCTCAATGGTGATTCCAGCAGGCGCTCTAGCTGCAATGAAGTTTGACACTGGCTTTGATGTCGATTTCGTCTCATTCCAGCACTCAGATCTAATCTTCCTATACATTCTGGAACTTCTGGAAGAACAGAATCTGAAGAACTTGATGACCAACCAGATAAAATTGGCAGGAACAAAAATCAGGGAATGGGTCTATAATTCAAGCACTTCTGAAGACAATACCATGACAGGATCAATCGACGGTAACACTGGCTCCTTAACCCCCGCGGTTTTAACTGAAATATTTGGTTTGACAACTGGAGAGGAGGAATTAGAGATTGATTATGTAGAGTTTACTATGTTGCTAAATCTGATGGGTTATGCTGGTGACAACCCTAACAAACTGTTGAAGAAACATCTGTCTGCGCCATATAAATTCTTAGCAGACTTGGTTGGTAAAGTGCTACTCGGGAAACATACAGCACACGACTACATCACCAGACAACAGTTTTTGGTCATGTGTGCCATTGTCAACAAGAAGCAAATAGACAGGGCACAACTACTGTTTGACTTGATTAAGAAGAAGAATACCAAGAAGGAAGTATGTTTTGAAAGGATCCTAGGGATCTTCCTCAAGGAAAAGGCTGCTGAATCCCTGGTCTCCCAGACCATATTCATTAATGCCAGTAAAAGGCTCACCTGTGCCTTATTTGGCAGGTGGGAGATGACAATCACCAAGCCCACTAAGGCCTCTACCACTTCCACCCCAGCTTCTGAAGGCACCAGGGCTGTTAAAGCCACTCCCACACCTGCTGAGGAGATTCATCCCACTCCACCATCTCTTCCAGCACCCCTTCCAGCAACCCAACTCACTTCCTCTCCCATTCCTTCTTCAACACTTCAATCACAACAGCATACTCATGTGCCTACTCCACCTCCATCTCCACCACTTGATATCACTAACATTCCATCTTCCCCTCTTCAAGCAAATCAACAACCAACACCTCCTGCTTCCCCTCATGACACATATATTCCTACACCACCACAGTCTCCACTTCCCCCACATTTATCCTCCATTCCATCACTAGTTGCTCCCTCCTCCACACCAAATGTAGCATCCTCTCCCTCTTCCTCATTTGATCCCACTACCATATCCTCTATCCTCACCATCATCACCCCCTTCTGAAATCCCTTATAGCAGAGGCCATTACACCTCTTGCTACCACCATTCACTCTTTATCTGCCCAAATCTCTGCTCTTACTGCCGCCCCCTCCTCAGTCAAGGGCCTGGCCTCAGTTCCTACTGAAATCAGGCAGGGGGAGATGCCTGATGATGAAGCAGCAACAACAGCTTCAGATACTTCAGCTCCAGCAGATACTGCAGATACTCTAGTCCCCACAGAAGTATATCCAGATTGCACAGATAGAGATTTAGTTGATTTACTTGATTTTATTAATACTGATATGGACATTGCTGAAACTGTTGGTGATTTTATCCTCAATCCCACAGTTAATTTACAAGGATTACTGAAAACATTTGATACTGTATATATGCATCCTTCTCCAGCAACATTCTCTAAGCCACAGTTGGCTATTGTGCCTTATACATCTCCAATAAGTCCTACAATTGCTAAGCAACTTAGTGACAGTTTTGCTGTTCCAAAGCAAGTCATCTCTTCCCCCCAGAAGAGATTTCTGCCCCAATTTTTGTCATGGATGATTCCCCAATGCCAGATCTGGATGAATTGATCTTGGCTGATATTGAAGAAGAGAATAAGGCAGCAGCTGAAAGCTCTGTCCCAATTACTTCTGATGCCTGTACAGTCTCTTCTTCAACTGCTACTGAAACTCCAATTTTTGAAACTTCTGCTTCTGCTACAGAAAAGGCTGTCATTGATGATAAAGCTTTGAAAGAATTGGATGCTTTATATGATAACCCTCAGGGTTCTGGCAGTGAAGATGATGGAGATGATGATGAAGATGATTCAGATGAAGAAGCTGCCAAGAAAAAGAAGCAAATGTTGTCAAAGAAAAGGAGGACTCCTCCTCCTGCTCCTGCTCCTAAGCCCAATCCAACAGCTGACACTCCCTACTACATCTTGCATAATGTTACTCCTTATAAGGGAATGACTGCTTGGATGTGGCTGTCAAAGAATCAGCAAAAGTAGAGGAAAAGAAGTAGGAGATACTCTCCTCCACCAGTTCATAGATATAGAAGAGATCCTCCTCCTCCTCCTCCAGCTGCTGGTGCTTCCAGTTCCTCAACTTCAAAGCCTGCTCCTGTACAAACCTACCAAAGGCATCAGAGCAAGACTTCAGGAGGCTACCAGCATAGACAACAATCTTCACAGCAACAACAATCTTCACAGCAACAACAACATCAACAGCAACAACCTCAGCAGCAACAACAAAATGTATCTGTAGAACAGAAGGCTGACAGTCTCAAAAGACCACATTCTCCTCCTATTCCTTTTAAGGATCTTGAAACAGCTAACACTGCAAAAATGGTCAGATTCCAGGAACTGATTGACCTATCATTGATTAATAAAGCAAAAGCTGAAGGAAAGGACATTTCTGGATACACAACTATGTCAAAATATAGAAAAGAGGAACTTAAAAGGTTTGACAAAGCAAACAAACTATTCAATGTTGATGACTATATGGAGCTCCATGCAGAGGATGTTGTTCCCAGAGCCCTTCTCAAGATATGCTTGGGATAGCTGATATGACAATGATTGTAGCTCAGACAGCTAATCCAAACAGCGAGATCAAATTCTCAAAGCCTGTAGCTAGCAACAGCAGCAAAGAGAAAGACAAAGACAAATCCAAGAAGAACAAGATATGATCTTAGTTTTTCTTCATTCTTGTCCTATTTTGTTTTTACTTTTACAACTCTCTGGTTATGTTTCTGAACAAAGCTTTTATATATCTGCTACATGTGTTATAAATTCTCTGTCAGATATATGCTTTTACTGCTTTGTTTCTTTTCAGTCTGTGTCTTCACTTAGTGACCTCACCCAAATAGGGGGAGATTGTTGGATCCCTAGTTTGGATTTGGGCTAGGTTCACTGAGTTAGGATGTCTTTGACCCACCTTGTATAGTCAGGGTCATTGGTTGTGTCCTAAAGTCTAGGGTTTGTCCTTAGAACATCATCCTGTGGACCAGCCATCCTTCAGATTGCCAGAGAAACTCAAGACTTAGAGATATTTTCAGCTCAAGGAAATCTGTTCGACGTTCGTCGATCTCAGCTCAACGAATCAGCGACATTCGTCGATCTCAGCTCAACGAACTATATTCTTTGGTCGACGATCTCTGGTCTTCTATTTGAATTCTTCTCAGCCAGAGACTTCTCAGATTCTAAGTCCACAATCATTCTTCGGTCGACGAATTTTGGATCTCTGGTCGACGAATGATGATTGTCTGTTCGACGAATGATGATTGTCAGTTCGACGAATGAAGATTGTCAGTTCGACGAAGATTATAATAGAATTGACAAGTTTCCCTTGAAGACTAATTGCTATTGTCTGGTCGACGAACTCATCAGCTCAGCTCGACGAACTGTGAACTCAGCTCGACGATTCCTGTTCTTCGTTCAACGATTCCAGACTTAGGTCTTCTCCAGTTTTCCGTCCCTTTTCTTGGCGATGATTCCTGAGTAATTAATGCTCAATCATCTCGGAATGTTACCGTTAGAACGAGCATTGATCATGGATTATTACATGCCGTTTTTTCATGAGACAGTTAGAGAATTCATTGATTGTCGCTTCCTTCCCAGGCCGATTGCATTTACTGCTCACAGATTCTAATTTCGAATGTGTTCTTCAGTCAGTTTTTTAACAAATAGAAAAGAAAAGATCAAGCAATCTTGCTGACACACATCACTTTCAGGAAGCTTTCGATATACAAAAAGGAAGATTGCAGGCAGACAAAAATACAGTCTTACAGAAATCAAAAGCTTTACACACTGCAATCAGCCTAGGCCAGAGAACATCATCATCAAGAAGAAGAACATTCAATCTCCATCAAGAGTCTCTTCTTTCAACCCTACAAGATAACTTCAGAAGGACAACAATAACTCTATCTGTCAAAGAAGTTCCTGAAGCAATCTCTGGTCAAGGCAATCAAGCTTTGAAGCCTTGTCACCCTGAAGCAGTGCTCCAGATTTCCTGATCCATTCAAGATCTCAGGGGGAGCAATCTGCTGAAATCAATCCACTAGTCTTCTCAGTTGTTATTGAGAAAGAGAAGACACCGTCACTTTTTCCATATTCTGTACAGGGTTTTAAGTCACTTCAAAATTATTCCTGGTTGCAAGTCTCCTACCAAAAGACTTGAGGTTTTGGTTTTTGAGCACCTGAACAAAAGCTCATTGGTGTCAGACACCTGATCAAAAATCTGAGTGGATTCCTACCAGGGTGGTAGAAGAGTGGGTGTACCCAGGTTGGGGAACCACTATAATTTATTGTGTCGTCTGGTTGCCCTTTTTCTTTTGTTTTGGCTGTGTTCTGTGATTTGTTAGATTGCTTTGCTTATTACTTTATTTGCTAATCTGTTCACCTAGGATTACAACAAAAGTTGTAAAGTTTTTTTTTAAGAGAGCACAATACTCTATTCACTCCCCCTCTAGAGTATTTCAGATCTAACCTTCACTTTCATGCTTCGTGCAAGAGGAAGGGGCATGATGCCACCCATTGTTGGGGTAAGGAGAAGGTCTGCTTCCAGTGTGGACAGAAGGGACATTTCAAGTCAAAGTGCCCGCAGTCTCAGCCCCCGCTGCAGCCAGTTCCACTTCAAGCATGTCCACCACCGCAGCTTTTGGATAAATGAAAGGGTAAGTTAAATGTGATGACTATGGAGGAAGCGCAGACATCCACCCAAGTGATCTCAGGTTAGATTTAATCTAGTTCCTAACTTTTAGCTTTAGTTTCGATGTTTGTTCGTCTAGTTACGTACGCGACTTTGTATCGAAATTTAAGGTAAAGAACCGTTGGACACACGTTCTTTTCGATTCTGGTGCTACCCACTCGTTCGTGGCTAGGACTTTCGTAGAGCTTCATCGTCTGACTCTCGATCTAGTTAGCGATTCGTTTCGCGTTAAGTTTCCTGCTGGTGATTCAGTGGTGTCGGACCAATGTATCCAGAGTTGTCCGATCATTTTAGGTGATTTCGTAGCTTTTGCTGATCTGAAGGTGCTAGACCTGGAGAACTTTGATGTGATCTTGGACATTGACTGTTTGTCTAGATATGATGCGATTATCCACTGCAAGGTTAAGCGTTTAGACTTCAAGATGAACAACGACCACCCCAGGAGTGTTCATGGTTTTCCGCGGCAGGAATACCCGATTATTTTTGTGGTTTGTGCTCAGAAACTTTTTTGAATTCCGGTTGTTTTGCTTGTTTGGTTTCTGTATTAGAAACCATTGGTAGTTTGCCGCGCGTTGAGAAGGTTCCTGTGGTGTGAGAGTTTCTTGATGTCTTCCTGGTCTTCCGCCTGAGAGAGATATGCAGTTTGTTATAAATTTGGAGCCGGGTACTTGCCCTATTGCTAAAGCACCGTACCGTATGACCCCGCATGAGCTGAAAGAGTTGCGTACCCAGCTGGATGAGTTGTTGCAGTGTGGATTTATTAGGCCAAGTTCTTTGTCTTGGGGTGCTCCCGTGTTGTTTGTAAAGAAAAATGATAGATCTATGAGACTGTGCATCGATTATAGGGAATTGAATAAGGTAACCATCAAGAACAGGTATCCCTTGCCACAAATAGATGATTTGTTTGATCAGTTGCGTGGTAGTACAGTGTTTTCGAAGATTGACCTTCATTCAGGGTACCATCAGTTGATGATCCGTGAGTCGGATGTTCCGCGGACTGCTTTCCGTTCTCGGCATGAACATTTTTGAGTTTTTGGTAATGTCCTTTGGACTGACGAATGCACCATTTGCTTTCATGGACATGATGAACAGTGTGTTCAAAGTTTTTCTCTACCGTTTTGTAGTCGTGTTTATTGATGATGTCCTGATTTATTCCCTGAGTACTGAGGATCATGCCCAACACTTGCGGTTAGTTCTATCTGCTTTGAGAGAACATAAGTTGTATGCAAAGTTGAGTAAGTGCGAGTTTTGGCTACCTCAAGTTTCCTTTTTGGGTCATGTTGTGAAGAAGGACGAAAATTCTGTTGACCCAGAAAAGATAACTGACGTAATGGATTGGAAAAAGCCTACCACACCCAAAGAGATAAGAAGCTTCCTAGGGCTGGCAGACTATTATAGAAGGTTTGTGGAAGGATTTTCTGCGTTGTCTGTGCCACTGACTAAGCTTACGCAGAAGAACACAGCGTTACGTGTAGCGATAAGTGCGATGAAGCTTTTCAGGAATTGAAAACGAGATTGTGCTCTGCTCCAGTGTTGACATTGCCTACCGAAGGTTTGAAGTATGTTGTTTATGTGTATGCATCACACGTCGGGCTTGGATGTGTCTTGATGCAAGAAGACAAGGTAATTGCGTATTAGTCGAGGCAACTAAAGATACATGAAATGAACTACCCTACTCATGGTTTGGAGTTTGCGACCGTGATTTATGCCTTGAATTTGTGGAGACATCTGTTGTATGACGCGTTATGCAAGATTTACACGGACCATAAGAGCTTGAAGTATGCCTTCACTCAGAGGGAATTAAATTTGCGCAGCGTAGATCGTTAAAATATTTTGCGGATTACGATGTCGAGATCCAATATCATCCGGGTAAAGCTAATGTGGTAGCTGATGCCTTGAGTAGAAAGACCACACAGATCTTTAGGCTTTTTGTGGAATCTTTTGTAGAAGAGTTTCTGTTAATGAGTATCTCGGTCGGAAGTAGCGACTCGCCAAACAGTTTGGAAGTAGCAGAGCTTTCATGGATTATGCTTATGATGCTACATCAAAATGACGACCCTGATTTGCAACACCTTCGTAGTAGGACTGAGAAGGGAGAATTACCAGACTTTTTTATTGATGATGCGTGTACTTTGAAGTACCGCGGTAGGTATTGCATTCCCCCTGTTGAGGGTATTCCAGCTAAGTTGTGCAGTGAGACGCATGGTTCTTGTGTTGCCTACCACCCTGATTCTACCAAGATGTATAAAGATATGAAGTAGATCGTTTGGTGGTATGAAATGAAAAATAAGATAGCCAAGTTTGTGTCTGAATGCTTCACTTGCAAGCGTGTTAAGGCAGATCATGAAAGGCCTGGTGGCAAGCTGACGCCTTTGGAGATTCCAAGTTGGAAGTGAGAGTATTTCTATGGACTTTATTACTGCTTTGCCGAGATCTCCCCGAGGAAATGATTCAGTGTGGGTCATAATTGATAGACTAACGAAGTGTGCTCACTTCATGCCGTTTAAGATTGATTACTGCATGAAAAAGATAACAGAGTTATATTTGGATAAGCTCATCAGACTACATGGAGTACATGTTAGTATTGTGTCAGATCGAAATTCCAGATTTACATCTCGTTTTTGGAGAAGTTTACAGGAAGGGTTGGATACCGACCTCAGATATTCAACCGCTTATCATCCGCAGACCAATGGTTAGACGGAGAGAGTAAATCAGATTGTGCAAGATATGACAAGATGTTACATCTTGGACTACGAAGGAGCGTTGGACGAACGGCTGAGATTGATGTAATTTGCCTATAATAATAGTTATCAGGAGAGTTTGCAGATGACCCCATTTGAGACTTTGTATGTGAGACGTTGCAGAACTCCATTCTTTTAGGCCGAAGTTGGCGAAGGACCGTTGTTGGGTCCGGAAACCTTAAAAGAAATGAATACTTCTGTGACGCATATTCGAGAGAAGGTTCAAATAGCTCAGGAGCGTTATCAGAAGAACATTAATCAGAGAAGGATTGATATGTAATTTGCAGTTGGGAACATGGTTTTCTCAAGGTTTCTTCGATGTCTGGTGTTAAGAGGTTCGAAAAGAACCACAAGTTGGATCCCAGGTACGTGAGACCTTTCCAAGTTATTAAACGCATCAGAGTGTCAGCTTATAGACTGTGTTTGCCCGCAAATTTTCCTGGTGTGCACGATGTGTTTCATGTGAGCCAGTTGCGGAAATGTGTGCCTAATGACCGACGTGTTCTCGATTCAGTGCCCTAGTTGCAGACTAACCTTTCTTAAGTTGAGATGCCTGTTCGCATCTTGGATACTCAAGATCGGGTGTTGCGAAGTAAGACAATACCCATGATCAAAGTTTTGTGGCGAAACCAAGACGTGAAGAGCGCGACTTGAGAGTTGGAGTCAGCTATGAGGGAGACTCACCCTCATCTGTTCTCTTAGTTTCTTTTAGTAAGAGTTTCTATTCAGTAACCCTTGGTTATTTTCCTTCTTTAGTGGATTCAGTTGTGTATCAAGTTTCGGGACGAAACTTTCTTTTAGGGGGAGTGGCTGTAACGCCCCTGATTTTTTGATGTTTATTTTAATTCCTTTTGTGACGTATTTTTGATGTCATGACGTTACATTGACGCGTAGTTGACGAGTACCGTTGCTGGAGCGTGAATTTTGCTCATTGGTATCCGAAGTTTTTGACTTAGAATATTAGCATGACTGATTTCTAATGTGTTTTTGAGATATCCCTTGCGATCCGGGTTTGTTTTGGAACTCGATAGAGCCTTTTTGGGATAGTTGGTGTTTTGGTCATCAAGAAGTTTTTAACTGAGTTTGGTGTGTCGGATTTTGATCTCGACTTCGCCGTTGGATTCGTTGCATCGATATTTAGCTTTGGTGCGAATTTTATGAAAATCCGAGTTGATTAGATTTATCGGTAGTTTAGGCGTTTATTATAATAATAATAATAATATTATATATATATAGTCTTACGATATGACGGAAACTCTATTCATCGTCTTCTTCCCAAGCCGTTAGATCGTTTCGCGGAAGAGAGAAAGCGGCTGACCTCGAAAAGCTTTCGACCGTCGACTGTAGGAGCTCCGGTGCACGAAATCGTCGTCGGAGGGTAGATTCGGATAGCTCTCGCCGAGATCTACGTTTTTGCGGTGAGTTTTTCCCATTTCTTGAATTTTTGGGCGTTAGGTTGTTCGATTTTGACCTTCGTTTGTCCCGAAAAGTTTCAGGAATCGTTGCTTAGGTGTTCTTGCGGCCAGATACTTGAGGAGGAGCGCTTGCGCGGCCGGGTTTTGGGCGATTTGAGGAAAATGGTGATTTCTTTCCCTTGCCAAGTCTTTTTTTTCCGTATGTTCATTATTGTTTTTCTTCCCTCCTTATAATTAGTAGTAGAGTAGGGATCAAGCAAGATCGATCTGCTGGATATTGTAGGATTCCCAGCCAAGTAAAGAAAAGATTCGTCGTATATAACTTTTAGTCTAGGTTAACCCGTCGAGTTTATGACTGTTATCTTAAGTAGGATTCGTCGTGTATGATAGTTAACCTAAGTAAAATTCGTTGACTATGACCATTAGCTTAAATTTAAATTCGTCGGGTATGGTGGGGTCAGTTTGAGTGAAATTCGTCAAAATATGAGTTTTGGACTAAGGCAAATTCGTCGAGTATTCTCGACGAATTCGTCGAGTAACAGTCCTGGCATTGAGTGAATGTGACTTGACGTCGAGAGCGTCGAGTGATCTGTGAGTCTAAGTCAGATTCGTCGAGTAATCTCGACGAATTCATTGAGTATCAGTCTCGGCGTTAAGTGATTCTGCATTAGTTGAGTTTTAGGCGTTGAGTTCGTCGAGCTATAGGCTTGGCGTTGGGTGATATGGTTTTGGCGTCGAGAGCGTCGAGTGCCGGTGAGGCTAAGTCTAATTCGTCGTGTAAACTCGACGAATTCGTCGAGTATTGTTAGTTGGCATCGAAAGCGTTGAGTGTAGCCTTTGGCGTTGAGTGTAGCCTTTGGCGTTGAGTGTAGCCTTTGGCATTGAGTGTGTTGACTGAATCAGTCTTAGCGTCGAGTGCGCTAAATGGACTCAGTTAGACGTCGAGTGAAGGCGTTGAGTGAAGTAAAACCGTGGAGTTAAGTCCATGCGTCGAGTGAGACTGCCTTTGGCGTCGAGTGCGCTGAGTGAACTAGGATAGTTGTCGAGTATACTCGACGAATTTCCTTGGACTTGAGTTATTTTCGCCGATTCGTCGTGTATCAAGTTAACTAATTTGCTAAGTATATTTCGTCGAGTGTCTCCTCTATTCGTCGAGTATACTCGACGAATCAGTGCAGACCTTTCTTTTTCTTCCCGAATTGAGTCCAATTCGGCGAGTTTGGCCTTACGGTGATTTTCTTTTGGGATTTCTTCTTCCTTTTTGTCGTTGGAGTAATCCCGTGTTTTTCAATGTGGTTTTATTGGTGTTTTATGGATGTTATTTCGGTGTGGCCCTTGGTTGACAGTGGATAAAAGACCACCAATCTAAGGCCAGCTTATGGATCTTTGCCCTGGTGGGTTTACCCGGTGTGGGTTTATGACTGACGGTGTGTTGGGTAGGTTCCCACCACCTCAGGTGCCGGTTTTTCCCCGGTTATGGGTGTGTCAATAAATAGGACCACCTTTCCTTGGATCCTTGTGAAGTTTTACTGTTGGTATGTTGGGTAGGTTCCCACCACCGCAGGTGTCAGATTTTGCCGGTGTTTATGCTCATTCTATAATGAGCTTGCTACTTTTATATATGTACTTGTGTATATGTTTTTAAAGGTTAGTTCTTTATCGCACTTGGTGCAACTTGAGATGTCTAACATTTGTGAGTTCTTTCTTTCTGTTTACCTTATGGTCAGTGTTTTTTAGTTTAGCTATTCCCGTTTGGGTTGATAACCCTTTGACTCATTTATTTTCATTTGAAACTGATCTTTCCTTGCCACATGTATATTTTTGCTGACGTGTTTTTTTCTTTAGAATACCTCAGGTTTGGAGCAGTAGCCGGTTGAGCGGCTAGGGTTGGTGGTTGCTGGTGTTCTGCAGCTGTTGCAGTCGTCTTTTCCCTACCTTTGTGATGTAGTGTAGTTGTTTTATTGTTAAGTTCAGACATACATGTTTCTTTTTGGTGGGCTCGTGTCAGGTTGTTGACGTCCACTGGAGTTATTATTTTGTTAAGTTACTTGCTAGTTGTTTAGTCTCTTCTTGATGATTGGTTGGTTTTACTTTCTCTCTGAGAATGTTTTTTGTTAGGGATGCATATTAGTTATTTTAAGTATAAAAAGAATCTTTATGACTACCTCATTCATTTCATTGTTTTAAAGCAAAGGCATCATATTTTAACGAAAGTAAAAAATTATTTCTATACTTATATTAAATCTAGAGCTATGTATATCATGAGTTGTCCTGTTTGGATGTTTTTGCTCATGTGAATTGTTAATCTATATAAGCAAAGTATTTTCCGCAGCGTATATTCATATTTTCACTGAGCCGAGGGATACGACCATCAAAATTTAACTTAATTTTCAGTTTTCTTCATAATAAACTTGAGGATTTCATATAAAGTGTTAGATCCGGATTTTTGTCTGAGTGTCTGCAGTTATCCCCTGCACGACGTGACATCATAACGCTTGTTTCTCTTACTCTGATACATCATTTAAATGCGGAGAAAATGCGGGTTGTTACACAACCGCCTCTGTTTACTGGCGTCGATCACTTCGACCGGGGCGCCGTCGACTTCAGCACTCCCGTTCGGCGTCCGGCGCGGTTCCTCCTCCGTTCGCTACCAGTGCCACCGCCGCCACCGTCAACCTCCTCCTCATCAACCTACGGGGCTCCGACAAACAGTCATCTTCCAATCCTCCTCTTCCTCCTCAATAAGTGGAGCCCGTGCCTGCCTCATGTGCTGAGGGTGACCTCCTCCATCTCCTTCATTTACTGTTAATCTAATTTCATGCTTTATTTTAATAGGTCTAAACGATCAGATCAAGCTTGCCCTTAAATTAATATAAAACCCTTTTTGTCGTTAATTTTAAACGCCCTTGTTCATCATATGACCGCGTATTTGTGGAAAAGATATTTTATAATTGCTGAATATGCCCGATTGCTAGGCTTATAAGCGCGTTTGTGAAGCTAAGATCGATTGTCACTCTTTGCTTGCTCGAGAAATTCACGCTAGCGTGACATTTTTTAAAAGAAAATTTCAAATTTATTTATTTAAAATTATCTCGAGCACTTCAGTTTACATCAGTTTGGTATCAGAGCTGGTCGATTCATTCCCATCGTGAATTAGTCGATCCAGTTAAAAAAAACAATTTAAAAATTAATAAAAAAATGAGGTTACGATGTTCATTTTTGTTTTATTTTGAGTTTAAAATAAACGACAATACGCAAACATTATGTTTTCCCTAATTACGTCTACAACCTATCAACCAGTGAAACTCGCGCTTCAAAAAAATAATAGTGCTCTTTCTAAACTCATCGTTTCCCCCACGAGCACCTTACCTCAACTTAGCTCCACTATGACACTCCCTCCAATCGAGGAGTCCTTTTTTGGCACCCCGCTACAGGAAGAACTTACTAGTGGTGGGTTACTCACCCCAGATGACACAATTATGATCTCACTTCGACCAAAGACGCAGTTGGCTAGTGATGAACCCCTCATCTTGGGTGACATATACTCGATCTGCGTATGTCCTGATTCTCCTAGGCCACTACAACCACCGACATTTGAGCCCACAAACACTATGTCTGATGATCATTTGACCTTAGCATTGGAAGCTTCGCCATAAATTGATTTTTTATTTGAAAATCATCATTTTGTGTCATTACATTTTCCTATGATTATAAATGCGTGTGAATAATTTAATTATCAATACACGATTTATTTAAGAGAACTTGTGTTTTAAGGATAATAAGAACCCCCAAAATTTTCACACCAAACAAAGATACTTGATTTAAAGGATTTCTCTGGAAAATTTTAAATAGTAAATTTGGGGATTAATTTTAAATTTTGTAACGTTAGTCAGATTCGGTCGGGTGATATTTTGAGATAGTTGGTTTTGGTCTAGTAGACGCTCGTATGTGTCTAACAGGATAGCGTATGATGCGACGTGATTTAATGATTCCACAAGTTGAGGCTACTTACTTCTGACCCCACTCTCCCCCACTCTCGCCCACTTTGTGACACCCCCTTTCTTTTTTATGCTTGAATTTTTTCTGATCATTTAAATAATATGCATAAAATTATGTCTAACAGTTTGCGAGGAACTTCAAAAAATTATGATCTCTTTGTTGCTTTTATCATCGGGACTTATATTTTTTCGAAGAAAATTGGTTTACTTCATTTTTCAGGAAATGGAGGTTGCTTACAGGTCATGAGTTGCCTGCAGCAAAGGATCCTCCCGTTGCCTCACTACCCACCACCATCCACATCATGATAGGAGCGGAGCATTTACAGTTCGACGTTTGGATATTCTAGTAACAGGTCACATCACATTCTCGTCGGGGTCAAGCTCTTTCAACCTTGAGAGAATTGATATCGTCTGAATCGCACTCGTGTCTCATTTTATCTCATGCATTTTTATTTAATATTTTGTAGCACATGTATTAGCGCATACGCATTTTGCTTTGCACTCATTGTACGACTTATTGAGGTGATCGTCCAATAAAATCCTAAATAAAAAGATTAGTCAAATCAGGTAATAAGTTAATTAAGACAAACACTCAAAATGATTTATTAAATTAAGCATATATTATTAACAGTTAAATCTTCTTCTATTTTTTCAAATCAAAATTAAATGAGGAAGGCTATTCTTAGAGAACCTAATCGGTGCAGTTTTTTCCCCTCAAAAGCTATCTAAAATAAAACCTTTCCCAACTCTTTTACCTCCCCTCAAAAATTGCCGGTAATAAAACTTTTCCACAATTGTAATGAACCTATTAAATAGTACCCCCTCCTCCTAATTCAACAACTTGGACAAATTTTGGGAACAGTGAATTTAATTCTCTCCAAAAGTCCAGCTCTTGACCATCCTTTCCACCCCCGTCCTCCTCTTCCTCCCGACGCAACCCGGGCTTCCGTTGGTTCCCACTTCTTCTACGCCACTGCCGCCCCCTGCTTCGTTGACTACCGCCGACGTGCTCTTATTATCGGGCACCGTCAACTTCGAAAAACTCCTCCCGGTGCCCAGAAATCTCCGGCGTCCTGTGGCCGTTCTTCCCCAGCCACTTCTGTTTACTGGCGTCGATCACTCCGACCAGGGCGCCCTCGACTTCAGCACCCCCGTCGGCATCCAGGGTGGTTCCTCCCCTGTTCGTTGCCAGTGCTACTGTCGCCGGCGTCAGCCTCCTCGTCGTCAACCTCCAGGGCTCCGACAAAGAGTCATCTCCCAATCCTCTTTCTCCTCAATAAGTGGAGCCCAAGCCTGCTGCCTCATGTGCCGAGGGTGACCTCCTCCATCTCCTCCTTTTACTGTTAATCTAATGTCATGTTTTATTTTAATAGGTCTAAAACATCAGAGCAAGCTTGCCTTTAAATTAACATCGAACCCTTTTTGCCGTTAATTTTAAACTCCCTTGTTCATCCTTTTCCCTCGTACTTGTGGAAAAGTTATTTTATAATTGTTGAATATGCTCGATTGCTAGGCTCATAGGCGCGCTTGTGAAGCTAGGATTGATTGACACTTTGTTTTCTCGAGAAATTCACGCTTGCACGACAATTTTTAAAAGAAAATTTCAAATTTATTTATTTAAAATCATCTCGAGGACTTCAGTCTACATCACAAGTGCACTCCATTGCGGATATGCGGAGAAGGTTTGCATTCTAGCACTACAATGAGGTTTCTTCTAAGTGCTTCCAGATCCCCAACCTCTCACAACGCAATAACACAATTCTCAGTCTTCTCCGGCACGCAAATCAAGCATCCCCAATCCGGAATAACAATTGCAGATGAGCTTCATACGACATGCCTAAATCCGCAAACCAATCGGATTTTTATATGCAATAAATGTCGGGTATGGAACAATCGACCCAATGGAGGTCATGCCTTCTGCTAATCTACAAAGGAGACTTCCATATGCAAAATAACAACATAAAACAGGACAAGCACGACATAAGACCGGAGAGAAGAATTGTTATCCTTGACCATTGCTTTGGCGCCATGAATCAGGAATTCAATCGGATAGAAAGAACATCATCGAGTTGCTCTCTGTGGATTTGAAATTGGTTCGTAAATCGGAGCTCCGAAGCTCCAACAATGGCAATCTCAAACTCTCTTTCTTCCTCTTCCTCTTCCACTCCAAGTCTAATCAAAAGCTCTCAAATGATAAGATAAGGAGGAAGACTTACTCTCAGCTTCTTTAGTAGTAAAGGACGGATTGATCTGGAACATTTGATCACTTTTCATAAAGGATTGAACGACCACGATACAGATTTTGCGAATCTGTTTCTGTCAGCTACCACCCAACGATAGCTAGTTACCGCATCACTGTATCCCTGAGGCGGTGATCTCTATGCAGACCGCCAATGTATCAGGCGACCTACCGCCAGTGGTAGCACTTCCGCGCGACACTACCGTCTAGACAAATCAGTATCGTGTTGACCTCGACCTCTAGACGATCGTCTTGACCTCTAGCCGATTGCCTTGACATCTAACCGATCCCCTTGACATCTAACCGAGCACCTTGATCTCTAGCTGATCGTGCTGAAAATTCCAATACCGCAAGCGATAGAACTTACCGCCCAACGCTAGCATTTGACTTGACGTTTCTGTACAAATTGAACTCTTCCAGTTGGCTAGAACTTTCTAGGCGACTGCTACCGACAACGGAAGTACCTACCGCCCAGGCCTAGCGACAGAACTCTTTTGAGTTCTTAGCATAAGGGAAACTATGGTATTACACACTCATTGAGAGACGATTAACATTTGAAATGAGTCACGCTTACCGAGAGATGACTATCCTTTTGAAAGAGTCGTACTCGCCGAGAGATGCCTTTCCATGGCAGAAAGGGTCATTCTTGTCGGGAGATGACTATACTTTAAAAAGGGTCGTACTTGTTTAGAGATGGCTATCCTTGGAAAGAAGAACACTCACCGAGAGGCGACCATCCACCAAGGAGAGGGCCGCACTCGCTGAGAGACTTTTAACCTTTGGAAAGAAAGATCATTATCGAGAGACAACTATTCATTAGAAAGAGTCACGCTCGGCTATCCATGACAGAATGTTTCATTCTTGTCGGGCGATGACTATCCTTTGGAAAGGGTTGTGCTCGTTGAGAGATGACTGTCCTTGGAGGGAATCACACTATCCGAGAGGAGACTACTCATGGCAAGCAAGGTTGTATCAGTGATAACCAATGTCTTCACGTCTGGTGACCTAAAAACTTTACTCCTGACAACAGTAAGTGAAAGTTAGCAGTTAGATCTTAACTTTCTTCTAAACTAGAGTTAATGTAAAAAGTCACAGCACAAAGATAAAGAAGGAAAAGCAAGCACACAGACGACACAAGAATTTATAGTGGTTCCCCTAAACTTGGGTACATCCACTCTTCTACCACCCTGGTAGGAATCCACTGCAGGATGAGTTGATCAGGTGTCCTGGGCACCAATGAGCTTTTGATAAGGTGCTCAAAAACCAAACCAGATTTTTTGATCAGGTGTCTTGCCACCACTGAGTTTTGATAAGGTCTCAGAAACCAAACACAAACTTTTGAAGGGAGTTTGAGAAACCCTTTACAGAGAGGGGGTGAGAGAGTGATGACAGTCTTCTCTTTCTCAGATCAGCTGAGAAGACTATGTGGATTGGTGGTGTCAAAGCTCCCCATGAAAATATGTATTAGTTCATGAATGCTGGGAAGCTTTGCTTCAGGGTGTAGGCCTTCAACTAGATGAAAATCTCCAGCAAGCTCCGTAGACAAATCTGAATATGTTGTCTCTTGAAAGCCTGGATCAGAAAGAAGAAGATGAAGTTGATTTCCTCTGTTTGAAAACTTGTTGCAGAGTTCTTCTTTTGTAGAGAGAAAAAGTCTTCCTACTTTTTCTCTCTCTGTCTCTTATTGTTATTTCTGAGCCTCTCTGCTATATATCTTTTCTATCTTGCTATCACTTTTATCTTCTGTATAAAATATATATATGTATCCACTGGGCTGAGGAAAGTCATTTGAATTCTTGTCTGATGCGGCAGAGACATTTTCAAGAAAGGAAACTATCTTGGAAAGGTAACTGACAATAAACCTCTGAATTGATTCATATTTAATGCAGCCTCCCAACAGCTATATTCATAAGAATATTTAGCATTAAATATATTATCTATAAATTCCTTTACTTAAGCCTTGAATAACTCTAGCCAGCTGTCTCCAATAACTGCACAGAAAATCACCAAAATTTAATCTAAAAAGCTTCTCCAATCTGCGTTCGACTATAGTTGAACTCCGTTCGACTATCGTAGAACTCCGTTCGACTATAGTTGACCTGCATCTGAGTTATCTGTTCTCTTAGAGCTGAACACAGAAATAGTTGAACTCCGTTCTGGACTATAGTTGAACTCCGTTCGACTATTTCTGGACTGCAATAGTTGAACTCCGTTCGACTATTTCTGGACTGCAATAGTTGAACTCCGTTCGACTATTTCTGGACTGCAATAGTTGAACTCCGTTCGACTATTTCTGGACTGCAATAGTTGAACTCCGTTCGACTATTTCTGGACTGCAATAGTTGAACTCCGTTCGACTATTTCTGGACTGCAATAGTTGAACTCCGTTCGACTATTTCTGGACTGCAATAGTTGAACTCCGTTCGACTATTTCTGGACTGCAATAGTTGAACTCCGTTCGACTATTTCTGGAGCTAAAATTTCTGAACTTCAAAACTGATTTTCTCTGGAATTCTTCTGCACTTCTTCTGGGATTCTTTCTGAGGAATACTTGGAAAGCCCTATGACCCTTAGACTATGCATTTTGGGTCAAACTAATAAACCCTAATAGTGATCCTTACCCAAATCCAACCTTGGGTTCCAACAATCTCCCCTTATTTGGGTAAGGACACTATTTACATCAAAAACAAATAAAATGCAAAGCAAAAACAATCTGCTTGATTTATAAGATATCAGCAGATGTACAATGGAAGCTTTGAAACAAAATAAATAAAACAAGAACTAAATTACTGCTGCAAACAACAAACTCCCCCTATATGCATATCCTAGCTCAAAATAATCAATCACTGATTTCCTCTATATTGGACCAAACAGAGTTCTTTTCCTGCAAGGAAATGTTAGGAGTTCTGAACCCAGATAACCTTGGGTCCTGGTTCTCTTTTTAAATAATCAGAAATAAAAGGGTAAAAATTTCTGTTTTGAAATTCTGAGTTCGACGTATTAAAGTATTTTCGTCGAGCGGAGTTCGACGAATGATATTGAGTTCGTCGAGCTCTGTTCACAGAATGATAATAATTGTTTTCTGTGATCCATTTTCGTCGATCTCTGTTCGACGAACGATATTTATTTTGTCGAGCACAGATTCCTGAACAGTACAAGTCAAAATCTTTGTTCAACGATCGTCGATCTGAGTTCGACGAATAAGGTTGAGTTCGTCGATCTCCGTTCGACGAATAATTTTGAACTAAGATTTTCTGAAGATTTATACCTGATGAAAGATCAAGGGTAGAGATTACCTGATCTTCTTCTTCTGATTCACACTCTGATTCTTCAGATTCTTCAGCATAGCTGCTGCAAGAAGCATCTATTGCCATTAGGCAAAATTCTATTGCTCTTGCTTCTTCTTCATCACTCCAGGATTCAGCTTCAATTATTTTCCCTTTTGCTGATACAACAACAATTTCTGTGAGGGAGTCCCATATGTCTTTTGCTGAAGTACATTCAATAACTCCTTCAAAAATGTCATCAGACATTGATTGAGCAAGGATGTCCATTGCTCTTGCATTAGTAATCTTTAGCAATTTTTGAGCTTCTGTCCATTTAGGTGATGGAGCAGCATTCATGCTTGTTGTTTCCAATGGTTGATAAGGACCTGTCAAAATAGAATTGAAAATGACTTCATCAATAGAGTTCATAAAAAGCCTAATCCTTGTCTTCCATAGTGCAAGCTTATCCAGATTGCACTTAGGAGGTCCAGTGCTTGAACATTCTTCATTTTGTGCCATGAAAAACTCTCAAGAAATTTAAGGTCTATCAGATCGTTTTGGTTCAGGTGTTAGCCTGTGCAACCATCAAGGTGTGGTATGTATAACCAACCTGGCTCTGATACCAATTGAAAGTTAGCAGTTAGATCTTAACTTTCTTCTAAACTAGAGTTAATGTAAAAAGTCACAGCACAAAGATAAAGAAGGAAAAACAAGCACACAGACGACACAAGAATTTATAGTGGTTCCCCTAAACTTGGGTACATCCACTCTTCTACCACCCTGGTAGGAATCCACTGCAGGATGAGTTGATCAGGTGTCCTGGGCACCAATGAGCTTTTGATAAGGTGCTCAAAAACCAAACCAGATTTTTTGATCAGGTGTCTTGCCACCACTGAGTTTTGATAAGGTCTCAGAAACCAAACACAAACTTTTGAAGGGAGTTTGATAAACGCTTTACAGAGAGGGGGTGAGAGAGTGATGACAGTCTTCTCTTTCTCAGATCAGCTGAGAAGACTATGTGGATTGATGGTGTCAAAGCTCCCCCTGAAAATATGTATTAGTTCATGAATGCTGGGAAGCTTTGCTTCAGGGTGTAGGCCTTCAACTAGATGAAAATCTCCAGTAAGCTCCGTAGACAAATCTGAATATGTTGTCTCTTGAAAGCCTGGATCAGAAAGAAGAAGATGAAGTTGATTTCCTCTGTTTGAAAACTTGTTGCAGAGTTCTTCTTTTGTAGAGAGAAAAAGTCTTCCTACTTTTTCTCTCTCTGTCTCTTATTGTTATTTTTGAGCCTCTCTGCTATATATCTTTTTTATGTTGCTATCACTTTTATCTTCTGTGTAAAATATATATATGTATCCACTGGGCTGAGGAAAGTCATTTGAATTCTTGTCTGATGCGGCAGAGACATTTTCAAGAAAGGAAACTGTCTTGGAAAGGTAACTGACAATAAACCTCTGAATTGATTCATATTTATAAAAATATTTAGCATTAAATATATTAGCTGTAAATTCCTTTACTTAATCCTTGAATAACTCTAGCCAGCTGTCTCCAATAACTGCACAGGAAATCACCAAAATTTAATCTAAAAAGCTTCTCCAATCTGCGTTCGACTATAGTTGAACTCCGTTCGACTATCGTTGAACTCCGTTCGACTATAGTTGAGCTGCATCTGAGTTATCTGTTCTCTTAGAGCTGAACACAGAAATAGTTGAACTCCGTTCGACTATAGTTGAACTCCGTTCGACTATTTCTGGACTGCAATAGTTGAACTCCGTTCGACTATTTCTGGACTGCAATAGTTGAACTCCGTTCGACTATTTCTGGACTGCAATAGTTGAACTCCGTTCGACTATTTCTGGACTGCAATAGTTGAACTCCGTTCGACTATTTCTGGACTGCAATAGTTGAACTCCGTTCGACTATTTCTGGACTGCAATAGTTGAACTCCGTTCGACTATTTCTGGAGCTAAAATTTCTGAACTTCAAAACTGATTTTCTCTGGAATTCTTCTGCACTTCTTCTGGGATTCTTTCTGAGGAATACTTGGAAAGCCCTATGACCCTTAGACTATACATTTTGGGTCAAAATAATAAACCCTAATAGTGGTCCTTACCCAAATCCAACCTTGGGTTCCAACAGTAAGTTAGAACATTTGAAGAGAATCTTAATGGCGCTATGTAAGTCGTGAGCATTTCTAACGAGAGCTATGGTGGAGGACTATTTATAGGCAGTCGATAAGATGATGCGAAAGATGTCTACGTGGACTCGAAATCTAAGGACTATGTCCTGAAATGGGATCAGACTACCACTACACAATTGATATACATTGTAGTTTGGTTGCGGTGTATGGACACAGTTGCGTTTTACGTGAAAGATTCAGATTTCAGGATTGGAGGGGTAAGTTCCGTCGATTACCTCTTAGATGGTTCATGATGCGAAGCAGAGACGAGGACGCGCTTTGGGCCCGTTTGGGGCTGATTTGACAACTTTCCATATATGGTGTGCCCAGATCGACGATCGGGCTCCGCGATTGCGTCCAGAGCATCGCCGTGAGTCAAAATCTTATATTACTTTATTTTGTTTGGACTTTTATTTCATGTATTTTGAGGCATCTCCCGCCGACCAATCATAGTCGTCGAATGAGATGACCTAGTGCTTCTTTTATTATAAATAAGAGTGGTAGGGGGCTGAAGTGAAGCATTGCAGAATTTGGAGAAGAAGTATTCCCGGATTCCAGCGATCCCTCCCCGGTGCCGACGCCGTGGAACTCTAGGTGACGACTCCTAGGCCGCCAAACTCCTCTCTAAGGTAACCCCTACCCCCACCTTCGTTTTCCACCCCTGAAACCCCATTTCCAGCCCCCGGAATCCACCCCAAATCCCCCGTACGCTGCCGGCCTGCTGTATTCCAGCAACCGCCCACCCCGCCTGGCCTTGCACCGCCGCCCATCCTGCCCCCTTCATCTCCCTAAACCGCGGCCTACTCCTTCCTCAACCCAGGCCGCCCACCGCCTCTCCATCCCCCAAGCCCACCGCCAGCCCCCTTTTCCTAAACCGGCCACCCTCCGAGTCCCTTTGCCCTAGCCGACCACTCCTCTTTGCCCTTCGTGGAACCACCTCCAAACAATCCTAATCCTCTAGATCTATTCAGATATGAGGATTACGCTCTCGATCCGTTATTCTCACCGCTCATACTTTTCATTTTTGCCCGGAACCGCCCCTAAATAACAGATCTACCCATCCCCGACCCAGATCTACATATTCATGTCCGAATCCACCGTTTTACTACCCGTTACCATCGTTTTCCGCCGAGGGCAACCACCGTCACCGTTGTCTCGCCACCGGTTCCACCTCCGATCGCCGATCTACACATCCGACCCTCCAAATCTTCAGTGTATTGGTTCAGCCCTCTATTTTGTGAGCGTTTGTGTTATTGTAATATTTGTTTCACATTTGCATTTGGTAATTTATCATATCTTGCTGTGATTTTTGTTAGTGAGAATTTGTTTTGGTGTACTAATAGCTTGCAAGAGGAGACATTCGCCGCGCGGCTTGCTTTGGCCCTCCGAGCAGAGGAAAGCCACGCCATTTGGCTAAGTAAATAATTGCTTTTCTATTCAAATATTTGGGTGATGCTAAAATTTACATTGCTTAAATTATTTGTAAAATACCGATCACTGCATTGCATGTAGAGTTGGATTAGCCTGTTACCCTTCACGATCACCTAGGGTTGTAGGTTTTGTGCGCCACTAGCGTATCCCTACATCATTTTGGTATCAGAGGTTAATGTTAGGCCATTTATATATGTAGTGGTAGGTCGTATAGAGTCTTTAGGTTCATCCATGACTAATTATTGTCGTCGTTCCTCTCCTCACTTTGGGGATTTTGAGTCCGCCTATAACCAATCTCATAGAGCGACTTCAGAGAAATCCTCACGTTATCATGATGATTATTATCGTCTGCGACACACCATTTCCCGAGATCGTGCCGACCCACCAACACAACCTCACTATGCCAGAGACGATCCGTATGATGATTGTCGTCGTTCATATCCTTTCACGCGAGCGGATCGTGTTGATCCTTCGACTCGACTCGATTAGCTTAGGAATGACTATTATGAGGATCGTCACTTTGAGAGAGATTTTGAGAGTCAGTTTCGTACAATTTCTCATTCCTTTGACGACTCATCGTGCCCCGAGTCTTTCAGTTATTGGCTCGTCGATACTGAGTATTATCTTGATTAATTTGAGTTATTCTATGAGCGTCGCGTTAAGTTTACGAAACTTAGACTTTTAGATCTGGCGAGAGATTATTGGGCTAGCGTTGAGAGGACCCGCGAGCGAGACCGTCTTCGTCGCATCACTAGTTGGGTGGACATGAAGCGTACATTATGTCACAGGTACCTGTCTTCATCATATTGGAATCGCTTGCTCTACCAATTATTTTCCCTTCAACAAGAATTCATGTCTGTCGCTGAGTACAAAGATTGCTTTGATGAGTTAGTTGTGAGGAGCGATATCCGAGAGGACTTAGCCATGACCACTTGTAAATTTCGGTTTGGGCTTCAATTTGACATCCGTACTAAGGTGGTTTATCATAGCTCGAAGTCCATCGAGCAGACGTATCAGCTTGCCGTTCATTACGAACAGTATTTGAGATCCGCCAGAGCTGGTCGATTGGACCCTCACCTTGACCTCCGCAGTACGAGTCCTCATACTGAGGTCACCACGATGCCTGCCACTTTCGTGTTACCCACGACGGAAGTGATACCTGATATAGATTGATCTCACCCCAGCAAGATGCTTAGCCCCGTGAGTGACCTATCTCTTTTTTCTGACCCATCTCTTGTGACTCCGACGGAGGGTGAGTCTGAGCGACCTATTGAGTCTGTAGTGTTGTGCCCCTCACCCACACCTCCACTTTTAGCATGTTCGGTGTTGATTGACACTCATACCCTAGACTTATGTCTTGACATCGCACCCGCATACCCATTCTTGATCGTATGTCTATGTCGCTTTTCCCTTGACATTGCTCTGAGCCACGTTCCGACCGAGTGCTCAGAGTCTGTTGTCGATCTCGTAGTGGATATGTCACCCATGCACGGGGACACTTCCCCTTTCGATGGTCCTCATCGGGAGGACCTTGACCTTAGTGACGCGCCCTATGACGAGCCCACTGTTAAGCCTCCTGATGATCCGCCACATCTTGTTGAGGATGAGACTCAGGTGAGCCACTCAGGTATGACACCTCTTTCATTATCATCTCTGGACTTGTCCCAGAGAAGGGACCTTGTGTGGAGCATGACATATGTAGGGCCTACTGTGAGTCCACTTGAGCATACTCATATTGTGATGACGTACCTTATGACACCTCACACTCTAGATGAGTTTTGGGACACGCCACCCGCTGAACCACCCGATGAGTTTTTTTTTTGTCTGGACGCTCACCATATTCTAGAGTCACGAATTCTAGTCGGTGTGCACAGTTTTCACCCAGGTGGTCGTTTTATCCGCAATGACTTGTCGTACACACCTCGTGAGCCCCCTTCGTATTACGTTCCCTGAGAGTCGTCTGACTCGTTATGAGCTTGTATTTGAGTATAGTTGTCTCTCAAGATCATCTGAGCACTCGTTTCACACTAGATGAATATTTTTATATTCCACCGAAAGAATCTCCTGATAGGCCACCATATTTTAAAGACATCTCCGACATTATTAGATTTTCCTATAAGTAGTTGAAAGTTTTTGTTTTCAAGGTAGCTTGCAACCTAGATGGGGGGGGGGGGAAGTGGTGAATAGGTTTGTTGGTATCCTGTGACTTTCTTTAAGTGCTTAGTGTGTTAGCAGTTATCAGTTTTCAAGAACCTGCAATAAAGAAACAACACAAAAAAGCGCACACAAAATATATAGTGGTTCCCCAGATTATGGGTACATCTGCTCTCCTCCCATCTTTCAAACTTTCAGTTAGACAAGACACTTCTCCAAAACTCAGCTCAAAGAGCTTATAACTCAGATCCCTCATGATCTCTCCCTCTCCTCCAAGACTTACAACTCAGGCACTAAGCCCTACAACTCAGTGATCAACTGATCACCTACCTCAGGCCAAAAGCCCTACCACTCAGGCAGGGAGGACAACCTTACCTCAGAACAAACTTGCTCCTACCTCAAAGAGAATGACTCTCTTACAGCTCAGACCCAAAGGCCCTACCTCAGATCTAAAGTATCCTACAGCTCTGGCACAAGTGCCCTACAAGTCAGAGAGAATGACTCTCCTATCTCAGGCTCAAAAACCCTACAGCTCAGTGATCAAATGATCACCTACCTCAGATCCAAGCTGGATCCTACACTCAGAGAGTATAACTCTCCTACAGCTCAGACAAATTAACCCTACCTCAGGCTCAAGAGCCCTACAGATCAAATCCACAAGGATCCTACAGAAAAACAGTGATTTTAATTAATTTGACACAAAAATTTCTCCGTGTCAACACATAGAGCTGAGTTATATCAACTTATCTGTCTTCACAAGAGCAGGTAGATGTTCTTCAATAAAAGGCTGCCTCTGGTGGAAATAACTCAGAATGTTGTTTCTGAACTTGCTGTAGAAGATTGAAGATCTGCTAGGTCTTTAGTTCTTCAAACAGCTAGCTGAACCTGCAGAAGACTGAAGGTTCTCCTCTCTTTCTTTATCAGAAATATTTCTAATCTTGCTGTAGTAAAAGAGAATGCTACAACTAACTGAACTTTTTTGTTCTGCTAGAAGACTTCAAACTTTTTCTTGGCAGCAATGGTGAGGAAGATGAAGTCCAGCCGCTCTTTTTCTTTTTGAGTAAAACCCTAAAAGTTGTATTCAACATCCAAAAGCTGTCCCTTTTATCTTCCACCGATTAACGACTCCAGAAAGCTGTGGGGACCACCTGCAACAGACAGCTGCATCTTGCTTTAACGGTAGAAGACGTACAGTAAACCTTCAACAGTGTTTGTCGTGTCTTGTAGCTTTCCCACACTTAATTTAAACTCAGTTGACTTGTTTACTTTGCTGACGTCAGCATCTGTGGACTTATCCAAAACCAAACATCTTTAATATAGACGTTGAGTGAGTAAGCTTCACTTAACGTCAAAACACTTAGACAAATTTTCTGTCACTAGACGTTGAGTGAGCAACATTCACTCAACGCCAAAATACTTAGAAAAAGTTTTCTGTCTCTAGGCGTTGAGTGATTGAGCTCCACTCAACGCCAAACTGCTTAACTGGAGTTCTGTCACTTGACGTTGAGTGAGTAAGCTTCACGCAACGCCATAACACTTAGATTTGATTTTAGTCACATGACATTGAGTATGCTTCACTCAACGTCAAACTACTTAACATATTTGCTTCTGTTAACAGACGTTGAATAAACAAATTTCACTCAACGCATTTGAACTTAGCCAAATTTCTGTGAAATCACAGTCTCTGACTGACTAAGGTTCAGTCAATGCCTTTTATCACATGACGTTAAGTGAGTAAGCTTCACTCAACGCCTGTGGACTTAGTCAAATATCTACACAGATTTTCTGTGCCGTTGACTAACTGAGCTATACTCAACAATTTATACTGTATGACGTTGAGTGAGTAGACTTCACTCAACGCCTGTGTACTTAGCCACATTTCTGCCTGTTTCTTCTTAGTCTTTCACTGTCTTTGTCTGTCTCACAGTTTTTTGCTGTATGCCGTTGAGTGAGTAGACTTTACTCAACGCCTGTTGACTTAGCCACATTTTCAGCATGCCAATTGTTAGGCTGAGACTATTCTCAACGCTTTTACTCAACTGACGTTGAGTAAATATACTTCACTCTACGCCTGTGGACTCGGGCGATTTCCAGCCTACCCAGCATCTTCCCTTGCATCTGACGTTGAGTGAACTGACTTCACTCAACGCCTGTGGACTTAGACAGATTTCTTTCCCTCCACATCTTTACTTTGTGACCACCTGTCACATCACTTGAAATACATGTCCTATCATTGTTTCAAAGACTAACCTGCATGCATGAACTTAAGCATACATCAAATACAACTTTATGTATATCATAGACATGATTGACTTCTTCAAATTTGGGACATTGTGACAATAAACCAAACAATCTACCCTAATTTGAAAAAATCAAAACCCTCAATCAATTGAGTCAATGACATACGCTAACATATGCAGCAGTAGAATATTAACTTAAAACAAGAAAAGAAGTTTTAGTTACCACACTTCCTTGCCTGCAGGGTGATCATCATCACACCTGCTCCCCCTGAATTGCTGCTAGCTGGTCTTGATCAATTTGATCATATCCTTCTCATAGTTCTGATACCACTTGTATCCTTCTCATCCTGATACGATCTGATATCAGATCATATCGTTCTCCTTCCCCTTTTGACTTCTGTAAATAGTCAGGGAGGCACTGAGTACAGATAAGCAGCGCTTGATAGTGCTAGAGCAGTGCTGGACTTACTCCTCCTCAATTGAAGCATCATCTATCATGCTTCCTGATAGACACTTTAGTCTAACACCATCTGGATAATACTTCCACCAACATGATACCATTCAAGATATACAACTTAAAAAATCTTCAGTTCACTGAAGTACTTGTCCACCTGCAAGAAGGAATACAACCTGCAACAATATGATGAGCAACAAAAGCTATACCAGGTTCAACATACCCAATTCAAACTTGAAGGTATTGAATTTTGCTTCATCTAGTGACTTAGTGAAAATGTCAGCCACTTGCTTGTCTGTAGAGACAAACTCAAGGTTGATATCTTCACATTACACATGCTCCTTAATGAAATGATATCTCTAATCTCAATGTTTTTAGTCCTGCCATGAGAGACAGAATTCCTAGCAATTGAGATTGCACTAGTAGAATCATAATATAAGGGACTTCTACTTATCTGAAGGTTATAATCCTGAAGCTGATGCTGAATCCACAACAATTGAGCACAACAGCTACCTGCTGAGATGTACTCTGACTCTGCAGTCTAGATTGCAACACTGGTTTGATTTTTGCTGCTCCAAAATACTAGTCTTCCTCCCAAAAACTGACAGATGCCAGAAATGCTCTTCCTGTTCTTTTTGCAGCCTGCAAAATCTGCATCTGAATAGCCTGTTAGTTTAAACTTTCCATTCATTGGGTACTATAAGCCAAGATCTGGTGTGCCCTTAAGATACCTCAAAATTCTCTTTGCAGCAGAGTAGTGAGATTCTTTAGGGCAAACCTGATACCTAGCACAAACGCATGTAACATACATGATGTTTAACCTACTTGTAGTTAGATATAGAAGAGAGTCAATTATCGCTCTATACAAAGTTTCATCAGTAGGTTTCCGTGCCTCATCTTTGCCTATAAGCATACTTGACCACATGAGAGTTTTCATGGTGGAGGAATTTTCCATACCAAACTTCTTGATTAACTCCCTGATGAACTTAGACTGGTATATGGACCAACCATCATCAGTCTGTCTAACTTGAAGACCCAAGAAGAAATTGAGTTCGCCTATACTGCTCATCTCAAACTTCCCTTGCATAAGTTTGACAAACTTTCTGCAAAGGTTGTTATCAGTAGATCCAAAGATAATGTCATCTACATATATCTGAACTAGGATGATCTTCCCCTTAGATTCTCTTAGGAATATGGTCTTGTCTATTTTTCCCCTTAAGAATTTGTTCTCAATGAGGAAGCTGAAAAATGTCTCATACCAAGCTCTAGGGGCCTGCTTTAGCCCATATAAAGCTTTCCTAAGTATATAAACAGAATCATGTGAGTTAGGAACAACAAAACCTGAAGGCTGTTCAACATAAACTTCTTCCTTTAAGTCACCATTTAGGAAGACCGACTTCATATGCATCTGGTAGACCTTGAATCTCTTGTGTGCAGCATATGCAAGGAACAGTCTGATGATCTCCAATCTTGCTATAGAGGCAAATGTTTGATCAAAATCAATACCTTTCTCTTGTCTGTATCCCTTAGCTACTAGCCTTGTCTTGTTCTTGATTATAATGCCATTTTCATCAAGTTTATTCCTGTAAATTCACTTGATTCCAACGACATTATGTCTTTGTGGTCTGGGAACTAGCTTACAGATTTTACATTACTTAAACTGGTACAGTTCTTTTTGCATAACAACAATCCATATCTGATCTATGTTGATCTCTTCAAATTTCTTTGGCTCAACTCGTGACAGAAAACTTGAGTAAAGTGCTGTATTGATACTTCTGCTCCTGGTCACTACTCCTTGGCTGACATCACCAATGATTTGGTCTCTTGGATGAACCCTCAGATGCCTGATTACTGGAGGCAATCTAGCTTCAGCTTCAGCTACTGGGGCAGCTTCTTGCTGATCTTCATCCACCTCATTTGTGTCTTGTAGTCCCTCTACCAGAATGTCCAATTTATCTTGGATAACAGGAGCTGCTTCCTTGATGGTTAGCTGATCCATCATCTGGTCTATACCTGCAGTACTAGAAGAGGAGCTTCACAGCTCACTGTTAATCATAGTAGACTTATCAAAGACTACATGTACAGATTCTTTTCCAACTTGATTCTTCAAGTTGTAGATCTTATAGGCTTTACTATGATTGCTGTACCCAACAAAAATCCCATCAAAAGACTTGACAGCAAACTTAATCACATAAGATTTCCCATTGTGAAGCACATAACACTTACTACCAAAAATTCTGAGATAACACAAGTTTGGTTTTCTGCCCTTCAAGATCTCATAGGGAGTTTTCTTGTGCCTTTTGGTGATAGAGGCCCTGTTGAGAACATAACATGCAGTATTCATTGCCTCAATCCAGAAATATTCTGGGAGAGATGTATGACTCAACAAAGTTCTTCCAGCTTCTACGAGAGTCCTATTTTTCCTCTCAACAATCTCATTTTGCTGGGGAGTTCTTGGAGCGGAGAATTCTTGATGAATCTCTTGCTCTTCATAGAACATCGTCATGCTTTTAGACTGGAATTCAGTTGCATGGTCACTTCTGATTTTGACCACTGAACTGTTAAACTCATTCTGAATTTGCTTGACAAACTTGATGAAGATGTTAAGAGTTTCATTCTTTTTCTTGAGAAAGAACACCCAAGCAAACCTGAAATAGTCATCAACCAAGAGTCCATATCAAGGGTGTAGACTTTCCCACCAAAACTATGAACTGACATAGAACCAAATAAGTCCATATTCAAGAGGTACAAACACCTCACAGAATCTTTAATCCCAATGCCCTTGAAAGAGGCTTTTGTTTGCTTGCCCTTTTTGACATGTTGAACATATGTCCTCCTTGGTGCACTTCACATTAGGAGCATTCCTATCTAGCTCTTTTCTAAAGAGCATGCCAATATTCTTGTAATTCAAATGAGCTAGTTTCTTGTGTCATTGGACACAATATGAGACTTTCTCATTTGCCACTAGACAAATAGGAGAGTATGTATCTAGACAAAAAAAATTTAAACAATAAACATTTCCACTTCTAGTGCCTGTCAGGATGACCTTTTGGTCTCTTGACCTCTTAATCTGACACTCATCCTTGTGGAAGACAATAATACAATCAAGATCAGAGAGTTGGCTTATGCTTATGAGGTTGTGTTGCAACCCTTCCGCATAAGCCACTTTTGTGATGATGACTATGCCTTTGGTAATCTTACCATAAGCTCTAGTTACCCCTCTATCTGAACCACCAAAGAGAACCTTGGGTTCATCTTTAACTGGAGTGTACTCCTTTAAGTTGCTCCTTGTCCCAGTAATGTGTCTGGAACAACCACTGTTCAAGTAACATATAAGGGTATGAGCACTTGAACTAACCTGCATCACACAATTTAATTTACCTTAGGACCCCAATATCTATTGGGGCCTAGGTGCATATTAGTCTGAAAATGAACTTGTCTACCAATAACTTTTCTGACTGGTGGATTAACAGCTACTCTGTCTCTAGGCGTTGAGTGATTGAGCTCCACTCAACGCCAAACTGCTTAACTGCAGTTCTGTCACTTGGCGTTGAGTGAGTAAGCTTCATTCAACGCCAACACTTAGATTTCATTTTAGTCACTTGGCGTTGAGTGAGTAAGCTTCACTCAACGCCAAACAACTTAACAAATTTCCTTCTGTTACCACGCGTTGAGTAAACAGCCTTCACTTAACGCATTTGGACTTAGCCAAATTTCTGTGAAATCACAGTCTCTGGCTGACTAAGGTTTTGTCAACGCTTTTTATCACATGACATTGAGTGAGTAAGCTTTACTCAATGCCTGTGGACTTAGTCAAATATCTACACAGATTTTTTGTGGCGTTGACTAATCGAGCTATACTAAACGATTTATGTTGTATAGTGTTGAGTGAGTAGACTTCACTCAACGCCTGTGAACTTAGGCACATTTCTGCCTGTTTCTTCTTAGGCTTTCACTGCCTTAACCTGTCTCACAGTTTTTTGCTGTATGACGTTGAGTGAGTAGACTTCACTCAACGCCTGTAAACTTAGCCACATTTTCAGCATGCCAATTGTTATACTGAGACTATACTCAATGCTTTTAATCACCTGACGTTGAGTGAATAGACTTCACTCAACGCCTATGGACTTCGGCGATTACAGCCTATCCAGCATCTTCCCTTGCATCTGGCGTTGAGTGAACTGACTTCTCTTAACGCCTGTGGACTTAGATAGATTTCTGTCCCTCCACATCTTTACTTTGTGACCACCTGTCACATCACTTGGAATTACTGTCATATCAATGTTTCAAGAACTAACCTGCATGCATGAACTTAAACATACATCAAATATAACTTCATGTATCTTATTGACATGATTGACTTCTTCAAATCTGAGATATTGTGGCAATGGACCCAACAGGAGTGTACCGTGTCTGTTGTGTCGTCTTTGCATCATTTGCATTACCTGTATGAGTCCGCTGAGTCTTTTACACGACATTTGCATGAGTTGCATGAGTCGGTCCGCCGACGGATAATAATGAGCAATAGAAATTATAAAACCCATGCAGATAAGCGAAGACAAGAATGAATATTTAATGAACGCAAAAAGGGTAATGGTACGAATCTGCCCCGAGAGGCTCCCTTCGGGGCCTGCCAAGAAGTTAAGCGCTAGGCAAATGAGTCCGTACTCTGTTATCAGTCGCATTGGGACAAATGCCTACCAGCTCGCTATCCCGGCTAGTATGGAAATTCACCCGATGTTTAATGTTGAGGATCTGACTCCATACCACGAAACTCACGAGTATGTGGACCCGAGCAGTGGAGATACCCAGCCACCCCACCCCCAATGTCGTTACCTTACCACCCTCATACGTCACCACCGTCTGAAGGCCACCCCAGTCCACCCACTGTTGACATCAACCCACCTAGGGACTCGTCTTCTCTGGTTTCACCACTGACACCACCGATCGGAACGGGACCCGCCTTTCGAGAGATGAGAGATGAGAACATCACAGAGTTCAGATTCCACCAACTTGTTCCTACTTCAGATGGGTCGCGCTGTCGCTACTTGGTACATTGGCGGTGCCGCCCCGACGCAGTTGACGCTTGGATACTTGCAACAAAGGTTGATCGATTCGCCCCTGGACTTCGACTTCAGCACGACCATCTCCATTCACAGGAGATGACAGCTTTTCAGTTAGGGGGAGTTGATTGGCGAGGACACTCTTTAGCCGACGACACTTTGACGACTTCCGATGAACCTCTTCGAGTTGTACCTGGCGATCAGCGAGAGAATTCAGATCCCAATTCCTCGGGAGATGAATTCTTTCAAGTCGGGGAGATTGATGCGAAGCTGAGACGATGACGCGCTTTGGGCCCGTTCAGGGCTGATTTGACAACTTTCCATATACGGCTTGTCCGGATCGACGATCGGGCTCCGTGATTGCGTCCGGAGCGTCGCCGCGAGTCAAAATCTTATATTACTTTATTTTGTTTGGACTTTTATTTCATGTATTTTGAGGCATCTCCCGCCGACCAATCATAGCCGTCGAATGAGATGCCCTAGTGCTTCTTTTATTATAAATAAGAGTGGTAAGTGACTGAATTGAAGCATTGCAGAATTTGGAGAAGAATTATTTCCGGATTCTTGCGATCCCTCCCCGGTGCCGACGCCGTGGAACCCTTAGTGACGACTCCTAGGCCGCCAAACTCCTCCCCAAGATACTCCTACCCACACGTTCGTTTTCCACCCCTCAAACCCCATTTCCAGCCACCGGAATCCACCCAAAACCCCCCGTACACCGCCGGCCTGCTGTATTCCAGCAACCGCCCACCCCGCCGGGCCTTGCACCGTCGCCCAGCCTGATGTTCAAAATGCATGCCCGTGGTTCAGTCATACACGTCCATGTTCAGTGGTATATGCCCATGTTCTGTGGTACACGCCCATGTTCAGTGGTACATGTCCATATTCAGTCGTACATGCCTATGTTCAGTAGTACGCGCCCTTGTTCAGTAGTACACGCCCATGTTCAAGAGTACATGCTCATGACTTTCATGACACACTCGTATTTACCCCAGCAACTTCCATAGTTACTCCAGATCGTGCCGTTCTGCTGCCGTTTCCAGATCTAGCTAGACACACCCATGGATATGCCCGTGTCCTTGGGCGTGTAACTTTGAGTTATTCCCGATTTTGGCGGTTTTTCTCCCAACGTTCTCGGACTTTTTTGGGAGGTTTTTCACAAGTTACATGACCTAGGTCACGCTCGTGACCAATGGCGTATGCATGAAATTTCTAGCCCATAAAAGCCAGTTGCTGCCATGTTGATCATCATCTAGCCCATGCTTCGGTTGGATTTTTTCTAGCATTGTTTTTCTTCATTTTTGCTGGACTTTTCCCTTATGCAATTTACTTATTGTCTTGCAATTTCCTTTCCTATATAGATTTTCATTCATGCACGTGTAATCTTTCTTTTCTTACTTATAAAATTTTCTTTCTTTTTAACATGTTTAGCTATTTTTTCTAGTATTTGGTTGGATGATTTCCTTAGAATTATAATTATGTAATTTTTATTTTCATTTACTTTGAGTTGAATAGCTCGATTCACCTTTGATTATAATCATATTGATTTATATTGTTGACGTATGCTAATAATTTTTTGATTTGTATTCTAGTTGATCGAGAGATCCGTGAATATAAGTAGATCACTCATTGGAGAAAAGTGTTGCATAAATCCCTCGAGAGAGGATGACATAAATCTTCTGGACTGCAGTCAAATTCAATATCAAGGTTCATATTGTAAGCAAGTTTAGGAGTTTCGACTGATCGAGGAGTATTAATCGATCAACCTAAGGTTAGTTGGTAGTAATCCTCGAGAAAGGTGCTATCATGATTTGGGAACCTCCACAGTCGAGTTAGTTTAATCAAACACTTTTGAATTATTAGATTTACTAGTTGTTTTTCTTAAGTTTAATTCTCGATCAATTATTTTTTTCCTTTATTATTTCTTCAACATAACAATCTTTATCTTGCCGATAAAATAATAATAATTTAAATACGAACTTGATATTTCATTTTAAAATATTTTATATTATGAATGATAGATGCTCTTGCCTATAGTTCGTTGAATTTGGAGAAAATTATATCTTAAATTTTACGTATCACTACCCTAGGTAATAAGATGTCCTTCGAAGTAAGTGCATAATTCACTTATGGGACGTCGATCATCCACGAAACCAACATAGTCAGCATCAAAATAGGTAACAGAGATTGGGAGTTAGAAGAGGGTTTGTATACAAGCTCTTGTCTAGAAGCAGTATTTAAATATATGAGGATGCGCTCGACGACTTGGAGGTGAGATCTATGAAGAATGCTTGAATTAACTGACAACTCAACAACAAATGAAATATCCAGTCTTGTAACTGTAAGATAAATCAAATTTCCTAAAAGAAGACGATAATACTCTGGATTTGGAATTAGTAGATCAAAGTCGGAGTTATGAGCGTAGAGCTTGTGGTTGATATCCATAAGAGTATCAAAAAACTTGCACACAGAGTAACTAGCATCATGAAGAAGGTCAAGTCAGTGCTTTCGTTGGGATAGAAAAGGACTATCAAGACATCTCACTACTTCAACACCAAAGAAGTACCAAAGATTTCCAATATTTTTAGTTTTAAATACTGAATTCAAGTGATGCTTGATCATTTATATTCTTTTGGATTCATCACCTATAATCAAAATATCATCGACATAAACTAAGAGAATCACTATGTCTGTCGGTTGATGACGAGTAAAGATGGAGAAGTCAACTGAGCCCCGAGTGAATCTCACATCACGGACAACATTACTGAACTTGTCAAACCATGCACTAGGAGTCTGTTTAAGACCATAAATAGATTTCATGAGATGACACACAAGAGACTCTCTCATGGTCTCAAACCCCGGAGGTTGATACATGTAGACAGTTTCGAGAAGGTCGTCATTGAAAAAGACATTCTTGACATCTAATTGATGTAAGGGCCACTGTTGATTAACAACTAAGGAAATCAGGACACGTATAGTATTTAACTTGGTGATTAGTGAGAAAGTCTCATCATAATTAAGTCCTTGTTGCTGAGTAAACCCCTGAGCCACAAGATGAGTCTTAAGGCGTTCAACTATCCCATCCAAAATATGTTTCTCGCAAAGACCACTTGCATCTCACACATGCATGCGTCGGAGGAAGAGAGACAAGATTCTAAGTTTGATTAGCCCAGAGAGCAATCATTTCCTTATCCATGTCCGCACACCATCCTGGATGTTGGAGAGCCTCCTACAAAGTGTTAGGTATTGAAATGGAGGATAAAGAAGTTGCGAATTTTAGAAGTGTTGTGGAGAGGAAATGCAATGATACATAATTAGGCAAGGGATGAGCCGTAGATACGGGTGTCGGATCTGCAGGCTGCGAGGTAGGTAGTGGATGAATGTTATAGGGCATTAGAGCGTGGAGGATGATAGGTGTATACACGAAGAAGGGTGGTTTGGATGGTATGAAAAGCAGGGTTGGAGTGAGTGGTGGAAAAGGAGATGTAACAGGGATGGTAAGACGTACTAATAACAGAGGTGTAAGAGGAGCTGAAAGGAGAGTGAAAAAGTTGGTCTTTGATGAAAGTCGCATCTGCAGAAATGACAACCTTGCGAATGTCAGCAGAGTAGCACATATACCCTTTTTGAGTGCGGAAGTAACTGACAAACATTTATTTTGTAGCATGAGAAGCAAGCTTGTCAATGAAAGGACCAAGATTATAGACATGACCTGTATAGCCAAAGACCCGAGATGGGATGGAAAATAGAGGTGTGGAGGGAAATAAAATACTAAACATAGTTGCATAGTTGAAAATGGATGAAGGCAGGTGATTGATGAAATAACATGCTATAGATACCGCAAAGTGCCAATAAGACTTGAGAACCTGCATTTAAACATAAGTGAGCGAGCGAAATCAAGAAAGTGACTATTCTTACGCTCAACCACACCATTCTGTTGAGGTGTATAAACACATGAGGTGTGGTGTGTGATCCCAAACTCAATACAGAGATTCTCAAACACATGACTGGTATATTCTCGCGCATTGTCTGTTCGAATAGTTTTAATTGACCTGAAAAATTGTGTACAACTCTCATTAATAAAGGCACGAACCATACGAGTTAGATCCGATGAATTATGCAGTAAATATAACCACGTCATGCGAGAATAATCATCAATAAAAGTAAGGAAATACCGATGACCAGAAACAATAGAAATTTTATACGGACCACAAACTTCAAAATGCAGCAAATCCAAAGGAGCATCGCTCTGAGTACAATGAGAAAAGAAGAACAAGGCTATTTGCCGAAGATACATGATTCACAGGTAAAGTCAGGAAGTTGTAGGTCAGGAAGAGCCTTTTTTTAGAATTGGAAGAGGAGCATGCACAAGACTCTAATGCCGATCAATAAAGGTGATGGAAGAGAGAACTGTGGGAGAAACGTCCAAAAGGTAGAGCTCATTTGACAATCTTCCTGTACTAATGTTATTTTGCGTCTGTGGATCCTGCACAACAAAATAAGAAAACATGAAGGTTACAGAACAATCAAGGTCTTGAGTAAGACGACTAATAGAAAAAAGTTTGAAAGAAGAACACAGGACATGAAAATCGAGCAAAGATAAATATAAGAACTGAGAGGCATATTAATGAAACCAGAAATAGGGGCGGTGCCACCATTGGCCACTATGATAAACTTGGAATGCGGAGAGTCCAAGCACTGAGGTGATTTTTGCAGAGTGATATGGTGGGTGGCACCTGACACATATTCAACGACAAGGACATGTGACCCCACTATTGTCGGCAAGTAATAATAAAGCGGGGAGTTACTCCCGAGTATCAAATCTCTCGCGGACCACGAAAAGGTAGATTCAACGTCTAGGAGAGACGATCAAAGTCTCTTAAAGTCAGATTTACAGGGGGTTTTGAGTTTTAAGTAATATAAAACAAGAAAACAAAATTAACACTAATGCGGGTCGCAAACACCGCTTTGCACCTCCGCGGATCGCTGACCTCCTCTTCACAACAACGCTCGTGCCTAAACTAGGCAACACAACCACACTTTCTTCTTCACAACTCAACAATCACCCCACATGGACGGAAACAACAATCACAACCACTAGGCCGCCTAGGCTACTCCAACGAAATGGACAAAAAGAGGCATACTTTCATAGAAAATAAAATGAGTTCAAGTATACATCCATTTCACCATCTTCAAGCATTAGACGAGAAGTTACAACCAACTCTACCTAAAATGCGAGAGAAGAGTAGAGAGATACAAACAGTTAATAAGACTATTCCGTAGAGGTGAGGTGGATTCCGGATTGCAACTATGTGAATGTCTCGCTCATCAGCAACCTTCCCGGGTAGAGGAACATCTGTCACAAGCTCCCAATAGACCCATCTTCTCAATGGTTCGCACTGTCCATGTCTTCTTGTCCGGTTCCCTAGCTTGCGGCGAGAGGACTCCTTTCTTGAGCTTCCGGATGATAGAAAGAGCCTAGGGGATGACCCTTAGCTCTTAAAAATCTAAAAGGGTTGAAAAATGGTGAAACAAGGTGGAAAAACACGACCTCCCTATTAGGAAGACGAAGCAAGCTATTTATATACGCGACATAAAATTGACCACTTGCACGAGCAGGCGCATGACCCACGACCAGTGGTCGTGCTCGAAGGAAAAGGCCACTGCTCGTGTGAGAAGGAATCAGGACTAGCGTGAAAAATTGAGTTTTTGGGCAGAAAAGTTTTGCCTCGGACGACCAGTGGTCGTGTAGTTAATACTCATGCGTGAACTCGTGCATTTCAGGGTCATTTTTTTGCAATAAGCCTTGCACGATCAGTGGCCGTGCACAAAGAGAGGGGTCAGTGATCGTGCGAGAAGAAATTCGCACGAGGACTGGCCTCTCTCGCCCACCGTCGTGATGTACAAATGATCGTGCATGACCAGTGGTCGTGCGCAGAGGGAGCCAATGATCGTGTGAGAAAAAAATCGTACGAGCACTGGCCTCTTCCATGAAAAGCAACCGAGACGCATGGGCAAAATACCACGCACACTGGTACCTATAGGAAAACACCTCCAGAACAACAGAGAATACATCCACACAGTCCAAACATATAATTATCATATAGTAAATAGAAAAGAGAGGGGGAGAGATCTCCTCAAGGCATGAAATGCACACATATTTTAAGTAGCATAATTGCGCTCAAAAGACACACAAATCAATTTTAACAGATTTCAATATGAAAATAACACAACAATGAGCGATACAACATGAAAACTATGCTAAAAAAACCCAAAAAATACTATATGATAATTGCTCATCAGCACCGTAGTCCACAATACAATGTGGATTATGGGAGGAGTCCACAATCCAATGTGGATTATGAGAGAGACATAGATACCTTCATTGGAGATAGAAGAAACAAAGTCAGACGGATGATTGCGTAATCTCTGAATATGCTAAAGCTGGATGCGCATGGCCTCAATGTCGGCGCGAGTGGTAGAAGACGTATCCGCATCAACAGAGGCATGTGGTGAAGGAGGCATACCATGCTTATGATAAAGATGTCCATCCCTGTCACAGTGAGTACACTTGAGATGAGGTTGACAACTACGACCTCTACCCCGATGGACAGAGCGGCCTCCAGGAGTTGATGGAGGAGTGGGGTGGGATATACATGAGTACTGGAGGAGAGCCAAACATTGAGGTCCGGGAGCATCTGAGGGTAGTGTCACCTTCAACAACATGAAGCAAACATCAGAGAGAGAGGGAATGGTGGAGGTGTTGAGAATCTGAGCCCGAATGTTGTGGAGATGAGGTGGAACACGAGCCATCATCATGGCTATATTAACGACTTCTTTTTAAGCATGTTGGCAGCAAGATCTGTAATTGAAGACTGATGCTAAATCTATTCCTCAACTAAGCTTTTTCACCGTGCAATAAAGGATATTAAGTTGCCATCAACCCCTAAGTCGAGATATTGAAGGTCTGTAATGATGTCAAACAAGTGTTGAAGGCTGTCCTTGCCGGAATAGGGGGAATGCAGTTCATTCCACATTGCCTTTGTTGTTTCATGATACATAGTCGTTCAATAAGGCTCACTATCCATTACGTTGAGGATTCATGATTGGACACAACCATCATCACAAATCCAGTCCTAAGTGGGTGCAAAATGGGTGGCCTTAGTGAGATGATTCAAAAGTCCGTTTGTATGAAGAACACAATAGACATAGTGCACCCACTCAACAAAATTCTTCTTCCCGCTAAGAGAGATGGTGGTGATCCGAAGCTCATCACGGACTTTAGGAAGAGGGGCTGCTGCACGAGCGGGGAGGGACGGAGCATCAATCAAGTACATTGCAACAAAGGAGAACGACCGTTAATCTTCTACAGACACCCAACTGCGGTTAGACAAAGAAAAGATGCGGCAGGCCGATCTCTGTGGTTAGAAAGAAAAGATGTGGCAGGCCGCTGCGATAAGATAACACTAGGAGCAGCAGCAAGGAGCGCTGGGATTTGCTGTAATGAGTTGCGACAAGGAGCACTGAGATCGTGCTGAAAGGAGCTGCGGCAAGGATATCACACGAGAATCAGCGAGCGGCATTGTGAGAAGACACGATTGAAGCGGCGAATAAAGGAGCTGCGAAAAGGCACAACGAGCACCCGAGAAAGCGATCAGCGAGCAGTGTGAGTTGCGAACACTGCATGAAAACACACGATCAGCGAGCAATTGATGCAAGGAAGCAGACAACAAAACCAGGAGATCGCACAAGTCGACAGGCAGGTGGGGCCTAGATTGTCAGAGGGAAGCGCTATAAAAGAAGAGGGTCGAACAAAAAAAAGCAGAAGAAGCTCAAGCTAGCAGTGGATGAAGAACCTGTGCTTAGAAAACAATCTAACCACCCAGACGGTGGTTGGCGGGCTTAGAGCTTAAAAACATAGAAAGAAATAAAATATAATTTTATTTATGTCTCCAAAATTGTGTGTGTACAAATGTACATACATGATTTTGTATACTTATATAGGAAAGAGAGAAGAAAGTAATTCTCAATCTAAGATGTAGGTCTAGATATTAAAGAGTAAGAGGAAGGGGCTCTAAGTGGGCCTTATCATGAGCATTTACACATTTCTTTCTACAGTAATCAATTGTAATTGCTTGCATATTTTTTAATTCCTTCTTATTTGATTTATTTCACGTTGAATATTTATTTGCATGATTGAAATATATAGGCGATTTCACTTTGCGTTAGCATTTAGATAGTGAACATTTTGTTCACTGGCTTCTCTGTATCTTTGCATCTTGATTGGGCTATCCGAGCTGTTGGATACACTTAATCCAATTCCTTATTTATATACTCCATTTACTCTAGGTCACGACATTGATTTTTATGGAAGACTGAAACCGTCGATCTCAGGCATGAAGCTTGCGTGGGGTGCTGAAGCTCCGTCCCGCCGCCTCTCTAGCTTCAAGTAGTGATGAAGCCACCGAATGTCTCCCGCCGTCAGTCTTGCCTTTAGTGAACCCCTTCTAGCACCGATCAAGCACTCTACAATAGTCGTTTTACAATTTGTGCCTCTGAGTGCCCTTATGTTACTTCCTTTCAGCCTACCACCGCTCTCCGTCGACTCCCCGACCTCCGACGTCCACACCCGAATTCCGACGAGCCTACCTTTCCCTTCCTCAACCCTAAACATTCCCATGCAATTAGTACCCCCCATACCCACACTCCCACACACACAAACCTAACACCCGCTTCCACCAACAATCATCTCCCTCAAGCTTCCAAAATTCCCCAAATCATATCCCCCGCAAAACTACACACCTGATCCTTTTCATTGCTCCCACTCCTACCCAAAGTCACCCGTTATTTCAATTCCACTTCTAATTTGATCACTCTATAAGTTCTCGCATTTATTTTCATGTCATTTTCATTGTGTGGATGCACTTCTTATTCCTAGTAATATTTTACTCGGATTACCTTCTGATTTCCTTTCAATAGACACACATTTCTTACTCTTAATACCCAATATTTTATTGCAGTTGTGTGCACCTTTATTTACTTATGCATTAGTAAGGAAAGACATGATGTACTTAGGCATTAGTGAGATTATGACAAAAGATACGGCACAACGGCGACAAAGGATACATATAGCCGGCCCCACTATAGTGGGATAAAGGCTTGAGTGTTGTTGTTGTGTGCACCTTTATTTGTTTGTTTGTAATCAGCTGTAATTGCTTGCACATATTTTCATTGCTTGTTATTTAATTAATTGCACGTCATATGTTTATTTGCATGATTGAAATATATAGGAGATTTCACTTTGCGTTAGTGTTTAGATAGTGAACATTTTGTTCATTGGCATATGTGCATCTCTGCATCTTCATTTACTAGTTCTATAGATTTTTCCTGCATCCCGGTGTTTCAATTTTCTGTTAGTGTCATGGTTTCTTTCCTCAGGAAACGCAAAAGTTGGACGTCTTATTATGACTGCAGCTGCAAAACACTTAACACCTGTGGTTTTGGAACTTGGTGGAAAATGTCCTCTTGTTGTGGACTCCGACGTTGACCTAAATGTAATCTTCAAGAACATAAAAGAAATTCATTCTGCCTTGTTAGTGTTTACCAATATTTTAACTTACAGTGAGATTTTTACCATTTATTTTCTTTTAGGTTACAGCAAAAAGGATTGCTGTTGGCAAGTGGGGATCCAATAATGGTCAAGCTTGTGTTGCACCAGATTACATCATAACCACAAGTTCATTTGCTCCAAAATTGGTGTGAATTTTTCTGTGGACAAATTCTCATGCTAACCACAATGGCAATACATTTTCAACATCATTTATGAAGTTTGTCATAAAAATATGTTTATGATGCAACGGGCCATGTAGACAGACAGGACTACAGACATTTAACTTCTTAATTGAAAACCTCTAGCATTAATTTTTTTAAAACTATTCTAAATGAAATTGTGTAACAGGAATATAAATGTCTAGTTCTAACCCAGGGGACTGAGCACTACAGAATGTAAAGAGACAAACTGACAATGTAATATCAAAATGATTTTGGATACATCATTATAAAAGTATCTGTTCAAACATGACCTTAACTGGAATATACAATGGAAAAACATCACATCATAACTACTGCATAGATCATCAAGGCTCCACTTCTGGCTTTTAGTCACTACTACACTGAACTCTAAATCCTGGTCCTTTGACTAAGGATCTTCTTTTCATTTTTTATGCTTGTCCATTTTCCCCAGTACTCATGTGATGACCTGGTCTCAAAGACAGTACTTTCCCCTATCATTTGTTTATGTCCTTTTGACAATTTACTAGTGATTTCTTTCTCTCCCTTTTCTTGTTCTTAATAATATTAAAATATAAAAAGTTAGTGTTATGGGCTCGTTTCGTTGAGGTCTTTGGAGGTCCGCGATACAAGGGCAAGCCCTAGAATGGTGGTAGTGGAGAAGTTAGAAGATGAGTGGGAAAATCCTCGAGGAGGAGAAGAGGGTTAGAGAGAGGGAGGAATTTTAGAGAGATAAAAGGAAGTTCATATTTCATTGCTACATTCTTCGTACAAGGACTAAGGACATATATATATATATATATATCAAGCTTCTGAGTGTAATCCCGTAATTGCAACAAGATGCATAAAATCATAAAATACATGGGAATATTAAAAGACATAAAATACGCATATGACTCAACAACTCGATACAATAAAAACGATACAATACAAGTTGATATAATAAGACTCATAATACTAGATAACCACAACGTGGGGTCCATAACACTCCACCCGTCTTTCAAATCGAGCTTGTCCGTAGGATGATCAACTCCAGTAGGATGATCAACTCTAGTAGGATGATCAACTCATCTGACTCCTTGATTTCGCGCCAAAACAGCGCCTGGTAGCGTGTCGCGGTGGCGTTGGAGGCGAGGTGTAGTGGCGTTGGTGTCAGACGGACGAGCGGCTGAAGCAAAGGGGATGGCTGGTCCGGCGGAGCGGCAGGAAGCAAAAATGCCAAGATGGCCGAGAGAACAACTGTTAACAGAATGAAGGGGTCCAGCGAGACCGACGATGCGACGGTGAACAATGGCTGGAGGGCGGCTGAAGAAAGCATGGTCGGTGGAATGAACAGGTCTGGAGGGAATGGCGGTGCGAAGCAACAAGGACAATGCGACCGAAGGAGCCAATAGAGTAGTAGCTGGCAGCAGAGTCAATGGTGTGGTCGGAGGAGGCAAAGCGGAAACCGATGTGGAGGGCTGGACCGACAAGGCAGGGGCCGGTGGCGTAGGAGGTGGAACGGTCGGTGGTGGAGCTTCAAAGTATCCTGATCGCTCCAATTGATCAAGCTTGGCACCGAAGCAAGACAATAGAGTCCCAGAATGACGCTGGCCACTTCAACAACATCGCGTGAAGGGCGGACGCCTCCACGACACTAATCTTGATGTCCGTTGAAATGAGTAGAATAAAATAATTAATTCACTTAAGGATTAATTAGAGATGAAATTTGTTTGGGAAAGGAAAAGAGGAAGGAGAGGGGGATGGTTGGGAGGAAAATTAAAGCAAAGAAATGGAGGGGCGTGGAAAGAGGGTAATGGTGGGCCCTGGGAGGTTAAAAGAAATTAGCAAAATAGATAGAGAGAGGGGAGGATGGGATATGAGGAGCAGGAAATTAAAATAATAATAAAAGTTGGTGGGAAGTAGCGTGCAGGAGGTGGGGGAGAGGACAACGGGGACGCAAAAAGTTAAAAAAAATTGATGCGGTCTGAAGGCGTGAGGCTCAAGAAGGGGGCGCAGGGCGCGATGGGTGCCTGGAGGGCTGACAGAGCAAGATGGGGCTTGATGGGCTCTCGATGGATAAGGGCTTGGACGCAGGGAAGGTTGCGGAAGCTGGAAGGGTGCGGTCGGCGAAAAGAAGGGATGTGGTTGCGCATGATCGAAGGAGGCGACTGCTGGCTTGGTAGAAGACGGGGCGGGGTTGAGCGTCGAAGACCTGTGGTGTGCTAGAGGAGATGATCTCGTCGTCTGTTCGATCGGAAGAATGGCGGAGGCAGACCCGCGCTGAGGCGACTGGAGGTCGACGTTGGTGGATGGGCTTCAGCTAGCTTGCTGGAGGCACTGAGAGTGGCAACGACAAGGGGTTTGCTGGCGCCGGGGAAGGGAGAGCAGCGACAGACCGCGGGGAACGATAGAACGGCGACTGGAGGGGAGGAAAGATGGCTCTGATACCAAATATGTTATGGGCTTGTTTCGTTGAGGTCGTTGGAGGTTGGAGATACAAGGGCAAGCCCTAGAATGGTGGTAGTGAAGAAGTTAGAAGATGAAGCTTGGAGAAGGAGATTAGCGGGAAAATCATAGAGGTGGAGAAGAGGGTTAGAGAGAGAAAAGGAAGTTCATATTTCATTTCTTCATTCTTCGTACAAGGACTAAGGACATATATATATCAAACCCTCGGGTGTAATCCCGTAATTACAACAAGCTGCATAAAAAAAATACATGGGGATATTAAAAGACATAAAATACGCATATGACTTAACGACTCTACTAATAAAGTAAAGTTGATACAATACGAGTTAGAAGATGAAGCTTGGAGAAGGAGATTAGAGGGAAAATCGTAGAGGTGGAGAAGAGGGTTAGAGAGAGAAAAGGAAGTTCATATTTCATTTCTTCATTCTTCGTACAAGGACTAAGGACATATATATATCAAACCCTCCTGTGTAATCCCGTAATTACAACAAGCTGCATAAAAAAAATACATGGGGATATTAAAAGACATAAAATACGCATATGACTTAACGACTCTACTAATAAAGTAAAGTTGATACAATACGAGTTGAAATAAGAAGACTCCTAATACTAGATAACCACGGCGTGGGGTCCATAACAGTTAGCCATAAATATAACTAAGTGGGATCTTACCTCTCCAGTCCCATGCTGAAAGAAATAAACGTTAGCATTATAAATAACGTGCTCGCAAGTAAAGTGCGAGCTATGTAGTAAAGAGTTGTGTAAGAAAAAGACATGTAATAAGCATTAATGAAAAGGAAACTTAAACTAACATTTGCAAAATTTAACTTTGAGATCTACTTGCTACACTTTTTTTCTTTTATTTCTTGATCTTTCTTATCATATATTCATTTTCTTCTTTTTACCTTTCATTCATGCAACAAGGATAAGGGTATCTTTGTCTTTCATCATCATATTCATCATAATATGTGCACATGCTTTTTGTTTAGGGCTATCAACAAGCGTAGAGTCCATGTGGGATACCTGAACCTATAACTCATCATCATCTCGATTCAGGACTATCAACAAGTGTAGAGTCCCCGTGGAACACTTGCATCGATGTCTTCATTAGTGGGTCGATTCACACCCTCTATAAGGGTTAACTCTTAACATTGGCCTATTCTTTTACATCTGTGCAATTCTCTTCATTGTCAATCAACTTTTTTAGTAGAGCCATAAGTTGTATTTTTATTTGTGCTCTATTCAAAATTGTTTTCATACTATCCGAGTCACCTACGATTGACTTGTCGACCGGGCATCTAGAATATATTTCTTTGGGTCATTAGTAGCATTTAGAAAATTTCTTCGTCATTCATGCACTTATTATTATTCAGCTAATATAATGAGTAAGAATAAATATGCATAAAAATAGAAATTAAACAAATAAGAACTCACCAAACCCTTCCCTTTTCCCTAGTCCTTTCTAGGGTCAATATCTCTTTCTTCCATCAATACGTCAATGTCATCTTGAATGATAATATTTTCAATGGGTCTTTTATTACTAGAGAAAGAGGCTTCTGAAATGCATATATTTCACCTTTTAATTTCCATATTATTACCATGAATTGCAAACTAAGAAAGGAATTCTATAACTATCCTAGGAGGATAATTTGATAATTTTAAAGGGTTTGTGAGAGCTAAGGAATGCTTATATCATGAATCGTAAGACTTAACAAGTCATATATACTTTCTTTACCAAAAATAGCCTTAATTATTATGTACTACAATATGTATAGTTATATGACTATTTAAAACTCCTTATATATTTCAACACATGATTTTATATTCCGGCCTCATATTTATGAAATTAACACCTGGTAGTATTCTCTATACATCATATTAATACCCTTCAGCCTCTAATGTACCAAAGACCAAACCTCAACTCCATCAGCAATATTTTTATTTTCATAAACCAGCCATAAATTAAAAAACAAACCTTAAAACTGAAATCCAACCCAAAAACAACTGCATATATACATATAACTAGCCGGCCCACTCTATTTTCAGAGGATAATAGCTTGCATTTCTATAACTAACAGGTATAAGAAACAATGAGTAACCATAAATGATAGTAAATGGGGTGGAGAAAGGAGAAAAGTAGATTCAAGAAATATCCCCTCTATTTTCAAACTTAGATGCATCAGGAGAAGGGAAAATAAAATCATCCCACTCTTAAGAATAACCCAGCTCTCTCATCACATGAATTAAATCTTCCCGACACATGAATTACAGTCTGCTCAGGGTAAGTTGAAGAAGACCTCAAGTTCATAAATGGAAATATTCAACTTTACAACATGCATGCAAGTGAAACAAGAGGGAATTACAATATGCATGTGACTAAAGCAAGAAGAATATTTCCATTACCTCAAATTTCAGAATGTAAATCCCTAGAAAATCTTCCTGCGGCAAGATGAAACAACAAGGATTTTCCGCACTCTTAGCAGCAGGTTCAAGAGCTCAGCAAGAGGGTGACAAGAAAGGAGAAGAGTACATCATAAGTTTATAACTCAATACATCCAGTGCTAATATTATCCCTTAGACTAAACCTGTCAGATTCCACTAAATTGTAACGATCTGTCTAGATCGCCACAATTGCAAACATTTGACTTCTTAATTGTCAACCTCGAACATTAAAATTTTTTCATTTAAACTACTCTAAATGAAATGGTGCCAATAGGAATATAAATGTCTAAATCTAACTCAAGGGACTGACAACCACATAATGTAAAGTGACATAAACTGATAATATAATATATCAAAAAAGGTTTTGATACATTATCATAAAAGCATCTACTCAAACATGACCCTAACTATAAGATACAAGAGCAAAACAGTTGAATATACGCATTATTAATTATTATTAATTTTTTACGTTTTTTTCCGCCATCGCACTTTTGTAATCCACGTGATATGTCACGTGTTGTGAACTTATATATATGTATGCTATTGCACGGTTCTAGGGCATCCGAATACCTAAAAACATTTTCCACTTGGTATCAGAGGGATAACCCGATCCCGCTCCGTCGCTTCGGCCCAATCCCGCTCCGTCGCGCACGCCCAATCTTGCTCTGTCGCATCCGCCCGATCCCGTGCAGTCGCTTCAACGCGATCCCAGATCGTTCGCTGTCGCTGGCGCCATATCACCGTAACCCGATTCCGCTTGCTGTCGCTGGATCCATAAGCCGCACCAGCCGCCGCCGCTTCCCTCTTCTTTTGACCTTGCATCTCCGACCGGCTGTTTTGTCCTCCATGAGGGCTGTCGGAGACACCGTGCTCACATCCTCCGGTGTTCTTTCCGGCATCGTGATCTAAGGGACACCCGTAGGATGTGCTTTCGGTTGATGTGAGATTTACATTCTCTCCGATGGAGGATCAATCCGACATCTCCCATAATACTCAATCCGGTACTCTTACCGGTTCCTCTGGCGATCCTCCACGGAGTCATGGACACTCTGGCTCGTTGAAAATTACTATTGTTGCCTTGGATGACACAAATTATCTGGAATGGTTGAGGGCAGCCTAACATGCTATTCGCAGTCACCAGCTATATGGACTCATTGATGGTACCACCGTTGAGCCACCTTGTGCCGTTCCCTCATGGAAAAAATGGGATTCAGACAATTCGTGGGTCCCAACATGCTATTCGCAGTCACCTCATATACTCCTCTTTTTGGGCGTGATAAGGTTATTGCTGCTAATGACTCTCTCTCAGCCATTGCTGGTAAATAGACTGTCACTTGTTCTCCCGACCTATCACTATCCTCTGTTTTGCACGTCCATTCTTTTCTCGCAATTTGCTTTCCATTAATCACTTGACTACCTCCTTAAACTGCTCCGTAACGTTTTACCCTGATGTTTGTGTGTTTCAGGATCTGGATACAAGGACGCTTGGCAGTGGTAGGAACGTTGCCGGACTGTAATTGCTGGACCAGACCTTTACCAGTGCTCTTTCATCCACCAGATCTCCGACTCTTCATGACATCCGGCGCTGACACCAACGCCTTGGCCACCCTTCTGCTTTATATCTTACTAAGTTGTTTCCCGTTTTTCATATTTAATTCAGTCGTTTTCTTGCGACACATGTGAAAAATCTAAGCATGTTCGTCAAAATATTAGCAATTTGTCTTCTCCTAGTTTATGTACATTTGATGTTATTCATTCTGATGTTTGGGGTCCATCCCCGGTGTTATCTTTATCAGGGTATTAATGATTTGTTACGTTTATTGATTGTCATTCCCGCAATACATGACTTTATTTGCTTAAAAGGAAAAGTGACGTGCTCTCTTGTTTTCAGTCCTTTCATACGATGGTGGCCCAACAATTTGGTGACACAATTCGTGTGTTTCGTACTGATAATGATGGAGAATATGATGACCGGGGGTCGTTTGGAGCCTATCTTGCCAATCATGACATCATTCATCAAACCACCTGTCCCCACATCTACTCAGAATGGGGTCGCCGAACTGAAGAATATTCACTTGCTGGAGGTGGCTCGATGTTTACTTCTTGCTATGCACCATCCCAAATCCTACTGGGGTGATGCAGTTCTCACGGCTGCGCATCTCATCAACCGTCTTCCGTCTCGTTCCATCTCCTATGATACGCCCCTGTCTCGTCTCGACAAGAACCACATCGTCCACACCTCTCATATTGCTCCTTGTATCTTTGGTTCCGTCTATTTTGTCCACATTCATAGCCCGCACCGTGATAAACTGGATGCGCTTTCCATTTGATGTGTTTTCGTTGGGTACTCTCCTACCAACAAAGGATATCAGTGCTATCACCCTTCGACTCGTCGCTACTATTGCACTGTTGATGTTACATTCCGTGAGGGGGAGTCGTACTTTGGTCCTTGTCAGGGGGAGACAAGTAGTAGCAGTGACGAGAACATCGACTCTCCTCTTCAGATTGTCGACTCTCCTCTTCCGCCTGTTATCCCTCCTCATATTTCCCCTTCCAATGGTCCGACTATTGCCCCTATTTCTTCCCCTTCCGCTCCACCTATATACACATACTCCCGTCGTCCCAAGGCCGTTGAGCAAGTGCAGACTGTTGATGTTCCACCAGTGCCGGTGACGGTTCCCGCTCCAGATTCTGATGATGACCTTCATGTTTCTCTTGCTCAGCTTATAGGTAAAAGGGGTTGCACCAAACACTCCATTGCCAACTACATTTGCTATACTCACCTCTCTCAGGCCCACAAAGCCTTTATCTCGTCCCTTTCATCTATTATGATTCCTAAGACTTGGCAGGAGGCTGTTCAGATACCTGAGTGGAAACAGACAATGGAAGAGGAACTGCGTGCCTTGAAACAAAATGAAATATGGCGGCTTACTAGTCTTCCTCCTGGGAAGCGAACGGTCGGGTCCCGATGGGTCTTCACAGTGAAACATAATCAAGATGGGGTGGTGGAGCGGTACAAAGCTCGCTTGGTGGCTCAGGGGTATACCCATGCTCAGGGCATTGACTACCAACAGACCTTTGCTCCTGTTGCTAAGATGAACTTAATTCGAGTCCTTCTCTCCTGTGTTGCGAGTTGTGGATGGGAGCTACAACAGCTCAATGTCAAGAATGCGTTCTTGCATGGTGATCTGGAAGAGGCGGTCTACATGAATATTCCCCCAAATTTTGTTACTGAAGTATCCAATGGGATGGTCTGCCATCTGCAGAAATCTCTGTATGGCCTGAAACATTCTCCGAGAGCGTGGTTTGGACGGTTTAACAAGACCATGATTCAGCTAGGATACACCCAAGGTCAAGCTGATCACACTCTCTTCATCAAGAGAAGGTGCGCAGGTTTCTATTCTTATTGTGTACGTCGACGACATTATCATTACCGGAGATGACTTGGAGGGGATTAGTCACCTAAAAAACAACTGGGCATGTAATTTGAAGTCAAAGATCTGGGGAAGCTGAAATACTTCTTGGGAATTCAAGTTGTGAGGTCTCGACGGGGGATCTTCATCTCTAAAAGGAAGTATACTCTTGATCTTCTAGAGGAGACTGAGATGCTTGGGTGTGCCCCCGTGGACACTCCAATTGAGGCTAATCATAAAATTGATTCGGATACTTGTGAGGAGAAAGTGGATGCATCAAAATACCAACGATTGGTTGGGAGGCTCATATATTTGTCCCATACTCGCCCTGATATTATTTACGCTGTGGACATCCTAAGTAGATTTATGCACTCTCCTTCTATACGCCATCAACAAGCTGCCTTTAGTGTGTTGCGATACCTCAAGAAGACACCAGGGCGTGGTATTATGTTCAAGCTAAACAACCTTTGGAGGTTGAAGTGTTTACAGATGCTGATTGGGCTGGTAGTGAAGATGACAAAAAATATACCATTGGGTATTGTTCATTTGTGGGAGGCAATCTTGCATCATGGAAGAGCAAGAAGCAGAATGTTATAGCACGCTCGAGCGCTGAGGCAGAATATAGGGCTATGGTGTAAGGAGTTTGTGAGGGATTGTGGTTGAAGATTATTTTTCAAGATATGGGTTTTCAGGTGAACAAACCTGTTACTATCTATTGTGACAACACGACAACCATCAGTATTGCTCACAATCCAGTACAACATGACAGAACCAAACATGTGGAAGTTGACAGACATTTCATCAAAGATCACCTTGAAAAGGGAAATATCTGCACTCGATTCGTGAACTCATTTGACCAGCTTGCAGGTGTTTTCACCAAGGGACTATGCAGTGTCAACTTCAAGGACAACACTGACAAGTTGGGAATAATCAATATATATTCCCAACTTGAGGGGGAGAGTTGAATATACGCATTATTAATTATTATTAATTTTTTACGTTTCTTTTTCCGCCATCGCACATATGTAATCCAGGTGATATGTCACGTGTTGTGAACTTATATATATGTATGCTATTGCCCGGTTTTAGGGGATCCAAATACCTAAAGACATTTTCCACTAAAACATCACATCATAACTACTACATAGATCAACAGGACTCCACTTCCAACTTTTAGTCACTACTACACTGGACTCTAGACTTCAATCCTATTACTAAGGGTCTTGTTTTCCTTTGTTACACTCATCCATCTTCTCAACTACTCATGTGATGACCTCGACCCAAAGATATTTGTCGACGTTTTTCTCCTAACAACTTACTAGCAATTTCGTTCTTGCCCCTTTCTTATTCCTAAAAATGTTAAAATATAAAGAGTTAGCCATAAATATGACTTAGCAAGATCTTGCCTCTTTAGTCCTTGTAGAAAGGAAGAAATGTTAGGATTATAAATAATGAGTTAGCAAGTAAAGAGTGAGTTATGCAGTAAAGAGCTTTGTAAGAAAAGGCATGTAATAAACACTAATGAAATGGGAACATAAACTAACATTTGCAGTAGTTTTACTTTGGGATCTACTTGCCACATCTTTCTTCTAATTCTTTATCTTTCTTATCATATATTCATTTTTTATTCTGTCTTCTTTGTACCTTTCTTTTATTTATGCGACAAGGTTAAGAGTATCTTGGTCTTTCATCATCATATTCATTATAACATGCGCACATGTTTTTGGTTCAAGGCTATCAACAAGCGTAGAGTCCCTATGAAACATCTGAACATATCATTCATCATCATCTCGATTCTGGGCTATCAACAAGCTTAGAGTCCCTGTAGGAGACCTGAATCGATCTCGATTCAGGGCTATCATCAAGCTTAGAGTCCCTGTAAGGGTTAACCCTTAACATTGTCCTATTCTTATGCATTGATGCAATTCTTTTCATTTTTAATCAGATTTTCCTTTTTATTAGCGTCACATGTTTTTTTATTTATGCTCCTTTCAGAATTCTTTTCATAACATTCGAGTCACCTACGGTTGACCCGTGTCGGCCAGGCATCTAAAATTTATTCCTCTATGTCATTGACAACATTTAGAAAATCTCCTCATCATTATCATACACATATAACTATTCAACTAACATAGATTTCACCATTTTATCTCCATATTACTACTATGAATTGCAAACTGAGGATGGGATTCTATTAACCATCCTAGGAGGACAATTCTATAAAAATGGGTCTATCGAAGCTAAGGAACACTTATACTTACCTAAACAACTCATATATACTTTAGCAAAAATAGCCTTGAATTTTTTGTACTCAAACATGTAATGTTATATGAATACAACAACAACAACATTCAAGCCTTTATCCCACTATAGTGGGGTCGGCTATACGAATCCTTTGTCGCCATTGTGTCCTATCTTTTGTCATAATCTCACTAATGCCGGAGTACATCATGTCTTTCCTTACAGTGTTATTCCAAGTCTTTATTGGTCTACCCCTCCCTCGTTTAACATGCCTAGTGACTAGACTCTCACAACGCCTAACAGGTGCCTCTAATGGTCTCCTTTGTACGTGTTCAAACCATCTTAGACGAGCTTCTCGCATCTTCTCTGCAATTGGTGCTACTCCTATCTTATCCCTGATAGTTTCATTCCTAATTTTATCCAATCTCGTGTGTCCACACATCCACCTAAGCTTATGTACACAATTCTCTGCTCAACACTCAGAACCATAGAGCATCGCGGGTCTAATTGTAGTACGGTAAAACTTGCCCTTAAGTTTTAGTGGTACTCTGCGATCATATAAGATCCCCGACGCGGCTCTCCACTTCAACCAACCCGCTTGGATTCTATGTGTCACGTCTTTATCAATACCTCCGTGTTTTTGAACTATCGATCCCAGATATTTAAAACACTCACTACAGGAAATATCTTGATCACCCAACTTAATAACAAAGTCATCTGCCCTTCTTGTACTGCTAAATTTAAGCTCCATATACTCCGTCTTTGCCCTGCTCAACCTAAAACCCTTCTTTTCTAAAGTATCTCGCCAAGATTCAAGTTTTGTGTTTACACCCTCGCTCGTCTCATCAACCAAAATGATATAATCTGCAAACAATAAACACCAAGCTATTGCTTGTTGGATATGTCTAGTGAGCTCATCTAAGATAAGGGTAAAGAGATAAGGGCTTAAAGCCGAACCTTGATGTAAAACAACAGTGATAGGGAATTCCTGTGTTAATCCTCCAGATGTCCTCACCCTTGTTACTGAATTTGTATACATATCTTTGATTGTGTCAATATATGATATATTTATACCTTTCTTTTCTAAGACTCTCTGAAAGTCTTTTTTTTCAAGGTAGCTTGCAATCTAGAGGGGTGGTGAATAGGTTTGTTTGTATCTTATGATTTTCTTTAAGTTTCTTCTTTTAGGGTTTGGTGTGTTAGCGATTATAAGCTTTCAAGAACGTGCAATAAATAAACAACACAGAAAAACACACACAAAAATTATAGTGGTTCCCCAGATTATGGGTACATCCACTCTCCTCCCACATTTCTAACTTCCAGTTAGACAAGTCACTTCTCCAAAATACAACACAAAGAGCTTACACCTCAGATCCCTCATGATCTCTCAGTCTCCTCCAAAACATACAACTCAGGCACTGCGCCCTACAACTCTGTGATCAACAAATCACCTGCCTCAGGCCAAAGACCCTACCACTCAGGCTGGGAGGACAACCCTACCTCAGAACAAACTTGCTCCTACCTCAGAGAGAATGACTCGCTGACAGCTCAGGCCCAAAGGCCCTACCTCGGATCCAAAGGATCTTACAGCTCAGACACAAGTGCCCTACAACTCAGAGAGAATGATTCTCCTATCTTAGGCTCAAAATCCCTACAGCTCAGTGCTCAAAAGATCACCTACCTCAGATCCAAGCTGGATCCTACACTCAGAGAGTAACACTCTCGTACAGCTCAGACAAATTTGCCTACCTCAGGTCAAAGGCCCTACAACTCAGATCCAAAAGGATCCTACAAAAAAATAGTGGTTTTAATTAATTTGACAAAGAGAAATTTCTCTGTGTCAACACATAGAGCTGAGTTATCTCAGCTCTAACTTTCTTCATAGCAGTAGGAAGATATTCTTCAATAGAAGGCTACCTCTGCTGGAAGTAACTCAGAATATAGTTTATGAACTTGCTGTAGAACACTGAAGATTTGCCAGTCTTGAGCTCTTCAAACAGCTAATTGAACCTCCAGAAGACTGAAGACGCTCCTTGCTTTCTTTATCAGAAGTATTTCTGACCTTGCTGTAGCAAAAGCAAATGCTACAGCTAACTGAATTTTTTGTCCTGCTGGAAGACTTCAAGCTTTTTCTCGGCAACAATGATGAGGAAGATGAAGTCCATCCGCTCTTTTTCTTGTTGTGTAAAACCCTAAAAGTTGTCTTCAACATCCGGGAGCTGTCCCTTTTATCTTCTGCCGATTAACGGCTCCAGGAAGCTTATGGGAACCACCTGCAACAGACAGCTGCATCTTGCTTTAACGGAAGAAGTCGTACAATAGACTTCCTGCATTTTTTGTCGTGTTCTGTAGCTTTCCCGCACTTAATTTGAACACAATTGACTTGTTGACTTTGCTGACGTCACCATTATGTAGACTTAGCCAAAATCAAGTATCATTAGTATAGGCGTTGAGTGAGTAAGTTTCACTCAACGCCAAAACACTTAAACAGATTTCTATCTATCTCAGGCGTTGAGTGAACAAACTTTACTCAAAGCTTTTGGCCTTAGCTAATCATTCTGTCACTAGGCGTTGAGTGATCAACCTTCACCCAACGCAAAAATACTTAGAAAGTTTTTCTGTCATTAAGCGTTGAGTGAGTAAGCTTCACTCGACGCCAAAACACATAGACAATCTTTCCGTCTCTAGGCATTGAGAGTGTTGAGTCAACTCAACGATTTTTGTTTTAGAAAATATTCATGCTTCTCTGGCGTTGAGAGTGTTGAGTGTGTCTTCATCACTCAATGTTTTTTGCCTTAAACACTTTCTGTAACTAGGCGTTGAGTGAGCCTTCATCACTCAACGCCATATTATTTAAACATATTTTGGCACTTGACGTTGAGTGAGTAAGCTTCACTCAACGCCAAACTATTTAACATATATTCTTCTGTTATCTGACGTTGAGTGAGCAGTCTTCACTCAATGCATTTGGACTTAGCCAAATTTCAGTGAAATCACAGTTTCTGACTGACAAAGGTTCATTCAACGCTTTTTTATCACATGACGTTAAGTGAGTAAGCTTCACTCAATGCCTGCGGACTTGGTCAAATATTTGCACAGATTTTCTGTGGCGTTGACTGTCTGAGCAATACTCAATGATTTTGATGCTATGGCGTTGAGTGAATGGATTTCACTCAATGCCGGTGGACTTAGCCACATATCTGCCAGTTTCTCCTTAGGCTTTGACTGCCGCAGCCTGTCTCACAGTTTTTTGATGTATGTCGTTGAGTGAGTAGACTACACTCAACTCCTGTGGACTTGACCACTTTTCTGTCTAGCCAATAGTTAGACATAGACTAACCAAGCTATACTCAACGCTTTTACTTACCCGGCGTTGAGTGAGTAGACTTCACTCAATGCCTGTGCACTTAGGCGATTTCAAGCCTATCCATCATCTTCCCTTGTATCTGGCGTTGAGTGAGTTGACTTCACTCAACGCCCGTGGAATTCACCGAATTCTTGCACCTGACGTTGAGTGAGTAAGGTTCACTCAATGCCTGTGGACTTAGGCAAATTCCTGCCTGTCTAGCATCTATCTTTGTGTCCACCTGTCCAATCACTTGGAATACCTGTATTATTAATGTTTCAAGGACAACCTGCATGCATGAACTTAAGCACACATCAAATACAACTTTATGTATATCATTGACATGATTGACTTCTTCAAATCTGGGACATTATGGGCAATGTACCTAACAATCTCCCCCTATTTGAAGACGTCAAAACCCTCAACCAATTGAGTCAATGGTATACATTAACATATGCAGCTGTAGAATATTAACTTAAAACAAGAGAAGTGGTTTTAGTTACCACACTTCCTTTCATGCAGGGTGATCATCATCACACCTGCTCCCCCTGAATTACTGCTACCTGGTCTTGATCAATTTGATCATAACCTTCTCATAGTTCTGATACTACTTGTATCCTTCCCCTCCTTTTATGATCTGATACCAGATTCATATCCTTCTCCTCCCCCTTTTGATTTCTGTAAAGAGTCAGGGAGGTACTGATTATCTGCTCCACCTTTTTGAGTACAGATAAACATCAGTTGAACCACTTGAGAGTGCTGGAACAATGCTGGACTTGCTCCCCCCTCAATTGAAGCATCATCTATCATGCTTCCTGATAGACACTTTAATCTTCACCATCTGGATAGTACTTCCAGCAGCATGATATCATTCAAGATATACAACTTGAAGCATCTTCAAATCACTAAAGTACTTGTCCACCTGCAAGAAGGAATACAACCCGCAATAATATGAGGAGTAACTGAAGCTATACTAGGTTCAACATACCCAATTCAAACTTGAAGGTGTTGAAATTTGCTTCATCTTGTGCCTTAGTGAAGATGTCGACCACTTGCTTGTCTGTAGGGACAAACTCAAAGTTGATATCTTCACATTTTACACGCTCCCTAATGAAATGATATCTAATCTCAATGTGCTTAGTTCTGCTATGAGAAACAAAATTTATAGCAATTGAGAATGCATTAGTAGAATCACAATATAAGAGACTTCTACTTATCTGAAGGTTATAATCCTGGAGCTGATACTGAGTTCACAACAATTGAACACAACAACTACCTGCTGAGATGTACTCTGACTCTGCAGTTGAGATTGCAACACCTGTTTGCTTTTGCAGCTCCAAGATAGTAGTCTTCCTCCCAAGAATTGACAGGTACAAAAGTGCTATTCCCGTCCTCTTTGAAGCCTGCAAAATCTACATCTGAATAGCCTGTTAGTTCAAACTCCCCATTCCTAGGGTACAATAGGCCAAGATCTGGTGTACCCTTAAGATACCTCAAAATCCTCTTTGCAGCAGAGTAGTAAGATTCTTTAGGGCAACACTGATACCTAGCACAAACACATGTAGCATACATGATGTCTGGCGTACTTGCAGTTAGATATAGAAGGGAGACAATTATCCCTCTATATAAAGTTTCATCAACTGATTTCCCTGCTTCATCTTTGCCTATAAGCATACTTGACCCCATGAGAGTTTTCATGGTGGAGAATTCTCCATACCAAACTTCTTGATTAACTCCCTAGTGAACTTAGACTGGGATATGAACAAACCATCATCAGTCTGTCTAACTTGGAGATCCAAGAAAAACTTGAGTTCACCCATACTGCTCATCTCAAACTTCCCTTGCATAAGTTTGACAAACTTTATACAAAGACTGTCATCAGTAGATTCAAAGATAATGTCATCTACATATATCTGAACTAGGATGATATTACCCTTAGATTCTTTTATGAATAAGGTCTTGTCTATATTCCCCCTTGAGAATTTGTTCTCAATGAGGAAACTGGACAAAGTCTCATACCATGCTCTAGGGGTCTGCTGTAGCACGTATAGAGCTTTCCTAAGTCTATAAACATAATCAGGCGAGTTAGAAATAACAAAACCTGGAAACTGCTCAACATAGACTTCTTCCTTTAAGTTACTATTTAGGAAGACTGACTTCACTTCTATCTGATAGACCTTTAATCCCTTGTGTGCAGCATATGCAAGAAACAATATGATGACCTTCAATCTTGCTACAGGGGCAAAAGTTTGATTAAAATCAATACCTTTCTCTTATCTGTACCCCTAAACTACTAGCTTTGCCTTATTCTTGATTATAATGACATTTTTATCAAGTTTATTTCTGTAAATTCACTTGACTCCAATGACATTATGTCCTTGTTGTTTGGGAACCAGCTTACAGATCTTACATCTCTTAAACTGGTTCAATTTTTTTGCATAACAACAATCCAAAACTGATCTATGTTGGCCTCTTCAAACTTCTTTCGCTCAACTTGTGACAAGAAGCTTGAGTAGAGTGCTGTGTTGATACTTTTGCTGCTGGTCACTACTCCTTGGCTTACATCACCAATGATTTGGTCTCTTGGATGATCCCTTATTTGTCTGATTGTTGGAGGCAGTCTAGCTTCAGCTTCAGCTACAGGGGCAGCTACTTGCTCTTGCCGATCTTCATCCTCCTCATTTGTGTCTTGCAGTCTCTTTACTAGAATGTCCACTTTATCTTGGATAACTGAAGCGGATTACTTGATGATTAGCTGGTCCATCATCTGGTCTATACCTGCAGTACTAGAAGAGGAGCTTGACAACTCGCTGTTAATCATAGTAGAATCATCAAAAACTACATGTACAGATTTTTTTACAACTTGGCTTTTCAAGTTGTAGATTATATATGCTTTACTATGATTGCTGTTCCCAACAAAAATCCCATCAAAGGACTTGACAGCAAACTTTGTCACATAAGATTTCCCATTTTGAAGTACATAGCACTTACTATCAAAAATTCTGAGATAACGCAAGTTTGGTTTTCTGCCCTTCAAGATCTCATAGGGAATCTTCTTGTGGCACTTGGTGATAGAGGCCCTGATGAGGATGTGACATGTAGTATTCACTGCCTCAACCCAGAAATATTCTGGGAGAGATGTATCACTCAACAAAGTTTTTCCAGCCTCTATGAGAGTCATATTTTTACTCTCAACAATCTCATTTTGCTGGAGAGTTTTCGGAGAAGAAAATTCTTGATGAATCTCTTGCTCTTCACAGAACATTGTCATGCTTTCAGACTGCAATTCAGTTTCATGGTCACTTCTGATGTTGACCATTGAACTGTTAAACTCATTCTGAATTTGCTTGACAAACATAATAAAGATGTCAAGTGTTTCTTTCTTTTTCTTGAGAAAGAACACCCAAAAAAACTTGGAATAATCATCAACCACCACAAGAGTGTAGACTTTCCTACCTAGATTATGAAATGACATAGGACCAAACAAGTCTATATGCAAGAGATACAAACACCTTACAGAATCTTTGGTCCCAATGACCTTGAAAGAGGCTTTGGTCTGCTTGCCCTTTTGACATTCTGAGCAAATGTCCTTCTTGTTGCACTTCATATTATGACCATTCTTAACTAGCTCTTGACTAAAAACTTGGTAATAGTCTTGTAATTCAAATGAGCTAACATCTTGTGCCATTGGACACAATATGAGACTTTCTTATTTGTGACTAGACAAACAAGAGAGTTTGTATCTAAACAAAGAAAGTTTTAACAATAAACATTTTCACTACTAGTGTCTGTCAAGATAACCTTTTGGTCACTTGACCTCATAATTTGACAATCATCCTTATGGAAGACAATAACGTAGTCAAGATCAGAGAGTTGACTTATGCTTATGAGGTTGTGTTGCAAACCTTCAACATATGTCACTTTTGTGATGGTGACTATGCCATTGGTAAACTTACCATAGCCTCTAGTCACCCCTCTATCTGAAGCACCAAAGATAATCTTGAGTCCATCTTTCACTGGAGTGTACAACTTTAAGTTGCTCCTTGTCCCAATCATGTGCCTGGAACAGCCACTGTCCAAGTATCATATAGGGGTATGTGCACTTGAACTAACCTACATCATACAATCTATTTTACCTTAGGACCCCAATATCTATTGAGTTCTAGATGCATATTAGTCTGAAAATAATCTTGTCTACCAGCAGCATTTCTGACTGGTGGACTAACAATTGCTCTTGGCACACTTGGATTGTGCCAGCAGTTTACAGCAAAGTGGCCCAATTTGCCACAGCACCAACATTCATGAATGTTGTATCTTCTTTTCTGTACATGCATAGCAGTTTGGTTAACTGCTGGATGAATAGTAGGAAGAGAAGCAAGAACCTTCTTCAGATTTCTTTTAGCAAAGATTTGACTGAAGGTAAGTCTTTTAGCTTGTTTGTTTGGTCTGCTCTGAGTGCCAACAACAACAAGTTTCTTTTCAGAAAGCATGCTCTTGATGACATCAGACACAACCAAACCAGGCTTGTAGGATGACTGAGCCTTGGTCCGAGTCTTTGTTGAATGATTCTGAACTTTTGCTGCAGCCACATTCTTGAGAGTGGGGGATGGAACATCAAAGACAAATGGTCTAGGATGATCCATTTGAATTTCTTCATGGGCAGCCTTAAAGGCACTCACCCTGCTGTACCTTCCACCATGACTGTGAACATTTTTGTTCACACCAGTGGATCTGCCATTCATCTAATGACCAAAGATGCTTTCTTGGTCATACCTGTTTGAAGGCAACTGAACTTTCCTAAAAGGATTGGGAGCCATGGAAGCAAGATGCTGAGATAGAGCTAGGGCTTTGCGCTTCCCTTTGGAAGGAGCAACTCTTGTGCTTCCCTTGAATCCCAACCCTTTCTTACCCTTCTGAGAGGAGAAGGAGTCTATCAAAGGTAACACAGTACTTGACTTAGAATAGCTAGCCACTATTCTTTTCTCCCTCCCTAGCCTCTCTTCAAGGTCCCTTATGAGACTATTCTTGAACTTGATGGTGCCAATCTGAATGAGAGTGATGTTTCTCAGTTCACTAACTTCTCTTGCTTTCTAATCTAGCAGAGTTGCTGTTTCAGTCAGCTGGGCAACAACTAGCTGAAGAGAGACAATCTCCACAGCTTGCTTTGTAGTCAACTTCTTGCACCTCTTAAATGCATCCAGAAGTTCATCATACCTGTCAATCAATTGATTGACATCTCCTTCTGATTCAGAATCATCTTCACCACTGGATGAAGAGGGTTCTGTACAGGGACTAGTCTCATATCCAGACTCAAAAAAAGAGTTTGATAGAGATTTTACCTTGCTTTGACCAAACTAATCCTGGATGGATTCCTCATCAGTCATTGCCATCAGCCCACAACAGCTGTAAGCATCTTATTCTTCCTCATCATCCACCTCTGAATCACTATCTGAATGTAATAGAGGGCCCTGATACCTATCTTGGCAGCAGGATAGTCTTCATTTGCTACTACAGCTTATTGTTCAGCAGCAGCGGAAACTAGCCCAATATAGACTTCTTCTTCTTCAGTCTCAGATGAAGATGAGTCTTTCCTGCTATTCGCTTTCTTGGCAATAAAGAACTTCTCCTTCTTGACCTTGTGCTGATGCTGTTTCTTCTCAGCAGCTTCCTTCCTCTTCACTGGGCAGTCAACTATCACATGCCCTGGTTTACTGCAATAGTAGCATACAACTTTAGAGGAATTGTATTTACTGTGTTTAGAATCATACCTGTCAGCCTTGGAATAATTCCTTCTGTGATGAGAAGAATTGAAAGGTTTGCTCTTCCACTGTTTCTTCTTCATCAGCTTCTGAAAGTGCCTGGAGAAGGCAACAAAGTCCTCATCTGACATGCTGCATTCTGATGCATCTGTCTCTGAGCTGTCTGAATCAGCTTGTCTTCTTGGAGGAGAGAGAATCCTCTCCTTACTCTTCCTGATGCTTTCTGCCTTGAATGCCAAGTACTTCTCCTGGCTTGGGATCTGCTGGTGGCCTCCTCATCTTTTCTTGCAGCTAGCTGCATCTCGTAGGAGATCAGCTTTCCAAACAATGTTTGGGGAGGAGTCTCAGCAAGCTTGACTACCTCTCTTATGACACAGATCTTGGTATTCCAGTCTCTAGTAAGAGATCTTATGAACTTGTCATTTATTTCATAATGACTGAAGACCCTCCCATAGGTCCTCAGTTCGTTAATGATCCTGAATCTTTCATAAAAGTAGTTATGTTATCTTTCAGGGATTTCTTGAAAGTCTCATACTCTTGGTTGAGCATGGATTTTGTATCATCTCTTAGCTCTTCAGTATCCTCCATGTAGGCCACAAGGGTGTCTCACATCTCTTTGGAGGTCTGGCAGTGGAGCAAGTTCTGAAAGGTTGAATCATCAATAGCACTGACTATGATGTTCTGAGCTCTCATGTTCAAGACAGCCAACATGACCTCATCCTTGGTCATTTCTGAATAAGTCTTGAGTGTTTCGACATTTGCATCCAGAACAGAGATCTTCATAGAGATGAAGGGTCCCTCCTTTAATGTCACAAAGATCCTAGGGTCATACGCTTAAATAAATACCATGACTCTCTCCTTCTAGATTCCAAAAGTCCCCTTTCTGCAGATGAGGAGTTTCATGGAATCTAGCTCCTTATGACTCTCTCCAGAACCCATAAGAACAGTGTTGTAGCCACCATTGGAGATTACTCAGATTGTTAAATCTTTTTTGAGCAATTTCCCTCTGATACCACTTGAAAGTCTTTGTTTTCAAGATAACTTGCAACCTAGAGGGGGTGAATTGGTTTGTTGGTATCTTGTGATTTTCTTTAGGTTTCTTCCTTTAGGGATTGGTGTGTTAGCAGTTATAAGCTTTCAAAAACCTGCAATAAATAAACAACACAGAAAAGAACACACAAAAATTAGAGTGGTTCCCTAGATTATGGGTACATCCACTCTCCTCCAACCTTTCTAACTTTTAGTTAGACAAGACACTTCTCCAAAACTCAGCTCAAAGAGTTTACACCTCAGATTCCTCAAGATCTCTCAGTCTCCTCCAAGACCTAACTCATGCACTAAGCCCTACAGCTCATGATCAACAGATCACCTATCTCAGTCCAAAGGCCCTACCACTCAGGCTGGGAGGACAGCCCTACCTCAGAGCAAACTTGCTCCTACCTCAGAGAGAATGACTCTCCTACAGCTCAGGTCCAAAAGCCCTACCTTAGATCCAAAGGATCCTACAGCTGAGGCACAAGTGCCCTACAACTCAGAGAGAATGACCCTCCTACCTCGAGCTCAAAAGCCCTACAGCTCAGTGATCAAAAGATCACCTATCTCAGATCCAAGCTGGATCCTACACTCAGAGAGTAACACTCTCCTATAGCTCAGACAAATTTGCCCTACCTCAGGTCAAAGGCCCTATAACTCAGTTACAAAAGGATCCTACAAAAAAATAATTTTTTTAATTAATTTGACACAGAGAAATTTCTGTGTCAACATCTAGAGCTGAGTTATCTCAGCTCTAACTTTCTTCACAGCAACATGAAGATATTCTTCAATAGAAGGCTGCCTCTGTTGGAAGTAACTCTGAATGTAGTTTCTGAACTTGCTGTAGCAGACTGAAGATCTGCCGGTCTTAAGCTCTTCAAATAGCTAACTGAACCTCTAGAAGACTGAAGACTCTCCTTGCTTTCTTTATCAGAAGTATTTCTGATCTTGTTGTAGCAAAAGAAAATGCTACAGCTAACTGAATTTTTTGTTCTGCTGGAAGACTTCAAGCTCTTTTTTTCGGCAGCAATGGCGAGGAAGATGAATTCCAGCCGCTCTTTTTCTTGTTGAGTAAAACCCTAAATGCTGCCTTCAACATCCGGGAGCTGTCCCTTTTATCTTCCGCTGATTAACGGCTTCAAGAAGCTTGTGGGGACCACCTACAACATACAACTGCATCTTACTTTAACGGAAGAAGTCGTACAGTAGACTTCCGATAGTGTTTGTCGTGTTTTGTAGCTTTCCCACACTTAATTTGAACACAGTTGACATGTTGACTTTGTTGATGTTACCATTTTGTAGACTTAGACAAAATCAAGCATCATTAGTATAGACATTGAGTGAGTAAGCTTCACTCAACGTCAAAACAGTTAGACAGATTTCTATCTATTTCAGGCTTGTGTGAACAATTTTCATTCAACGCTTTTGGCCTTAGCCAATCATTCTGTCGCTAGGCATTGAGTGAGCAACCTTCACTCAATATCAAAACACTTAGAAACTTTTTCTATCATTAGGCGTTGAGTGAGTAAGCTTCATTCAACGCCAAAACACTTAGACAATTTTTTTGTCTCTAGGCGTTGAGAGCGTTGAGTCCACTCAATGATTTTTGCCTTAGAAAATATTTCTTCTTCTCCGGCGTTGAGAGCGTTGAGTGTGTCTTTATCACTCAACGCCTTTTGGCTTTGCCACTTTTTGTTACTAGGCGTTGAGTGAGCCTTCATCACTCAACACCATATTACTTAGACTGATTTTAGCACTTGACGTTGAGTGAGTAAACTTCACTCAATGCCAAACTACTTAACAAATATTCTTCTATTATCTGGCGTTGAGTGAGCAGTGTTCACTCAACGCATTTGGACTTGGCCAAATTTCAGTGAAATCACAGTCTTTGACTGACAAAGGTTCATTCAACACTTTTTATCACATGACGTTGAGTTAGTAAGCTTCACTGAACGCCTATGCACTTTGTCAAATATTTGCACAGATTTTCTGTGACGTTGATTGTTTGAGCAATACTCAACGATTTTGATGCTATGGTGTTGAGTGAATGGACTTCACTCAACGCCTATGAACTTAGCCGCATATCTGTCAGTTTCTCCTTAAGCTTTGACTGCCTCAGCCTGTCTCACAGTTTTTTGCTGTATGACGTTGAGTGAGTAGACTATACTCAATGCCTGTGGACTTAGCTACTTTTCTGTCTAGCCTGTTAAATTTTCTCAACGTGGTCAGCAAGATAGCCCAAACACCAAATTAATATCTTCGGAACTACCCAGTTCGCACGCTGAACCTGCGGAAAACCCAAGGACTAGAGGTTGCACCCAACAAAACAATGGAAGCACAAGAAGGTCTTATTATGCATTCACTTCTTTACAATCCGAGGCATACATAGCGAGACATGATTTCACTAGTATTACAGCTGTAAACAGAAAGAACAAAAAAACAAGCCGGGCGGACAGAACTCCAGTCCGCCGAGACCGCGAGGTCGCCGAGACCGCCGAGACCGCTGAGCTCGCCCAAGCTATGCTGCAATCCGCCGAATACCACGGAGTCCGCCGAGACCGCGAGGCCGCGCGGACAGACCGTTATTCGCCTCCTGCTGAACCCGAACTGAGGAACTCCCCTACCCGCCTGAAACCGGCGGACAGGTTATTGAAGCTGGCAAAGATGAAACAGAACTGACAAGCCGCAGAGCGACCTCCTGCTGAGTCCGCAGAGACCGCACACTTCCAAGCACTTGACCGAAGTCACAGCCAAACTCCTGGCTCCTTGAAGTTATCCGCGCGACCTGCACACAGCAAACCGTCAGCCTGAAACAATCCGCGCGGACTGGCAAACACAGACCGCAGCACTTCGCACACCCCAACTTACTGTTCACTCAAGTTACTTAGGTTACTGTAGATGTGCCAGGGGGGTCCTATTTATAGGGAAGGTGAGGAGTGTGGTCACCGCCCAAGAGATAGCGACACCACCCTCAGCCCGCGCGAATACAACCACCGTCCGCTGAGTCCGCATGGACTTAGCCGGATACCAAGGAAACCCGCCAGGAGCACGACAACCGTTGACGAACCCTCTCCAGTCCGCCTGAGCTAAGCGGACAAGGCATCAGCCCGCAAAGCTCCAACCACTGCAGGACAACAACCCCCTTCAATGGCGTCCGCACCAACCCGAGGCAGTCCGCAAGACCCACACCTCAATCCGCCACAAGTCCACGACCAAAGGCAAACAACAACAGTCCGCCCGGTCACAGCGGACTTGGCGGATACGGCGGACACCATGAACTTGGCACAATGTGTGACCAAGTCCAAAACCATCAAGGGCCAGTGCGAGCATGGCGGACACAAAGTCCCGTCCGCCAAACACCCTAGCACAGAGCGCAACCAGTCCGCGAGCTCCTCGCACTTGTCCAACGCAGCAGCTTCCTCCCGGACTCCAAACCCAGGCCGCCACAACGATCTCCACAGCAACTCCCTGCTGTGCCACCAGAGCTCGACAAGGCCTCAGCCAAGCTCTAAGCTTAGTCCGCAACAGCCAAAACCGCGGACACATCAGTCCGCAAGCTTCCCGCGGACAAGAGCCAACCCGCCTTTCAGCACCCGCGACCACTGAGCAAAGCACCAGTCCGCAAGCCTCTCTATCCGCAGATACCAGGCCGCACCAAACCGCGGACTCCATGCAACAACCCGCTCAGAACACAGCCGGCTTGCACCAGACTTTTCACCAGGCCGCAAACCTCAGTCCGCCCAGTCCGCCCAGTCCGCCAAAGCTGTCCGACACAGGCCGCGCGGCCTGTCCCGTCACCCACTTCCACTTCACAAATTTCAATACTCCCCCTTGAAGTGAGAAGTGGTGACCAAGCCCAGCAAGCTGCGCAAGCGTTCAAAGGGCCCCTTCGACAGTGGCTTCGTGAAGATGTCAGAAAGATTATCTTCACTCCGAACATGCCCGACCAGCAGAGATCCCTCCAACACCTTCTCCCTGATGAAGTGGTGATCAATCTCTATATGCTTGGTCCTGGCGTGACACACTGGATTGTTTACCAGTTTGAGAGCACTCTCATTGTCACCCCGGAGTAAAGTAGGCCCTTGCACTTCTTCATGGACATCCTCTATAAGCCTCCTCAACCAAACGGCTTCCCGAGCAGCCAAGGCCGAAGCCTTATACTCCGCCTCCGTGGTTGAAACCGACACTGAGTCCTGCTTCTTGCTACACCACGAGATGCTAGCTGAACCGCAAGTGAACACATAACCAGAAGTAGACCTTCGATCATCCGAATCACCGCCATAGTCAGCATCTGTGTACCCGAGCAACGCAAACTCCGCATCCCTTCCATAGAGGAATCCCATCTCAGAAGTCACCTTGACATACTTCAAAATTGTAACGCCCCCGAATTTTTTTCGGCAATCATTTAAGTCCTCGTTGGCGTTACGTTGGCGCATTCCCGGCTCGTGCCGTTGTTAGAGTACCTCGTTAGGTGTTCTTAGAGGTTATAGCCTGTTGTATGGTTTCCCCAGCTAGTCGGTGTCTGTTTTGGAGGCCCGACTGAGCCTCTTAGGGAATCCCTGTACTTTGGCTTCGGGCGAGGTTTGCCCAAGTGTGTGGTCGTCGGAGGTTGTGTCCGACTTCGCCGATGTTTTCGTAGCCCGAGGGTTTAGCTACAGTGCGGATTTGGTCGGAATCCGAGAACGTTAGTTTTCGCGCCTTTTCGACGGTCGCTAGTTAGCGAGCCGCCATTTATGTGAGCGTATTTGCATGTTTTCGCATTTAGGGCTTAGCGAGCGATGTGGGCGTGCCGTTGCGTAATTGCACGTGCACGTGCTTGCAGGGTTTGTAAGTTGTGCGTGCGCGCGCGTGAGCTTGCGCCCGGGGTAGAATATTTGTGTGCGCGTGTGCATGTTAATAGACGTGTACATGTATTTTAGTGCTTGTATCTAGTGTGGTTAGCGGTTGTCTTAGTCAATTAATAAGTATATTTATATGTGTATGTATAAACATATATTTATATGTGTATTTTTTTGTGTGTGTATAAGTGTATATGTGAGAGTGTTGGTGTGCTAATAAATAGTAGGTGTATGAAATAATAGGTATAAATAAGAATTTATGCAATCCGATAGGTTAGAATTTCCCTTACCCCAACCCGTCGGCTGCCTGGAACCCGAGCGGAAGAAGAAGACGGGCGGAAGCCTCCCGCAGCGCTCCGGCCGCCCGTTCGCCGGCCGTTTCTGCCGGAAATTTTCGTTTGAGACCGGATCCGAACTCCTCTAGGCTAGATCTTCGTTCCGAGGTAATTTTTCTTTGGATTTCTCCATCTCTGTTTCCCGATTTGGTAGGTTAGGTTTGCGTTTTTTTTGGTTTGATGATGTTGTTCTTCCCCGGTGGGGTTGTCCAGGATTTTCCTTACTTTTGCTTGCGGTCGGCGGTTGAGGAGAGGAAGTTTGGTCGATTGTTGTTCTTCAAAGGCAAACCAAGGCAAGTTGTGCCCTTGCCCTTGCCAAATGAGTTTATTCACCTCTTTCTTTGCTTGGTAGCCGTATTTTTTTTCCTCTCTAGGAATTATTTTTGCTGTAGACATTGTCCAGAACATATCCTGTTTTGATTAATCGGGTTTTGCCTATTTTCTTAAGCTTGAGTAGTAGATTTTACTACAGCTTTTGCCCTCTAGCAATTTATATTATAGGTTGTTAATACTGAGTTTTTCTTGATTGGGCTCGGGTTGGTGTAAAATTAGGCTTGTTAGTGTAGAGGGAGGTGAACAGCAGGCGTTCATTCCAAGTCATGAAGTATAGGGTGATTTGTTTGGGCTGATTTTGGTGGTCTGGAAGGTTAGGTTGAATATAGGAATTATTTTATCAGTTCTCTGTTTGGAGTTGAGTAGGTATTAGCCGTAGATTTTAGAATTTTTTTGCTAAGCCATTTGTTGTTGAGCGAGTGGAGCTCACTCAACGCCATCTTGCCAGAGTAGGATCTTAGTCTAAGTCTTTTAGCTGGTTGCTTTGGACCGATGTGGGTTCATTTTGTTTTGGCCTCTTAGTGGTTATGGGACCACCAGCCTGGGAATATTCTTTTGTTTGTCTGTGTGAATCACTTAGTACTGGAGTTGGATCTGGATTTTTGAGGCTGGGTCGGACCGATACCGCCGCCTTTTTTTTTTCTCTTGTCTTGCTAGACATTTGGACTGTTAGGTTGAGTGGACCGATGCCACCTCCACAGTACCTTGTGAATATTTAGGCCTGATAGTCTTGGTTGGACATGATGCCACCAGCCTAGGCCCGCGTTGTTTTTTTTTCCTGCTCCAGTATTAGATGATTCATCAGATTCTAGCTCGATGTTTAGGTAGTTGCTATCCTGCTAATCCTTCTTGCAGATATCCTTGAAGCTTGGCTTCCTCCTTGCACTTGGTACATCCTTTATTTACCTTGTTTGATGAGTAATTTCCCTTTACCTGTTTCTTACCTACTTTTAGTTGACTACTCCAGCAATTTTCATTTTTTGGATATGGTAAACCCTTATGCATTCTTTTTTCTTTTTACCTTATCGCTCCTCCTATTGCTATTATTTCCATTTGCTGAGGTGTTCTTTACTTTGAATGCCTCAGGTTCAGGTTTATAGCCGACTGAGCGGCTAGGGATCTTCTGGAGTTTGCTAGTGCTGTAGCTGCTGCTGAGTTTCTTTTTCCTCACTCCTGGGAGGTAGTTCTTTAGACTTGTAGTACATATATACCTACTCACCAGTGGGTTCGTGTCAGTTGTTGGCGCCCACTGGTGGTTTCTCTTTTAGAAGCTTTGTACCTTGCTTATACTGCTATATTTCCTGTTTTGGAGTTTATTCACTTGCTTCTGGGACGATTTATGTTAGGTTGCTAGTTATTTTAAAACCTATAAAGGAAACTAACTATTATATCAAAAATATAGGCATCATGTTTTCCTTCCTAAAGAGCTTAACCACTATTTTCGAACCGCGTAAAAAAACGGTATTTCCTATATATATGATATATAAATTAAATCTAGGGTTTTGCATAGTCTTAGGCGTCTCCTGGGGACGCGTAAGCACTCTCTTAGGATGTTAAAAAAAAATGAATAAAGTATTTTCCGCTACGTATAAGTATAATTTTGAAAGGGTGGACTAGTTGATCCACGAAGCCGAGGGATACGGCCTCAAAAATATAATTGGTTTTCACATCATTCAAGTTTTGAACTTTCTTAGTCTTAGCAGTTAGTGGTCGCCTGAGCGTCGACAGTTATCCCCTGTCCGACGTGGCATCACAACGCGCGTTTTCTTCTACTCTGATACTTCTAAAATTTCGGAGAAGATGCGGGTTGTGACAGTTGGTATCAGAGGGAGGTTGCTTGACAAATTTGTCGGGCAACCTTTCCTTGTGAGTATTAGAAGATTAGCGTCATGTCATACACACACCGATATGTCATCGGCACGTCTTGGCTGAAGCACGAACACTACACTCATAGCATGACATGAAGTATACGGGGCATATTATGTAGTATGGGATGCATAATATGTGTTCGTATATGGATCCACCATAGGAGGCAACATGTGAGGGTTATGTAGTATGGGATGCATAACCTCACCACATGAATGCGACTAGCACGTTTTATTTATCGTTGCATGAAAATGTTATGTAGTATGGGATGCATAACATTTTCATGTGTACGCCGCTCATAACATGCATTAGGGCCTTTTTAGAATGCATAGCACAATCATGCATAGCATAACATTGCATAAGCACAACGTGCCAAGCTAAAGACTTGCAGGATGACATATGTACACACATGGTTTTGAGTCAAAAAGAGATTAAAAATTCATGCATGCTCGACTTAGGCACAAGAGTTAGTGTGATGGTGGTGAACCATCTTAGGTTAAGCATGACATTATTTTCCCCCTGTATAAATATATATATACATATATAAAACCCCAGAGCAAGTTGGCAGTGAAAGCAAGTACTTATGTAGGTTTGTCTGTACCTGTTGTTTTGTCCTAGTAGTTGAACTAGGTTCTGATGTTTGTTTGTTGATCTTTTTAGGATGGCGCCTAAGCGTAGAGCGGCGAGATCGACTCCCCAATCTGAGGGCGGGTCTTCTGGTACTCAAAGCGGTACAGTTATGGAAAGTCTGAGGCAGAGCAATGAGGCTCTATCGAGGCAGATGGTGGACGTTCAGTCTCAGATCCAGTCCCTGTTGTCTGTGGTGGCAGGACTAGCCCCGAGAGCGCAGGACCCTGCTGCGGGTTTAGCTGTTCCCGCACCTCCTGCACCGCCAGCCCCTTTGGTGCCTCCAGTGGTGGTGCCCCCGGAGATGGCTTTCATCACTCAGTTCCAGCGACTGCGTCCCCCTACCTACGATGGTAAGGCGGACTTCATGGTATTGGATGACTGGTTAATCACCATAGAAGAGATGTTTCACTACTCTGGAGTGTCTGATGATCAGAAGGTGATGCTGGCCGCCTATCAGCTGAAGGGGTTAGCGAAGAGCTGGTGGATGAGGGAGAAGGAGGGAATGGTAGGAGGAAGCACTTGGGCTTCCTTCAAGGAGATCTTGATGCGGAAATTTCTACCGTCAGTGGAGCGAGACAGGCTGATGAATGATTTCTTACATCTGAAGCAGAGGCAGCTCTCAGTCAGCGAGTACGAGATTGAGTTCAGCAAACTCAGTCGCTTTGCCCCCAGTTTGGTGAGCTCAGAGGAGGATAGAGCAAAGCGGTTCCTCGGTGGCCTGCGAAGCGAGGTACAGCAGCTAGCGGTGGCTCATGAAGCGGTGAGTTATGCTGGGGCAGTGGAGGCCGCTTTGAAGGTAGAGGCCATCGAAAACGCGAAGCATAGAGGACAGCAGGCGAGGAATGAGAAGAGGAAAGCTGCTGAAGCAAAGAGCCCCCAAGTGCATGGTGCTCCTTCGGGGAAGAGGAGCAAGGAGGTTTGCAGTTTTTGCGGCCGGTCGGGCCATCCTGCTGAGAGGTGTTTCAAGAGGGTTGCGGCGCAGAAGGTGCATGTGCATGCTATTCAGGATGCTCCCAGACAGAATGCGGTGTGTACTTTGTGCAAGAAAGAGGGGCATGATGTTGCCCGTTGCTGGTTGAAGGACAAGGTCTGCTATCAGTGCGGACAAAAAGGTCATACCAAGGCCCGATGCCCGCAGCTCCAGTCTGTGCACCGACCAGTTCCTCTTCAGGCGTTGCCACCGCCTCAGTCTATGGATAGAGGCAAAGGGAAGCTGAACGTGATATCTTCAGCGGAGGCTCAAACTTCGACGCAGGTCATTTCAGGTAAACCTTCTTGCTAGTCTTTTACTTTTTTTGCATATTAGTCTGGCTTTTGTTTTCTTTATTGACTGTGTTATTCCCCGTTGATATTTATATAGGGAGTTTTAAGGTAAAGAACCGCTGGGCGCGCGTTCTCTTTGACTCAGGTGCTACCCACTCCTTTGTGGCTAGGGCCTTTGTAGAGCGGTGCCAGCTGGTTCTTGATCGTGTCGGTGTTGCCTTTTGCGTCAAATTCCCCTCGGGTGATTCTGTGATATCAGATCAGGGCATTCTGGATTGTCCTATTATGTTGGGGGATTTCCCAGCCAAGGCGGATCTGAAGGTTATAGACTTGGATGATTTCGACGTCATCCTGGGTATGGATTGGTTGTCCAGATACGATGCGGTGATCCAGTGCAGGGGTAAGCGCTTGGACTTCAAGAAGGACAACGGTCAGCCTGGGAGTATCTATGGCGATCCGTGTCAGGCCTCTCCGGCGATTTCTGCGGTATGTGCTCAGAGGTTATTCAGTTCCGATTGTTTTGCTTGCTTAGTCTCGGTGCTGGGGACTGTTAGCAGTGTGCCGTTGTTGGATGAGATTCCTGTTGTCCATGAGTTTTCGGATGTGTTTCCTAGCGACCTTCCCGGTCTTCCCCCGGCCAGAGATGTTGAGTTCGTGATTGATTTGGAGCCGGGTACGCGTCCTATTGCTAAGGCGCCGTACCGGATGGCCCCGCGAGAGCTGGAGGAGCTGCGTACCCAGTTGGATGAGTTATTGGAGAAGGGTTTCATAAGGCAGAGCTCGTCGCCCTGGGGTGCACCCGTTCTTTTTGTGAAGAAGAAAGATGGTTCGATGCGCCTTTGCATCGACTATAGGGAGTTGAACAAAGTCACCATCAAGAACAGGTACCCCCTGCCCAGAATCGACGACTTATTCGATCAGTTACGTGGCAGTTCTGTGTTCTCCAAGATTGACCTTCGATCAGGATATCATCAGCTCAGAATCCGGGAGTCGGACATTCCACGGACGGCGTTTCGATCGAGGCATGGACATTTCGAGTTCCTAGTTATGTCTTTCGGGCTGACCAACGCGCCATCAGCGTTCATGGACATGATGAACCGAGTGTTCAAGGATTTTCTGGACAAATTTGTGGTCGTATTCATAGACGACGTTCTGATTTATTCTCGGAATGCTGCGGAGCATGATCAGCACTTGCGGTTGGTGTTATCTGCCTTGAGAGATCATCAGTTGTACGCCAAGTTGAGCAAATGTGAGTTCTGGTTGCCGCAGGTGTCCTTCCTGGGTCATGTGGTGAACAAAGATGGCATTTCAGTGGACCCGGTGAAGATTTCTGCAGTGATGGATTGGCATAGGCCGGGCACACCCAAGGAGATTAGGAGCTTCTTGGGGTTGGCCGGCTATTATCGAAGGTTTGTTGAGGGCTTTTCTACCTTGGCAGCACCCTTGACTAAGTTGACGCAGAAGCATGCGGCGTTCATCTGGAGTGAGCAGTGCGAGGAGGCCTTTCTGGAGCTAAAGAGGAGATTGTGCACTGCTCCTGTTTTGACATTGCCTATGGAGGGCAAGGACTATGATGTTTATGTGGATGCCTCGCATGTTGGGCTCGGAGGCGTATTGATGCAAGAGGGGAAGGTGATCGCGTATGGGTCGCGGCAGTTGAAGACTCACGAGCGGAATTATCCTACGCATGACCTCGAGTTTGCGGCGGTGATTTTTGCGTTGAAGCTGTGGAGGCATCTACTCTATGGGGCCCAGTGCAAGATTTTCACAGATCATAAGAGTCTGAAGTATGTGTTTACTCAGAAGGAGCTGAATCTGCGCCAGCGCCGGTGGCTAGAGTTCGTGGCCGATTATGACGTGGAGATCCAGTACCATCCAGGCAAGGCCAACGTGGTGGCCGACGCCCTGAGCCGCAAGACAGGGAAGATCTTCAACCTCACGGCGGACCGTTTAGTGGAAGAGTTCCTGTTGATGGACATCTCTGTGGGAGGCTGTGATTTGCAAAGCAGTTTAGCAGTGGCAGAGCCATCTTGGATTTCGCTCACCAGGTTGCACCAGAAGGATGATCCAGATTTGTTACACCTGTACCTCAGGGCTGAGAGAGGGGAGTTGCCGGATTTCTCCATCGACGATTTGGGTACCTTGAAGTACCGCGGCAGGTTTTGCATCCCCGCGATTGGAGACATCAGGAGCTCGGTATGCAAAGAGGCTCATGGATCCAGTGTTGCCTACCACCCGGGATCCACGAAGATGTATCATGATTTGAAGCAGATCGCCTGGTGGCAAGGTATGAAAGGGGATATAGCTCGGTATGTTTCTGAATGTTACACTTGCAAGCGAGTGAAGGCCGATCATGGGAGGCCTGGTGGAAAGCTGACTCCTTTGGAAATCCCGACTTGGAAGTGGGAAAGTATCTCTATGGACTTCATCACGGGCTTACCAAGATCTCCAAGAGGATTTGATTCAGTTTGGGTGATCGTGGACCGATTGACGAAGTGTGCGCACTTCGTGCCTTATAAGATCGACTACCCGATGAAGAAGATAGCAGAGCTGTATTTGAGTGAGGTCATCCGATTGCATGGAGTTCCCGTGAGCATCATTTCAGACCGAGACTCCAGATTTACTTCCCGCTTCTGGAAGAGTTTGCAGGAGGGTTTGGGCACAGACTTGAGATATTCTACCGCTTACCACCCTCAGACAAATGGGCAGACCGAGCGTGTGAACCGCATTGTGGAGGATATGATCAGGTGCTACGTTCTAGATCATGGTGGGGCATGGGATGAGCGTTTGCGGCTCATGGAGTTTGCCTACAACAACAGTTACCAAGAGAGCTTGCAAATGGCTCCCTTCGAGGCATTGTATGGGAGGCGCTGCAGAACTCCGTTGTTTTGGACTGAGGCCGGTGAGAGGCCGTTGTTGGGTCCTGATGCTCTAGAGGAAATGGAGGTTGCGGTGAAACTCATCCGGGAAAAGCTTCGGTTAGCTCAGGAAAGATATGAGAAAAACGCCAACCGGCGTAGGTCTGATTTGGAATTTTCGGTAGAGGATTTGGTTTTCTTGAAGGTGTCTCCGATGGTTGGAGTGAAGAGGTTCGGCAAGAACCGTAAGCTGGATCCGAGGTATGTGGGCCCATTCAGAATTTTGGAGCGTATTGGCGTGGCAGCATATAGGTTGGATCTACCCGCCAACTTCCCAGGCGTGCATAATGTCTTCCACGTGAGCCAGTTGCGGAAGTGTGTGCGGAGCAGTGGGCAAGTCTTGGATGCCGTGCCCCAGTTGGAGCCCAACCTCTCGTATGTTGAGGTGCCGGTCCGCATCTTGGATACTCAGGACCGAGTGCTGCGATCAAAGTCTATCCCGATGGTGAAGGTTCTTTGGAAGAATCAAGATTTGGAAAGTGCGACTTGGGAGCTAGAGTCGGCGATGAGGGAGGCTTACCCTCGCCTGTTCTCGTGATTTGTCGGGTATGTTTTATTTCCAGTAACTTTTATATTGTTACTTTCTTTTGGTGGTAGTAGTGTACGTAAAGTTTCGGGACGAAACTTTCTTTTAGGGGGAGTGACTGTAACGCCCCCGAATTTTTTTCGGCAATCATTTAAGTCCTCGTTGGCGTTACGTTGGCGCATTCCCGGCTCGTGCCGTTGTTAGAGTACCTCGTTAGGTGTTCTTAGAGGTTATAGCCTGTTGTATGGTTTCCCCAGCTAGTCGGTGTCTGTTTTGGAGGCCCGACTGAGCCTCTTAGGGAATCCCTGTACTTTGGCTTCGGGCGAGGTTTGCCCAAGTGTGTGGTCGTCGGAGGTTGTGTCCGACTTCGCCGATGTTTTCGTAGCCCGAGGGTTTAGCTACAGTGCGGATTTGGTCGGAATCCGAGAACGTTAGTTTTCGCGCCTTTTCGACGGTCGCTAGTTAGCGAGCCGCCATTTATGTGAGCGTATTTGCATGTTTTCGCATTTAGGGCTTAGCGAGCGATGTGGGCGTGCCGTTGCGTAATTGCACGTGCACGTGCTTGCAGGGTTTGTAAGTTGTGCGTGCGCGCGCGTGAGCTTGCGCCCGGGGTAGAATATTTGTGTGCGCGTGTGCATGTTAATAGACGTGTACATGTATTTTAGTGCTTGTATCTAGTGTGGTTAGCGGTTGTCTTAGTCAATTAATAAGTATATTTATATGTGTATGTATAAACATATATTTATATGTGTATTTTTTTGTGTGTGTATAAGTGTATATGTGAGAGTGTTGGTGTGCTAATAAATAGTAGGTGTATTTAAATAATAGGTATAAATAAGAATTTATGCAATCCGATAGGTTAGAATTTCCCTTACCCCAACCCGTCGGCTGCCTGGAACCCGAGCGGAAGAAGAAGACGGGCGGAAGCCTCCCGCAGCGCTCCGGCCGCCCGTTCGCCGGCCGTTTCTGCCGGAAATTTTCGTTTGAGACCGGATCCGAACTTCTCTAGGCTAGATCTTCGTTCCGAGGTAATTTTTCTTTGGATTTCTCCATCTCTGTTTCCCGATTTGGTAGGTTAGGTTTGCGTTTTTTTTGGTTTGATGATGTTGTTCTTCCCCGGTGGGGTTGTCCAGGATTTTCCTTACTTTTGCTTGCGGTCGGCGGTTGAGGAGAGGAAGTTTGGTCGATTGTTGTTCTTCAAAGGCAAACCAAGGCAAGTTGTGCCCTTGCCCTTGCCAAATGAGTTTATTCACCTCTTTCTTTGCTTGGTAGCCGTATTTTTTTTCCTCTCTAGGAATTATTTTTGCTGTAGACATTGTCCAGAACATATCCTGTTTTGATTAATCGGGTTTTGCCTATTTTCTTAAGCTTGAGTAGTAGATTTTACTACAGCTTTTGCCCTCTAGCAATTTATATTATAGGTTGTTAATACTGAGTTTTTCTTGATTGGGCTCGGGTTGGTGTAAAATTAGGCTTGTTAGTGTAGAGGGAGGTGAACAGCAGGCGTTCATTCCAAGTCATGAAGTATAGGGTGATTTGTTTGGGCTGATTTTGGTGGTCTGGAAGGTTAGGTTGAATATAGGAATTATTTTATCAGTTCTCTGTTTGGAGTTGAGTAGGTATTAGCCGTAGATTTTAGAATTTTTTTGCTAAGCCATTTGTTGTTGAGCGAGTGGAGCTCACTCAACGCCATCTTGCCAGAGTAGGATCTTAGTCTAAGTCTTTTAGCTGGTTGCTTTGGACCGATGTGGGTTCATTTTGTTTTGGCCTCTTAGTGGTTATGGGACCACCAGCCTGGGAATATTCTTTTGTTTGTCTGTGTGAATCACTTAGTACTGGAGTTGGATCTGGATTTTTGAGGCTGGGTCGGACCGATACCGCCGCCTTTTTTTTTTCTCTTGTCTTGCTAGACATTTGGACTGTTAGGTTGAGTGGACCGATGCCACCTCCACAGTACCTTGTGAATATTTAGGCCTGATAGTCTTGGTTGGACATGATGCCACCAGCCTAGGCCCGCGTTGTTTTTTTTTCCTGCTCCAGTATTAGATGATTCATCAGATTCTAGCTCGATGTTTAGGTAGTTGCTATCCTGCTAATCCTTCTTGCAGATATCCTTGAAGCTTGGCTTCCTCCTTGCACTTGGTACATCCTTTATTTACCTTGTTTGATGAGTAATTTCCCTTTACCTGTTTCTTACCTACTTTTAGTTGACTACTCCAGCAATTTTCATTTTTTGGATATGGTAAACCCTTATGCATTCTTTTTTCTTTTTACCTTATCGCTCCTCCTATTGCTATTATTTCCATTTGCTGAGGTGTTCTTTACTTTGAATGCCTCAGGTTCAGGTTTATAGCCGACTGAGCGGCTAGGGATCTTCTGGAGTTTGCTAGTGCTGTAGCTGCTGCTGAGTTTCTTTTTCCTCACTCCTGGGAGGTAGTTCTTTAGACTTGTAGTACATATATACCTACTCACCAGTGGGTTCGTGTCAGTTGTTGGCGCCCACTGGTGGTTTCTCTTTTAGAAGCTTTGTACCTTGCTTATACTGCTATATTTCCTGTTTTGGAGTTTATTCACTTGCTTCTGGGACGATTTATGTTAGGTTGCTAGTTATTTTAAAACCTATAAAGGAAACTAACTATTATATCAAAAATATAGGCATCATGTTTTCCTTCCTAAAGAGCTTAACCACTATTTTCGAACCGCGTAAAAAAACGGTATTTCCTATATATATGATATATAAATTAAATCTAGGGTTTTGCATAGTCTTAGGCGTCTCCTGGGGACGCGTAAGCACTCTCTTAGGATGTTAAAAAAAAATGAATAAAGTATTTTCCGCTACGTATAAGTATAATTTTGAAAGGGTGGACTAGTTGATCCACGAAGCCGAGGGATACGGCCTCAAAAATATAATTGGTTTTCACATCATTCAAGTTTTGAACTTTCTTAGTCTTAGCAGTTAGTGGTCGCCTGAGCGTCGACAGTTATCCCCTGTCCGACGTGGCATCACAACGCGCGTTTTCTTCTACTCTGATACTTCTAAAATTTCGGAGAAGATGCGGGTTGTGACAGTTGGTATCAGAGGGAGGTTGCTTGACAAATTTGTCGGGCAACCTTTCCTTGTGAGTATTAGAAGATTAGCGTCATGTCATACACACACCGATATGTCATCGGCACGTCTTGGCTGAAGCACGAACACTACACTCATAGCATGACATGAAGTATACGGGGCATATTATGTAGTATGGGATGCATAATATGTGTTCGTATATGGATCCACCATAGGAGGCAACATGTGAGGGTTATGTAGTATGGGATGCATAACCTCACCACATGAATGCGACTAGCACGTTTTATTTATCGTTGCATGAAAATGTTATGTAGTATGGGATGCATAACATTTTCATGTGTACGCCGCTCATAACATGCATTAGGGCCTTTTTAGAATGCATAGCACAATCATGCATAGCATAACATTGCATAAGCACAACGTGCCAAGCTAAAGACTTGCAGGATGACATATGTACACACATGGTTTTGAGTCAAAAAGAGATTAAAAATTCATGCATGCTCGACTTAGGCACAAGAGTTAGTGTGATGGTGGTGAACCATCTTAGGTTAAGCATGACATTATTTTCCCCCTGTATAAATATATATATACATATATAAAACCCCAGAGCAAGTTGGCAGTGAAAGCAAGTACTTATGTAGGTTTGTCTGTACCTGTTGTTTTGTCCTAGTAGTTGAACTAGGTTCTGATGTTTGTTTGTTGATCTTTTTAGGATGGCGCCTAAGCGTAGAGCGGCGAGATCGACTCCCCAATCTGAGGGCGGGTCTTCTGGTACTCAAAGCGGTACAGTTATGGAAAGTCTGAGGCAGAGCAATGAGGCTCTATCGAGGCAGATGGTGGACGTTCAGTCTCAGATCCAGTCCCTGTTGTCTGTGGTGGCAGGACTAGCCCCGAGAGCGCAGGACCCTGCTGCGGGTTTAGCTGTTCCCGCACCTCCTGCACCGCCAGCCCCTTTGGTGCCTCCAGTGGTGGTGCCCCCGGAGATGGCTTTCATCACTCAGTTCCAGCGACTGCGTCCCCCTACCTACGATGGTAAGGCGGACTTCATGGTATTGGATGACTGGTTAATCACCATAGAAGAGATGTTTCACTACTCTGGAGTGTCTGATGATCAGAAGGTGATGCTGGCCGCCTATCAGCTGAAGGGGTTAGCGAAGAGCTGGTGGATGAGGGAGAAGGAGGGAATGGTAGGAGGAAGCACTTGGGCTTCCTTCAAGGAGATCTTGATGCGGAAATTTCTACCGTCAGTGGAGCGAGACAGGCTGATGAATGATTTCTTACATCTGAAGCAGAGGCAGCTCTCAGTCAGCGAGTACGAGATTGAGTTCAGCAAACTCAGTCGCTTTGCCCCCAGTTTGGTGAGCTCAGAGGAGGATAGAGCAAAGCGGTTCCTCGGTGGCCTGCGAAGCGAGGTACAGCAGCTAGCGGTGGCTCATGAAGCGGTGAGTTATGCTGGGGCAGTGGAGGCCGCTTTGAAGGTAGAGGCCATCGAAAACGCGAAGCATAGAGGACAGCAGGCGAGGAATGAGAAGAGGAAAGCTGCTGAAGCAAAGAGCCCCCAAGTGCATGGTGCTCCTTCGGGGAAGAGGAGCAAGGAGGTTTGCAGTTTTTGCGGCCGGTCGGGCCATCCTGCTGAGAGGTGTTTCAAGAGGGTTGCGGCGCAGAAGGTGCATGTGCATGCTATTCAGGATGCTCCCAGACAGAATGCGGTGTGTACTTTGTGCAAGAAAGAGGGGCATGATGTTGCCCGTTGCTGGTTGAAGGACAAGGTCTGCTATCAGTGCGGACAGAAAGGTCATACCAAGGCCCGATGCCCGCAGCTCCAGTCTGTGCACCGACCAGTTCCTCTTCAGGCGTTGCCACCGCCTCAGTCTATGGATAGAGGCAAAGGGAAGCTGAACGTGATATCTTCAGCGGAGGCTCAAACTTCGACGCAGGTCATTTCAGGTAAACCTTCTTGCTAGTCTTTTACTTCTTTTGCATATTAGTCTGGCTTTTGTTTTCTTTATTGACTGTGTTATTCCCCGTTGATATTTATATAGGGAGTTTTAAGGTAAAGAACCGCTGGGCGCGCGTTCTCTTTGACTCAGGTGCTACCCACTCCTTTGTGGCTAGGGCCTTTGTAGAGCGGTGCCAGCTGGTTCTTGATCGTGTCGGTGTTGCCTTTTGCGTCAAATTCCCCTCGGGTGATTCTGTGATATCAGATCAGGGCATTCTGGATTGTCCTATTATGTTGGGGGATTTCCCAGCCAAGGCGGATCTGAAGGTTATAGACTTGGATGATTTCGACGTCATCCTGGGTATGGATTGGTTGTCCAGATACGATGCGGTGATCCAGTGCAGGGGTAAGCGCTTGGACTTCAAGAAGGACAACGGTCAGCCTGGGAGTATCTATGGCGATCCGTGTCAGGCCTCTCCGGCGATTTCTGCGGTATGTGCTCAGAGGTTATTCAGTTCCGATTGTTTTGCTTGCTTAGTCTCGGTGCTGGGGACTGTTAGCAGTGTGCCGTTGTTGGATGAGATTCCTGTTGTCCATGAGTTTTCGGATGTGTTTCCTAGCGACCTTCCCGGTCTTCCCCCGGCCAGAGATGTTGAGTTCGTGATTGATTTGGAGCCGGGTACGCGTCCTATTGCTAAGGCGCCGTACCGGATGGCCCCGCGAGAGCTGGAGGAGCTGCGTACCCAGTTGGATGAGTTATTGGAGAAGGGTTTCATAAGGCAGAGCTCGTCGCCCTGGGGTGCACCCGTTCTTTTTGTGAAGAAGAAAGATGGTTCGATGCGCCTTTGCATCGACTATAGGGAGTTGAACAAAGTCACCATCAAGAACAGGTACCCCCTGCCCAGAATCGACGACTTATTCGATCAGTTACGTGGCAGTTCTGTGTTCTCCAAGATTGACCTTCGATCAGGATATCATCAGCTCAGAATCCGGGAGTCGGACATTCCACGGACGGCGTTTCGATCGAGGCATGGACATTTCGAGTTCCTAGTTATGTCTTTCGGGCTGACCAACGCGCCATCAGCGTTCATGGACATGATGAACCGAGTGTTCAAGGATTTTCTGGACAAATTTGTGGTCGTATTCATAGACGACGTTCTGATTTATTCTCGGAATGCTGCGGAGCATGATCAGCACTTGCGGTTGGTGTTATCTGCCTTGAGAGATCATCAGTTGTACGCCAAGTTGAGCAAATGTGAGTTCTGGTTGCCGCAGGTGTCCTTCCTGGGTCATGTGGTGAACAAAGATGGCATTTCAGTGGACCCGGTGAAGATTTCTGCAGTGATGGATTGGCATAGGCCGGGCACACCCAAGGAGATTAGGAGCTTCTTGGGGTTGGCCGGCTATTATCGAAGGTTTGTTGAGGGCTTTTCTACCTTGGCAGCACCCTTGACTAAGTTGACGCAGAAGCATGCGGCGTTCATCTGGAGTGAGCAGTGCGAGGAGGCCTTTCTGGAGCTAAAGAGGAGATTGTGCACTGCTCCTGTTTTGACATTGCCTATGGAGGGCAAGGACTATGATGTTTATGTGGATGCCTCGCATGTTGGGCTCGGAGGCGTATTGATGCAAGAGGGGAAGGTGATCGCGTATGGGTCGCGGCAGTTGAAGACTCACGAGCGGAATTATCCTACGCATGACCTCGAGTTTGCGGCGGTGATTTTTGCGTTGAAGCTGTGGAGGCATCTACTCTATGGGGCCCAGTGCAAGATTTTCACAGATCATAAGAGTCTGAAGTATGTGTTTACTCAGAAGGAGCTGAATCTGCGCCAGCGCCGGTGGCTAGAGTTCGTGGCCGATTATGACGTGGAGATCCAGTACCATCCAGGCAAGGCCAACGTGGTGGCCGACGCCCTGAGCCGCAAGACAGGGAAGATCTTCAACCTCACGGCGGACCGTTTAGTGGAAGAGTTCCTGTTGATGGACATCTCTGTGGGAGGCTGTGATTTGCAAAGCAGTTTAGCAGTGGCAGAGCCATCTTGGATTTCGCTCACCAGGTTGCACCAGAAGGATGATCCAGATTTGTTACACCTGTACCTCAGGGCTGAGAGAGGGGAGTTGCCGGATTTCTCCATCGACGATTTGGGTACCTTGAAGTACCGCGGCAGGTTTTGCATCCCCGCGATTGGAGACATCAGGAGCTCGGTATGCAAAGAGGCTCATGGATCCAGTGTTGCCTACCACCCGGGATCCACGAAGATGTATCATGATTTGAAGCAGATCGCCTGGTGGCAAGGTATGAAAGGGGATATAGCTCGGTATGTTTCTGAATGTTACACTTGCAAGCGAGTGAAGGCCGATCATGGGAGGCCTGGTGGAAAGCTGACTCCTTTGGAAATCCCGACTTGGAAGTGGGAAAGTATCTCTATGGACTTCATCACGGGCTTACCAAGATCTCCAAGAGGATTTGATTCAGTTTGGGTGATCGTGGACCGATTGACGAAGTGTGCGCACTTCGTGCCTTATAAGATCGACTACCCGATGAAGAAGATAGCAGAGCTGTATTTGAGTGAGGTCATCCGATTGCATGGAGTTCCCGTGAGCATCATTTCAGACCGAGACTCCAGATTTACTTCCCGCTTCTGGAAGAGTTTGCAGGAGGGTTTGGGCACAGACTTGAGATATTCTACCGCTTACCACCCTCAGACAAATGGGCAGACCGAGCGTGTGAACCGCATTGTGGAGGATATGATCAGGTGCTACGTTCTAGATCATGGTGGGGCATGGGATGAGCGTTTGCGGCTCATGGAGTTTGCCTACAACAACAGTTACCAAGAGAGCTTGCAAATGGCTCCCTTCGAGGCATTGTATGGGAGGCGCTGCAGAACTCCGTTGTTTTGGACTGAGGCCGGTGAGAGGCCGTTGTTGGGTCCTGATGCTCTAGAGGAAATGGAGGTTGCGGTGAAACTCATCCGGGAAAAGCTTCGGTTAGCTCAGGAAAGATATGAGAAAAACGCCAACCGGCGTAGGTCTGATTTGGAATTTTCGGTAGAGGATTTGGTTTTCTTGAAGGTGTCTCCGATGGTTGGAGTGAAGAGGTTCGGCAAGAACCGTAAGCTGGATCCGAGGTATGTGGGCCCATTCAGAATTTTGGAGCGTATTGGCGTGGCAGCATATAGGTTGGATCTACCCGCCAACTTCCCAGGCGTGCATAATGTCTTCCACGTGAGCCAGTTGCGGAAGTGTGTGCGGAGCAGTGGGCAAGTCTTGGATGCCGTGCCCCAGTTGGAGCCCAACCTCTCGTATGTTGAGGTGCCGGTCCGCATCTTGGATACTCAGGACCGAGTGCTGCGATCAAAGTCTATCCCGATGGTGAAGGTTCTTTGGAAGAATCAAGATTTGGAAAGTGCGACTTGGGAGCTAGAGTCGGCGATGAGGGAGGCTTACCCTCGCCTGTTCTCGTGATTTGTCGGGTATGTTTTATTTCCAGTAACTTTTATATTGTTACTTTCTTTTGGTGGTAGTAGTGTACGTAAAGTTTCGGGACGAAACTTTCTTTTAGGGGGAGTGACTGTAACGCCCCCGAATTTTTTTCGGCAATCATTTAAGTCCTCGTTGGCGTTACGTTGGCGCATTCCCGGCTCGTGCCGTTGTTAGAGTACCTCGTTAGGTGTTCTTAGAGGTTATAGCCTGTTGTATGGTTTCCCCAGCTAGTCGGTGTCTGTTTTGGAGGCCCGACTGAGCCTCTTAGGGAATCCCTGTACTTTGGCTTCGGGCGAGGTTTGCCCAAGTGTGTGGTCGTCGGAGGTTGTGTCCGACTTCGCCGATGTTTTCGTAGCCCGAGGGTTTAGCTACAGTGCGGATTTGGTCGGAATCCGAGAACGTTAGTTTTCGCGCCTTTTCGACGGTCGCTAGTTAGCGAGCCGCCATTTATGTGAGCGTATTTGCATGTTTTCGCATTTAGGGCTTAGCGAGCGATGTGGGCGTGCCGTTGCGTAATTGCACGTGCACGTGCTTGCAGGGTTTGTAAGTTGTGCGTGCGCGCGCGTGAGCTTGCGCCCGGGGTAGAATATTTGTGTGCGCGTGTGCATGTTAATAGACGTGTACATGTATTTTAGTGCTTGTATCTAGTGTGGTTAGCGGTTGTCTTAGTCAATTAATAAGTATATTTATATGTGTATGTATAAACATATATTTATATGTGTATTTTTTTGTGTGTGTATAAGTGTATATGTGAGAGTGTTGGTGTGCTAATAAATAGTAGGTGTATTTAAATAATAGGTATAAATAAGAATTTATGCAATCCGATAGGTTAGAATTTCCCTTACCCCAACCCGTCGGCTGCCTGGAACCCGAGCGGAAGAAGAAGACGGGCGGAAGCCTCCCGCAGCGCTCCGGCCGCCCGTTCGCCGGCCGTTTCTGCCGGAAATTTTCGTTTGAGACCGGATCCGAACTTCTCTAGGCTAGATCTTCGTTCCGAGGTAATTTTTCTTTGGATTTCTCCATCTCTGTTTCCCGATTTGGTAGGTTAGGTTTGCGTTTTTTTTGGTTTGATGATGTTGTTCTTCCCCGGTGGGGTTGTCCAGGATTTTCCTTACTTTTGCTTGCGGTCGGCGGTTGAGGAGAGGAAGTTTGGTCGATTGTTGTTCTTCAAAGGCAAACCAAGGCAAGTTGTGCCCTTGCCCTTGCCAAATGAGTTTATTCACCTCTTTCTTTGCTTGGTAGCCGTATTTTTTTTCCTCTCTAGGAATTATTTTTGCTGTAGACATTGTCCAGAACATATCCTGTTTTGATTAATCGGGTTTTGCCTATTTTCTTAAGCTTGAGTAGTAGATTTTACTACAGCTTTTGCCCTCTAGCAATTTATATTATAGGTTGTTAATACTGAGTTTTTCTTGATTGGGCTCGGGTTGGTGTAAAATTAGGCTTGTTAGTGTAGAGGGAGGTGAACAGCAGGCGTTCATTCCAAGTCATGAAGTATAGGGTGATTTGTTTGGGCTGATTTTGGTGGTCTGGAAGGTTAGGTTGAATATAGGAATTATTTTATCAGTTCTCTGTTTGGAGTTGAGTAGGTATTAGCCGTAGATTTTAGAATTTTTTTGCTAAGCCATTTGTTGTTGAGCGAGTGGAGCTCACTCAACGCCATCTTGCCAGAGTAGGATCTTAGTCTAAGTCTTTTAGCTGGTTGCTTTGGACCGATGTGGGTTCATTTTGTTTTGGCCTCTTAGTGGTTATGGGACCACCAGCCTGGGAATATTCTTTTGTTTGTCTGTGTGAATCACTTAGTACTGGAGTTGGATCTGGATTTTTGAGGCTGGGTCGGACCGATACCGCCGCCTTTTTTTTTTCTCTTGTCTTGCTAGACATTTGGACTGTTAGGTTGAGTGGACCGATGCCACCTCCACAGTACCTTGTGAATATTTAGGCCTGATAGTCTTGGTTGGACATGATGCCACCAGCCTAGGCCCGCGTTGTTTTTTTTTCCTGCTCCAGTATTAGATGATTCATCAGATTCTAGCTCGATGTTTAGGTAGTTGCTATCCTGCTAATCCTTCTTGCAGATATCCTTGAAGCTTGGCTTCCTCCTTGCACTTGGTACATCCTTTATTTACCTTGTTTGATGAGTAATTTCCCTTTACCTGTTTCTTACCTACTTTTAGTTGACTACTCCAGCAATTTTCATTTTTTGGATATGGTAAACCCTTATGCATTCTTTTTTCTTTTTACCTTATCGCTCCTCCTATTGCTATTATTTCCATTTGCTGAGGTGTTCTTTACTTTGAATGCCTCAGGTTCAGGTTTATAGCCGACTGAGCGGCTAGGGATCTTCTGGAGTTTGCTAGTGCTGTAGCTGCTGCTGAGTTTCTTTTTCCTCACTCCTGGGAGGTAGTTCTTTAGACTTGTAGTACATATATACCTACTCACCAGTGGGTTCGTGTCAGTTGTTGGCGCCCACTGGTGGTTTCTCTTTTAGAAGCTTTGTACCTTGCTTATACTGCTATATTTCCTGTTTTGGAGTTTATTCACTTGCTTCTGGGACGATTTATGTTAGGTTGCTAGTTATTTTAAAACCTATAAAGGAAACTAACTATTATATCAAAAATATAGGCATCATGTTTTCCTTCCTAAAGAGCTTAACCACTATTTTCGAACCGCGTAAAAAAACGGTATTTCCTATATATATGATATATAAATTAAATCTAGGGTTTTGCATAGTCTTAGGCGTCTCCTGGGGACGCGTAAGCACTCTCTTAGGATGTTAAAAAAAAATGAATAAAGTATTTTCCGCTACGTATAAGTATAATTTTGAAAGGGTGGACTAGTTGATCCACGAAGCCGAGGGATACGGCCTCAAAAATATAATTGGTTTTCACATCATTCAAGTTTTGAACTTTCTTAGTCTTAGCAGTTAGTGGTCGCCTGAGCGTCGACAGTTATCCCCTGTCCGACGTGGCATCACAACGCGCGTTTTCTTCTACTCTGATACTTCTAAAATTTCGGAGAAGATGCGGGTTGTGACAGTTGGTATCAGAGGGAGGTTGCTTGACAAATTTGTCGGGCAACCTTTCCTTGTGAGTATTAGAAGATTAGCGTCATGTCATACACACACCGATATGTCATCGGCACGTCTTGGCTGAAGCACGAACACTACACTCATAGCATGACATGAAGTATACGGGGCATATTATGTAGTATGGGATGCATAATATGTGTTCGTATATGGATCCACCATAGGAGGCAACATGTGAGGGTTATGTAGTATGGGATGCATAACCTCACCACATGAATGCGACTAGCACGTTTTATTTATCGTTGCATGAAAATGTTATGTAGTATGGGATGCATAACATTTTCATGTGTACGCCGCTCATAACATGCATTAGGGCCTTTTTAGAATGCATAGCACAATCATGCATAGCATAACATTGCATAAGCACAACGTGCCAAGCTAAAGACTTGCAGGATGACATATGTACACACATGGTTTTGAGTCAAAAAGAGATTAAAAATTCATGCATGCTCGACTTAGGCACAAGAGTTAGTGTGATGGTGGTGAACCATCTTAGGTTAAGCATGACATTATTTTCCCCCTGTATAAATATATATATACATATATAAAACCCCAGAGCAAGTTGGCAGTGAAAGCAAGTACTTATGTAGGTTTGTCTGTACCTGTTGTTTTGTCCTAGTAGTTGAACTAGGTTCTGATGTTTGTTTGTTGATCTTTTTAGGATGGCGCCTAAGCGTAGAGCGGCGAGATCGACTCCCCAATCTGAGGGCGGGTCTTCTGGTACTCAAAGCGGTACAGTTATGGAAAGTCTGAGGCAGAGCAATGAGGCTCTATCGAGGCAGATGGTGGACGTTCAGTCTCAGATCCAGTCCCTGTTGTCTGTGGTGGCAGGACTAGCCCCGAGAGCGCAGGACCCTGCTGCGGGTTTAGCTGTTCCCGCACCTCCTGCACCGCCAGCCCCTTTGGTGCCTCCAGTGGTGGTGCCCCCGGAGATGGCTTTCATCACTCAGTTCCAGCGACTGCGTCCCCCTACCTACGATGGTAAGGCGGACTTCATGGTATTGGATGACTGGTTAATCACCATAGAAGAGATGTTTCACTACTCTGGAGTGTCTGATGATCAGAAGGTGATGCTGGCCGCCTATCAGCTGAAGGGGTTAGCGAAGAGCTGGTGGATGAGGGAGAAGGAGGGAATGGTAGGAGGAAGCACTTGGGCTTCCTTCAAGGAGATCTTGATGCGGAAATTTCTACCGTCAGTGGAGCGAGACAGGCTGATGAATGATTTCTTACATCTGAAGCAGAGGCAGCTCTCAGTCAGCGAGTACGAGATTGAGTTCAGCAAACTCAGTCGCTTTGCCCCCAGTTTGGTGAGCTCAGAGGAGGATAGAGCAAAGCGGTTCCTCGGTGGCCTGCGAAGCGAGGTACAGCAGCTAGCGGTGGCTCATGAAGCGGTGAGTTATGCTGGGGCAGTGGAGGCCGCTTTGAAGGTAGAGGCCATCGAAAACGCGAAGCATAGAGGACAGCAGGCGAGGAATGAGAAGAGGAAAGCTGCTGAAGCAAAGAGCCCCCAAGTGCATGGTGCTCCTTCGGGGAAGAGGAGCAAGGAGGTTTGCAGTTTTTGCGGCCGGTCGGGCCATCCTGCTGAGAGGTGTTTCAAGAGGGTTGCGGCGCAGAAGGTGCATGTGCATGCTATTCAGGATGCTCCCAGACAGAATGCGGTGTGTACTTTGTGCAAGAAAGAGGGGCATGATGTTGCCCGTTGCTGGTTGAAGGACAAGGTCTGCTATCAGTGCGGACAGAAAGGTCATACCAAGGCCCGATGCCCGCAGCTCCAGTCTGTGCACCGACCAGTTCCTCTTCAGGCGTTGCCACCGCCTCAGTCTATGGATAGAGGCAAAGGGAAGCTGAACGTGATATCTTCAGCGGAGGCTCAAACTTCGACGCAGGTCATTTCAGGTAAACCTTCTTGCTAGTCTTTTACTTCTTTTGCATATTAGTCTGGCTTTTGTTTTCTTTATTGACTGTGTTATTCCCCGTTGATATTTATATAGGGAGTTTTAAGGTAAAGAACCGCTGGGCGCGCGTTCTCTTTGACTCAGGTGCTACCCACTCCTTTGTGGCTAGGGCCTTTGTAGAGCGGTGCCAGCTGGTTCTTGATCGTGTCGGTGTTGCCTTTTGCGTCAAATTCCCCTCGGGTGATTCTGTGATATCAGATCAGGGCATTCTGGATTGTCCTATTATGTTGGGGGATTTCCCAGCCAAGGCGGATCTGAAGGTTATAGACTTGGATGATTTCGACGTCATCCTGGGTATGGATTGGTTGTCCAGATACGATGCGGTGATCCAGTGCAGGGGTAAGCGCTTGGACTTCAAGAAGGACAACGGTCAGCCTGGGAGTATCTATGGCGATCCGTGTCAGGCCTCTCCGGCGATTTCTGCGGTATGTGCTCAGAGGTTATTCAGTTCCGATTGTTTTGCTTGCTTAGTCTCGGTGCTGGGGACTGTTAGCAGTGTGCCGTTGTTGGATGAGATTCCTGTTGTCCATGAGTTTTCGGATGTGTTTCCTAGCGACCTTCCCGGTCTTCCCCCGGCCAGAGATGTTGAGTTCGTGATTGATTTGGAGCCGGGTACGCGTCCTATTGCTAAGGCGCCGTACCGGATGGCCCCGCGAGAGCTGGAGGAGCTGCGTACCCAGTTGGATGAGTTATTGGAGAAGGGTTTCATAAGGCAGAGCTCGTCGCCCTGGGGTGCACCCGTTCTTTTTGTGAAGAAGAAAGATGGTTCGATGCGCCTTTGCATCGACTATAGGGAGTTGAACAAAGTCACCATCAAGAACAGGTACCCCCTGCCCAGAATCGACGACTTATTCGATCAGTTACGTGGCAGTTCTGTGTTCTCCAAGATTGACCTTCGATCAGGATATCATCAGCTCAGAATCCGGGAGTCGGACATTCCACGGACGGCGTTTCGATCGAGGCATGGACATTTCGAGTTCCTAGTTATGTCTTTCGGGCTGACCAACGCGCCATCAGCGTTCATGGACATGATGAACCGAGTGTTCAAGGATTTTCTGGACAAATTTGTGGTCGTATTCATAGACGACGTTCTGATTTATTCTCGGAATGCTGCGGAGCATGATCAGCACTTGCGGTTGGTGTTATCTGCCTTGAGAGATCATCAGTTGTACGCCAAGTTGAGCAAATGTGAGTTCTGGTTGCCGCAGGTGTCCTTCCTGGGTCATGTGGTGAACAAAGATGGCATTTCAGTGGACCCGGTGAAGATTTCTGCAGTGATGGATTGGCATAGGCCGGGCACACCCAAGGAGATTAGGAGCTTCTTGGGGTTGGCCGGCTATTATCGAAGGTTTGTTGAGGGCTTTTCTACCTTGGCAGCACCCTTGACTAAGTTGACGCAGAAGCATGCGGCGTTCATCTGGAGTGAGCAGTGCGAGGAGGCCTTTCTGGAGCTAAAGAGGAGATTGTGCACTGCTCCTGTTTTGACATTGCCTATGGAGGGCAAGGACTATGATGTTTATGTGGATGCCTCGCATGTTGGGCTCGGAGGCGTATTGATGCAAGAGGGGAAGGTGATCGCGTATGGGTCGCGGCAGTTGAAGACTCACGAGCGGAATTATCCTACGCATGACCTCGAGTTTGCGGCGGTGATTTTTGCGTTGAAGCTGTGGAGGCATCTACTCTATGGGGCCCAGTGCAAGATTTTCACAGATCATAAGAGTCTGAAGTATGTGTTTACTCAGAAGGAGCTGAATCTGCGCCAGCGCCGGTGGCTAGAGTTCGTGGCCGATTATGACGTGGAGATCCAGTACCATCCAGGCAAGGCCAACGTGGTGGCCGACGCCCTGAGCCGCAAGACAGGGAAGATCTTCAACCTCACGGCGGACCGTTTAGTGGAAGAGTTCCTGTTGATGGACATCTCTGTGGGAGGCTGTGATTTGCAAAGCAGTTTAGCAGTGGCAGAGCCATCTTGGATTTCGCTCACCAGGTTGCACCAGAAGGATGATCCAGATTTGTTACACCTGTACCTCAGGGCTGAGAGAGGGGAGTTGCCGGATTTCTCCATCGACGATTTGGGTACCTTGAAGTACCGCGGCAGGTTTTGCATCCCCGCGATTGGAGACATCAGGAGCTCGGTATGCAAAGAGGCTCATGGATCCAGTGTTGCCTACCACCCGGGATCCACGAAGATGTATCATGATTTGAAGCAGATCGCCTGGTGGCAAGGTATGAAAGGGGATATAGCTCGGTATGTTTCTGAATGTTACACTTGCAAGCGAGTGAAGGCCGATCATGGGAGGCCTGGTGGAAAGCTGACTCCTTTGGAAATCCCGACTTGGAAGTGGGAAAGTATCTCTATGGACTTCATCACGGGCTTACCAAGATCTCCAAGAGGATTTGATTCAGTTTGGGTGATCGTGGACCGATTGACGAAGTGTGCGCACTTCGTGCCTTATAAGATCGACTACCCGATGAAGAAGATAGCAGAGCTGTATTTGAGTGAGGTCATCCGATTGCATGGAGTTCCCGTGAGCATCATTTCAGACCGAGACTCCAGATTTACTTCCCGCTTCTGGAAGAGTTTGCAGGAGGGTTTGGGCACAGACTTGAGATATTCTACCGCTTACCACCCTCAGACAAATGGGCAGACCGAGCGTGTGAACCGCATTGTGGAGGATATGATCAGGTGCTACGTTCTAGATCATGGTGGGGCATGGGATGAGCGTTTGCGGCTCATGGAGTTTGCCTACAACAACAGTTACCAAGAGAGCTTGCAAATGGCTCCCTTCGAGGCATTGTATGGGAGGCGCTGCAGAACTCCGTTGTTTTGGACTGAGGCCGGTGAGAGGCCGTTGTTGGGTCCTGATGCTCTAGAGGAAATGGAGGTTGCGGTGAAACTCATCCGGGAAAAGCTTCGGTTAGCTCAGGAAAGATATGAGAAAAACGCCAACCGGCGTAGGTCTGATTTGGAATTTTCGGTAGAGGATTTGGTTTTCTTGAAGGTGTCTCCGATGGTTGGAGTGAAGAGGTTCGGCAAGAACCGTAAGCTGGATCCGAGGTATGTGGGCCCATTCAGAATTTTGGAGCGTATTGGCGTGGCAGCATATAGGTTGGATCTACCCGCCAACTTCCCAGGCGTGCATAATGTCTTCCACGTGAGCCAGTTGCGGAAGTGTGTGCGGAGCAGTGGGCAAGTCTTGGATGCCGTGCCCCAGTTGGAGCCCAACCTCTCGTATGTTGAGGTGCCGGTCCGCATCTTGGATACTCAGGACCGAGTGCTGCGATCAAAGTCTATCCCGATGGTGAAGGTTCTTTGGAAGAATCAAGATTTGGAAAGTGCGACTTGGGAGCTAGAGTCGGCGATGAGGGAGGCTTACCCTCGCCTGTTCTCGTGATTTGTCGGGTATGTTTTATTTCCAGTAACTTTTATATTGTTACTTTCTTTTGGTGGTAGTAGTGTACGTAAAGTTTCGGGACGAAACTTTCTTTTAGGGGGAGTGACTGTAACGCCCCCGAATTTTTTTCGGCAATCATTTAAGTCCTCGTTGGCGTTACGTTGGCGCATTCCCGGCTCGTGCCGTTGTTAGAGTACCTCGTTAGGTGTTCTTAGAGGTTATAGCCTGTTGTATGGTTTCCCCAGCTAGTCGGTGTCTGTTTTGGAGGCCCGACTGAGCCTCTTAGGGAATCCCTGTACTTTGGCTTCGGGCGAGGTTTGCCCAAGTGTGTGGTCGTCGGAGGTTGTGTCCGACTTCGCCGATGTTTTCGTAGCCCGAGGGTTTAGCTACAGTGCGGATTTGGTCGGAATCCGAGAACGTTAGTTTTCGCGCCTTTTCGACGGTCGCTAGTTAGCGAGCCGCCATTTATGTGAGCGTATTTGCATGTTTTCGCATTTAGGGCTTAGCGAGCGATGTGGGCGTGCCGTTGCGTAATTGCACGTGCACGTGCTTGCAGGGTTTGTAAGTTGTGCGTGCGCGCGCGTGAGCTTGCGCCCGGGGTAGAATATTTGTGTGCGCGTGTGCATGTTAATAGACGTGTACATGTATTTTAGTGCTTGTATCTAGTGTGGTTAGCGGTTGTCTTAGTCAATTAATAAGTATATTTATATGTGTATGTATAAACATATATTTATATGTGTATTTTTTTGTGTGTGTATAAGTGTATATGTGAGAGTGTTGGTGTGCTAATAAATAGTAGGTGTATTTAAATAATAGGTATAAATAAGAATTTATGCAATCCGATAGGTTAGAATTTCCCTTACCCCAACCCGTCGGCTGCCTGGAACCCGAGCGGAAGAAGAAGACGGGCGGAAGCCTCCCGCAGCGCTCCGGCCGCCCGTTCGCCGGCCGTTTCTGCCGGAAATTTTCGTTTGAGACCGGATCCGAACTTCTCTAGGCTAGATCTTCGTTCCGAGGTAATTTTTCTTTGGATTTCTCCATCTCTGTTTCCCGATTTGGTAGGTTAGGTTTGCGTTTTTTTTGGTTTGATGATGTTGTTCTTCCCCGGTGGGGTTGTCCAGGATTTTCCTTACTTTTGCTTGCGGTCGGCGGTTGAGGAGAGGAAGTTTGGTCGATTGTTGTTCTTCAAAGGCAAACCAAGGCAAGTTGTGCCCTTGCCCTTGCCAAATGAGTTTATTCACCTCTTTCTTTGCTTGGTAGCCGTATTTTTTTTCCTCTCTAGGAATTATTTTTGCTGTAGACATTGTCCAGAACATATCCTGTTTTGATTAATCGGGTTTTGCCTATTTTCTTAAGCTTGAGTAGTAGATTTTACTACAGCTTTTGCCCTCTAGCAATTTATATTATAGGTTGTTAATACTGAGTTTTTCTTGATTGGGCTCGGGTTGGTGTAAAATTAGGCTTGTTAGTGTAGAGGGAGGTGAACAGCAGGCGTTCATTCCAAGTCATGAAGTATAGGGTGATTTGTTTGGGCTGATTTTGGTGGTCTGGAAGGTTAGGTTGAATATAGGAATTATTTTATCAGTTCTCTGTTTGGAGTTGAGTAGGTATTAGCCGTAGATTTTAGAATTTTTTTGCTAAGCCATTTGTTGTTGAGCGAGTGGAGCTCACTCAACGCCATCTTGCCAGAGTAGGATCTTAGTCTAAGTCTTTTAGCTGGTTGCTTTGGACCGATGTGGGTTCATTTTGTTTTGGCCTCTTAGTGGTTATGGGACCACCAGCCTGGGAATATTCTTTTGTTTGTCTGTGTGAATCACTTAGTACTGGAGTTGGATCTGGATTTTTGAGGCTGGGTCGGACCGATACCGCCGCCTTTTTTTTTTCTCTTGTCTTGCTAGACATTTGGACTGTTAGGTTGAGTGGACCGATGCCACCTCCACAGTACCTTGTGAATATTTAGGCCTGATAGTCTTGGTTGGACATGATGCCACCAGCCTAGGCCCGCGTTGTTTTTTTTTCCTGCTCCAGTATTAGATGATTCATCAGATTCTAGCTCGATGTTTAGGTAGTTGCTATCCTGCTAATCCTTCTTGCAGATATCCTTGAAGCTTGGCTTCCTCCTTGCACTTGGTACATCCTTTATTTACCTTGTTTGATGAGTAATTTCCCTTTACCTGTTTCTTACCTACTTTTAGTTGACTACTCCAGCAATTTTCATTTTTTGGATATGGTAAACCCTTATGCATTCTTTTTTCTTTTTACCTTATCGCTCCTCCTATTGCTATTATTTCCATTTGCTGAGGTGTTCTTTACTTTGAATGCCTCAGGTTCAGGTTTATAGCCGACTGAGCGGCTAGGGATCTTCTGGAGTTTGCTAGTGCTGTAGCTGCTGCTGAGTTTCTTTTTCCTCACTCCTGGGAGGTAGTTCTTTAGACTTGTAGTACATATATACCTACTCACCAGTGGGTTCGTGTCAGTTGTTGGCGCCCACTGGTGGTTTCTCTTTTAGAAGCTTTGTACCTTGCTTATACTGCTATATTTCCTGTTTTGGAGTTTATTCACTTGCTTCTGGGACGATTTATGTTAGGTTGCTAGTTATTTTAAAACCTATAAAGGAAACTAACTATTATATCAAAAATATAGGCATCATGTTTTCCTTCCTAAAGAGCTTAACCACTATTTTCGAACCGCGTAAAAAAACGGTATTTCCTATATATATGATATATAAATTAAATCTAGGGTTTTGCATAGTCTTAGGCGTCTCCTGGGGACGCGTAAGCACTCTCTTAGGATGTTAAAAAAAAATGAATAAAGTATTTTCCGCTACGTATAAGTATAATTTTGAAAGGGTGGACTAGTTGATCCACGAAGCCGAGGGATACGGCCTCAAAAATATAATTGGTTTTCACATCATTCAAGTTTTGAACTTTCTTAGTCTTAGCAGTTAGTGGTCGCCTGAGCGTCGACAGTTATCCCCTGTCCGACGTGGCATCACAACGCGCGTTTTCTTCTACTCTGATACTTCTAAAATTTCGGAGAAGATGCGGGTTGTGACAGTTGGTATCAGAGGGAGGTTGCTTGACAAATTTGTCGGGCAACCTTTCCTTGTGAGTATTAGAAGATTAGCGTCATGTCATACACACACCGATATGTCATCGGCACGTCTTGGCTGAAGCACGAACACTACACTCATAGCATGACATGAAGTATACGGGGCATATTATGTAGTATGGGATGCATAATATGTGTTCGTATATGGATCCACCATAGGAGGCAACATGTGAGGGTTATGTAGTATGGGATGCATAACCTCACCACATGAATGCGACTAGCACGTTTTATTTATCGTTGCATGAAAATGTTATGTAGTATGGGATGCATAACATTTTCATGTGTACGCCGCTCATAACATGCATTAGGGCCTTTTTAGAATGCATAGCACAATCATGCATAGCATAACATTGCATAAGCACAACGTGCCAAGCTAAAGACTTGCAGGATGACATATGTACACACATGGTTTTGAGTCAAAAAGAGATTAAAAATTCATGCATGCTCGACTTAGGCACAAGAGTTAGTGTGATGGTGGTGAACCATCTTAGGTTAAGCATGACATTATTTTCCCCCTGTATAAATATATATATACATATATAAAACCCCAGAGCAAGTTGGCAGTGAAAGCAAGTACTTATGTAGGTTTGTCTGTACCTGTTGTTTTGTCCTAGTAGTTGAACTAGGTTCTGATGTTTGTTTGTTGATCTTTTTAGGATGGCGCCTAAGCGTAGAGCGGCGAGATCGACTCCCCAATCTGAGGGCGGGTCTTCTGGTACTCAAAGCGGTACAGTTATGGAAAGTCTGAGGCAGAGCAATGAGGCTCTATCGAGGCAGATGGTGGACGTTCAGTCTCAGATCCAGTCCCTGTTGTCTGTGGTGGCAGGACTAGCCCCGAGAGCGCAGGACCCTGCTGCGGGTTTAGCTGTTCCCGCACCTCCTGCACCGCCAGCCCCTTTGGTGCCTCCAGTGGTGGTGCCCCCGGAGATGGCTTTCATCACTCAGTTCCAGCGACTGCGTCCCCCTACCTACGATGGTAAGGCGGACTTCATGGTATTGGATGACTGGTTAATCACCATAGAAGAGATGTTTCACTACTCTGGAGTGTCTGATGATCAGAAGGTGATGCTGGCCGCCTATCAGCTGAAGGGGTTAGCGAAGAGCTGGTGGATGAGGGAGAAGGAGGGAATGGTAGGAGGAAGCACTTGGGCTTCCTTCAAGGAGATCTTGATGCGGAAATTTCTACCGTCAGTGGAGCGAGACAGGCTGATGAATGATTTCTTACATCTGAAGCAGAGGCAGCTCTCAGTCAGCGAGTACGAGATTGAGTTCAGCAAACTCAGTCGCTTTGCCCCCAGTTTGGTGAGCTCAGAGGAGGATAGAGCAAAGCGGTTCCTCGGTGGCCTGCGAAGCGAGGTACAGCAGCTAGCGGTGGCTCATGAAGCGGTGAGTTATGCTGGGGCAGTGGAGGCCGCTTTGAAGGTAGAGGCCATCGAAAACGCGAAGCATAGAGGACAGCAGGCGAGGAATGAGAAGAGGAAAGCTGCTGAAGCAAAGAGCCCCCAAGTGCATGGTGCTCCTTCGGGGAAGAGGAGCAAGGAGGTTTGCAGTTTTTGCGGCCGGTCGGGCCATCCTGCTGAGAGGTGTTTCAAGAGGGTTGCGGCGCAGAAGGTGCATGTGCATGCTATTCAGGATGCTCCCAGACAGAATGCGGTGTGTACTTTGTGCAAGAAAGAGGGGCATGATGTTGCCCGTTGCTGGTTGAAGGACAAGGTCTGCTATCAGTGCGGACAGAAAGGTCATACCAAGGCCCGATGCCCGCAGCTCCAGTCTGTGCACCGACCAGTTCCTCTTCAGGCGTTGCCACCGCCTCAGTCTATGGATAGAGGCAAAGGGAAGCTGAACGTGATATCTTCAGCGGAGGCTCAAACTTCGACGCAGGTCATTTCAGGTAAACCTTCTTGCTAGTCTTTTACTTCTTTTGCATATTAGTCTGGCTTTTGTTTTCTTTATTGACTGTGTTATTCCCCGTTGATATTTATATAGGGAGTTTTAAGGTAAAGAACCGCTGGGCGCGCGTTCTCTTTGACTCAGGTGCTACCCACTCCTTTGTGGCTAGGGCCTTTGTAGAGCGGTGCCAGCTGGTTCTTGATCGTGTCGGTGTTGCCTTTTGCGTCAAATTCCCCTCGGGTGATTCTGTGATATCAGATCAGGGCATTCTGGATTGTCCTATTATGTTGGGGGATTTCCCAGCCAAGGCGGATCTGAAGGTTATAGACTTGGATGATTTCGACGTCATCCTGGGTATGGATTGGTTGTCCAGATACGATGCGGTGATCCAGTGCAGGGGTAAGCGCTTGGACTTCAAGAAGGACAACGGTCAGCCTGGGAGTATCTATGGCGATCCGTGTCAGGCCTCTCCGGCGATTTCTGCGGTATGTGCTCAGAGGTTATTCAGTTCCGATTGTTTTGCTTGCTTAGTCTCGGTGCTGGGGACTGTTAGCAGTGTGCCGTTGTTGGATGAGATTCCTGTTGTCCATGAGTTTTCGGATGTGTTTCCTAGCGACCTTCCCGGTCTTCCCCCGGCCAGAGATGTTGAGTTCGTGATTGATTTGGAGCCGGGTACGCGTCCTATTGCTAAGGCGCCGTACCGGATGGCCCCGCGAGAGCTGGAGGAGCTGCGTACCCAGTTGGATGAGTTATTGGAGAAGGGTTTCATAAGGCAGAGCTCGTCGCCCTGGGGTGCACCCGTTCTTTTTGTGAAGAAGAAAGATGGTTCGATGCGCCTTTGCATCGACTATAGGGAGTTGAACAAAGTCACCATCAAGAACAGGTACCCCCTGCCCAGAATCGACGACTTATTCGATCAGTTACGTGGCAGTTCTGTGTTCTCCAAGATTGACCTTCGATCAGGATATCATCAGCTCAGAATCCGGGAGTCGGACATTCCACGGACGGCGTTTCGATCGAGGCATGGACATTTCGAGTTCCTAGTTATGTCTTTCGGGCTGACCAACGCGCCATCAGCGTTCATGGACATGATGAACCGAGTGTTCAAGGATTTTCTGGACAAATTTGTGGTCGTATTCATAGACGACGTTCTGATTTATTCTCGGAATGCTGCGGAGCATGATCAGCACTTGCGGTTGGTGTTATCTGCCTTGAGAGATCATCAGTTGTACGCCAAGTTGAGCAAATGTGAGTTCTGGTTGCCGCAGGTGTCCTTCCTGGGTCATGTGGTGAACAAAGATGGCATTTCAGTGGACCCGGTGAAGATTTCTGCAGTGATGGATTGGCATAGGCCGGGCACACCCAAGGAGATTAGGAGCTTCTTGGGGTTGGCCGGCTATTATCGAAGGTTTGTTGAGGGCTTTTCTACCTTGGCAGCACCCTTGACTAAGTTGACGCAGAAGCATGCGGCGTTCATCTGGAGTGAGCAGTGCGAGGAGGCCTTTCTGGAGCTAAAGAGGAGATTGTGCACTGCTCCTGTTTTGACATTGCCTATGGAGGGCAAGGACTATGATGTTTATGTGGATGCCTCGCATGTTGGGCTCGGAGGCGTATTGATGCAAGAGGGGAAGGTGATCGCGTATGGGTCGCGGCAGTTGAAGACTCACGAGCGGAATTATCCTACGCATGACCTCGAGTTTGCGGCGGTGATTTTTGCGTTGAAGCTGTGGAGGCATCTACTCTATGGGGCCCAGTGCAAGATTTTCACAGATCATAAGAGTCTGAAGTATGTGTTTACTCAGAAGGAGCTGAATCTGCGCCAGCGCCGGTGGCTAGAGTTCGTGGCCGATTATGACGTGGAGATCCAGTACCATCCAGGCAAGGCCAACGTGGTGGCCGACGCCCTGAGCCGCAAGACAGGGAAGATCTTCAACCTCACGGCGGACCGTTTAGTGGAAGAGTTCCTGTTGATGGACATCTCTGTGGGAGGCTGTGATTTGCAAAGCAGTTTAGCAGTGGCAGAGCCATCTTGGATTTCGCTCACCAGGTTGCACCAGAAGGATGATCCAGATTTGTTACACCTGTACCTCAGGGCTGAGAGAGGGGAGTTGCCGGATTTCTCCATCGACGATTTGGGTACCTTGAAGTACCGCGGCAGGTTTTGCATCCCCGCGATTGGAGACATCAGGAGCTCGGTATGCAAAGAGGCTCATGGATCCAGTGTTGCCTACCACCCGGGATCCACGAAGATGTATCATGATTTGAAGCAGATCGCCTGGTGGCAAGGTATGAAAGGGGATATAGCTCGGTATGTTTCTGAATGTTACACTTGCAAGCGAGTGAAGGCCGATCATGGGAGGCCTGGTGGAAAGCTGACTCCTTTGGAAATCCCGACTTGGAAGTGGGAAAGTATCTCTATGGACTTCATCACGGGCTTACCAAGATCTCCAAGAGGATTTGATTCAGTTTGGGTGATCGTGGACCGATTGACGAAGTGTGCGCACTTCGTGCCTTATAAGATCGACTACCCGATGAAGAAGATAGCAGAGCTGTATTTGAGTGAGGTCATCCGATTGCATGGAGTTCCCGTGAGCATCATTTCAGACCGAGACTCCAGATTTACTTCCCGCTTCTGGAAGAGTTTGCAGGAGGGTTTGGGCACAGACTTGAGATATTCTACCGCTTACCACCCTCAGACAAATGGGCAGACCGAGCGTGTGAACCGCATTGTGGAGGATATGATCAGGTGCTACGTTCTAGATCATGGTGGGGCATGGGATGAGCGTTTGCGGCTCATGGAGTTTGCCTACAACAACAGTTACCAAGAGAGCTTGCAAATGGCTCCCTTCGAGGCATTGTATGGGAGGCGCTGCAGAACTCCGTTGTTTTGGACTGAGGCCGGTGAGAGGCCGTTGTTGGGTCCTGATGCTCTAGAGGAAATGGAGGTTGCGGTGAAACTCATCCGGGAAAAGCTTCGGTTAGCTCAGGAAAGATATGAGAAAAACGCCAACCGGCGTAGGTCTGATTTGGAATTTTCGGTAGAGGATTTGGTTTTCTTGAAGGTGTCTCCGATGGTTGGAGTGAAGAGGTTCGGCAAGAACCGTAAGCTGGATCCGAGGTATGTGGGCCCATTCAGAATTTTGGAGCGTATTGGCGTGGCAGCATATAGGTTGGATCTACCCGCCAACTTCCCAGGCGTGCATAATGTCTTCCACGTGAGCCAGTTGCGGAAGTGTGTGCGGAGCAGTGGGCAAGTCTTGGATGCCGTGCCCCAGTTGGAGCCCAACCTCTCGTATGTTGAGGTGCCGGTCCGCATCTTGGATACTCAGGACCGAGTGCTGCGATCAAAGTCTATCCCGATGGTGAAGGTTCTTTGGAAGAATCAAGATTTGGAAAGTGCGACTTGGGAGCTAGAGTCGGCGATGAGGGAGGCTTACCCTCGCCTGTTCTCGTGATTTGTCGGGTATGTTTTATTTCCAGTAACTTTTATATTGTTACTTTCTTTTGGTGGTAGTAGTGTACGTAAAGTTTCGGGACGAAACTTTCTTTTAGGGGGAGTGACTGTAACGCCCCCGAATTTTTTTCGGCAATCATTTAAGTCCTCGTTGGCGTTACGTTGGCGCATTCCCGGCTCGTGCCGTTGTTAGAGTACCTCGTTAGGTGTTCTTAGAGGTTATAGCCTGTTGTATGGTTTCCCCAGCTAGTCGGTGTCTGTTTTGGAGGCCCGACTGAGCCTCTTAGGGAATCCCTGTACTTTGGCTTCGGGCGAGGTTTGCCCAAGTGTGTGGTCGTCGGAGGTTGTGTCCGACTTCGCCGATGTTTTCGTAGCCCGAGGGTTTAGCTACAGTGCGGATTTGGTCGGAATCCGAGAACGTTAGTTTTCGCGCCTTTTCGACGGTCGCTAGTTAGCGAGCCGCCATTTATGTGAGCGTATTTGCATGTTTTCGCATTTAGGGCTTAGCGAGCGATGTGGGCGTGCCGTTGCGTAATTGCACGTGCACGTGCTTGCAGGGTTTGTAAGTTGTGCGTGCGCGCGCGTGAGCTTGCGCCCGGGGTAGAATATTTGTGTGCGCGTGTGCATGTTAATAGACGTGTACATGTATTTTAGTGCTTGTATCTAGTGTGGTTAGCGGTTGTCTTAGTCAATTAATAAGTATATTTATATGTGTATGTATAAACATATATTTATATGTGTATTTTTTGTGTGTGTATAAGTGTATATGTGAGAGTGTTGGTGTGCTAATAAATAGTAGGTGTATTTAAATAATAGGTATAAATAAGAATTTATGCAATCCGATAGGTTAGAATTTCCCTTACCCCAACCCGTCGGCTGCCTGGAACCCGAGCGGAAGAAGAAGACGGGCGGAAGCCTCCCGCAGCGCTCCGGCCGCCCGTTCGCCGGCCGTTTCTGCCGGAAATTTTCGTTTGAGACCGTATCCGAACTCCTCTAGGCTAGATCTTCGTTCCGAGGTAATTTTTCTTTGGATTTCTCCATCTCTGTTTCCCGATTTGGTAGGTTAGGTTTGCGTTTTTTTTGGTTTGATGATGTTGTTCTTCCCCGGTGGGGTTGTCCAGGATTTTCCTTACTTTTGCTTGCGGTCGGCGGTTGAGGAGAGGAAGTTTGGTCGATTGTTGTTCTTCAAAGGCAAACCAAGGCAAGTTGTGCCCTTGCCCTTGCCAAATGAGTTTATTCACCTCTTTCTTTGCTTGGTAGCCGTATTTTTTTTCCTCTCTAGGAATTATTTTTGCTGTAGACATTGTCCAGAACATATCCTGTTTTGATTAATCGGGTTTTGCCTATTTTCTTAAGCTTGAGTAGTAGATTTTACTACAGCTTTTGCCCTCTAGCAATTTATATTATAGGTTGTTAATACTGAGTTTTTCTTGATTGGGCTCGGGTTGGTGTAAAATTAGGCTTGTTAGTGTAGAGGGAGGTGAACAGCAGGCGTTCATTCCAAGTCATGAAGTATAGGGTGATTTGTTTGGGCTGATTTTGGTGGTCTGGAAGGTTAGGTTGAATATAGGAATTATTTTATCAGTTCTCTGTTTGGAGTTGAGTAGGTATTAGCCGTAGATTTTAGAATTTTTTTGCTAAGCCATTTGTTGTTGAGCGAGTGGAGCTCACTCAACGCCATCTTGCCAGAGTAGGATCTTAGTCTAAGTCTTTTAGCTGGTTGCTTTGGACCGATGTGGGTTCATTTTGTTTTGGCCTCTTAGTGGTTATGGGACCACCAGCCTGGGAATATTCTTTTGTTTGTCTGTGTGAATCACTTAGTACTGGAGTTGGATCTGGATTTTTGAGGCTGGGTCGGACCGATACCGCCGCCTTTTTTTTTTCTCTTGTCTTGCTAGACATTTGGACTGTTAGGTTGAGTGGACCGATGCCACCTCCACAGTACCTTGTGAATATTTAGGCCTGATAGTCTTGGTTGGACATGATGCCACCAGCCTAGGCCCGCGTTGTTTTTTTTTCCTGCTCCAGTATTAGATGATTCATCAGATTCTAGCTCGATGTTTAGGTAGTTGCTATCCTGCTAATCCTTCTTGCAGATATCCTTGAAGCTTGGCTTCCTCCTTGCACTTGGTACATCCTTTATTTACCTTGTTTGATGAGTAATTTCCCTTTACCTGTTTCTTACCTACTTTTAGTTGACTACTCCAGCAATTTTCATTTTTTGGATATGGTAAACCCTTATGCATTCTTTTTTCTTTTTACCTTATCGCTCCTCCTATTGCTATTATTTCCATTTGCTGAGGTGTTCTTTACTTTGAATGCCTCAGGTTCAGGTTTATAGCCGACTGAGCGGCTAGGGATCTTCTGGAGTTTGCTAGTGCTGTAGCTGCTGCTGAGTTTCTTTTTCCTCACTCCTGGGAGGTAGTTCTTTAGACTTGTAGTACATATATACCTACTCACCAGTGGGTTCGTGTCAGTTGTTGGCGCCCACTGGTGGTTTCTCTTTTAGAAGCTTTGTACCTTGCTTATACTGCTATATTTCCTGTTTTGGAGTTTATTCACTTGCTTCTGGGACGATTTATGTTAGGTTGCTAGTTATTTTAAAACCTATAAAGGAAGCTAACTATTATATCAAAAATATAGGCATCATGTTTTCCTTCCTAAAGAGCTTAACCACTATTTTCGAACCGCGTAAAAAAACGGTATTTCCTATATATATGATATATAAATTAAATCTAGGGTTTTGCATAGTCTTAGGCGTCCCCTGGGGACGCGTAAGCACTCTCTTAGGATGTTAAAAAAAAATGAATAAAGTATTTTCCGCTACGTATAAGTATAATTTTGAAAGGGTGGACTAGTTGATCCACGAAGCCGAGGGATACGGCCTCAAAAATATAATTGGTTTTCACATCATTCAAGTTTTGAACTTTCTTAGTCTTAGCAGTTAGTGGTCGCCTGAGCGTCGACAGTTATCCCCTGTCCGACGTGGCATCACAACGCGCGTTTTCTTCTACTCTGATACTTCTAAAATTTCGGAGAAGATGCGGGTTGTGACAAAAATCCCCTTTGCCGCCAACAGATGAGATTTCCTTGGTTCAGCCATATATCGACTTACTCGGCCAACAACATAAGCTATATCCGGTCTGGTAATCGTCAGATAGATCAAGCTCCCAACAAGAGCCCTGAACACCAAGGGATCATTAAGAACCCTTCCCTCATCTCGTCGAAGCTTTAGCCCAGGTTCCAGTGGAGTAGAGCACTTCTTCCCTTCGCCCATGCCAAACCGCTTCACAATACGATCAGCATACCCTTTCTGGCTAATGAGAATCCCGCACTCCTTCCTCTCCACTTCAAGACCAAGAAAGTGATGCAACTCTCCTAGGTCTTTCATCTCGAAGCGTATAGCAAGCTCAGCCCTGAGCCTTGCTACTTCCTCCTCCGAATTCCCTGTGATGATCATGTCATCCACATACAGTAGGACCAAGACTCTTAGCTCTCCCTTCTTCTTGACGAACAAGCTAGAATCCGAGTTAGAAGCAAAGTATCCACAGAATTGCAGGTACTCTGCAATCTTCCCATACCACGCTCTAGGAGCTTGCTTCAACCCATAGAGTGCCTTCCTGAGTTTGCAGACATAGTCCGGATGCTTTTCAGAGACAAAACCAAGCGGCTGATACATGAAGATGTCCTTGTCAATCTCTCCGTAAAGAAAAGCATTCTTCACATCAAGTTGCCACAACCTCCATCCCTTGCTAGCAGCCAAGGCGATCACCACTCTTACAGATGTCATCTTCGCAACTGGACTGAATGTCTCCTCATAGTCTTCTCCATACTGTTGTGAGAATCCTCTTGCGACCAGGCGAGCCTTGAACCGATCAATGCTCCCATCAGCCTTCTTCTTCAACTTGTACACCCACTTGCAAGTAACCGGAGTAATGCCATCAACCTTGGGCACAAGGTCTCAGGTTTCATTCTTCTTCAGAGCATCAATCTCTTCTTTCATGGCACCTTCCCACTCCTTCACTCAAGTGGCCTCGTTGAAGCTTACAGGCTCTCGCTCATCCAGAGGACCTGCAAAGAAGCAGGAGACAAAGCTCACTGCATTCCCATCACAGTACCGAGCCGGTGGCTTAACCACCCTCTTCGATCTCCGAAGACACGGCTCCTTGCTCACGGCTTCCGTTGCTTCTTCAGGCTCCACTCCTACCTGGGGCAAGCATTGAGCAGTGCTCCCCCTGCTTCCTGAGCCAGAAGGCTCAGCCTCGGAGTTCGAAGCAACAGGAGCTGCTGGTGAAACAGCAAGCTCCTCTTCCAAGCCTTCAGCAGCCTCCACCGGTGCTTCCTCAACCTTGCTACTTCTGGTAAGCTCCACCGAGCCACCTCCATATGACGTCAGCTCGTCAAAGACAACGTCTCTTGACACCACGAACTTCTTCGTCACAGGGTCCATGCATTTCCATCCCTTCTTCCGCTCATCGTAGCCAACAAAGACAAGTTTCCTTGCCTTCGCATCCAGCTTTGTCCGTGAAGCATCCGGGACATGCACGTAGCAAGTTGAACCGAACACCCTAAGGTGTCCCACACTCGGCTTCTCCTTCAGCAACAGCTCAACAGGAGTCTTCATGTTGATAGGGCTGAGTGGCATCCGGTTGATAACATAAGCAGCACAAGACATTCCCTCCGCCCAAAAGGACCTTGGGATATCTTTCACATGCAGCCAGCATTTGCAGGCTTCCGTCAAATGACGGATCTTCCGCTCCGCTACCCCATTTTGTTGTGGAGTGTGAGCACAAGTAAGCTCTCGTTGGATCCCGTGCTTCCTGCAGAAGTTAGAAAACTCGGAGGAAACAAATTCACCCCCGTTATCAGTTCTAAGCTTCTTAATCCGCAAGCCAAGCCGGCCTTCTACCAACTCCTTGAACTCCACAAACAAACGGAAGGCTTCCGACTTCTCTTTTAAGAAGTACACCCAAGTATACCTTGAGTAGTCATCAACCAAGACAAGCATGTATTTGCTTCCACCAAGGCTGGCAGTAACAGTCGGTCCCATTAGGTCGCCATGAATACACTCCAATGGTTTCTTGCTCCTTGTTTGAGATTTATCAAACGGAAGGCGATGTGCCTTACCGTATTGACAGCCCGCACAAACATGCCCATCACCAAAGGAGGACAACATCGGCAACCCCCTCACCAGACTTCTACTAGCCATCGCCTTCAGCTTGTCCATGCCAACATGCCCCAGCCTCTCATGCCAGATAGCCGCACTATCATTGGCCCTCATTCTATCAACATAGGCAGTGGTGGAAAGAACAAACAAGTTATTCACCCTCCTCCCAACATGAGCAACATCAGCCTTTACCGCTGATACGTTGCGAAGGAACCTCACGTCTGTTGGCCCAAACAGAACGTGATACCCAGCGTCCACCGCATTGGTCACCGAGAAGAGGTTCTTCTTCATGCCCGGCACGTGATACACACTCCTTAACGTGAGTGGCCCCTGATCACTACCCAAAGACACGACCCCCTCCTTCTCTACTGCATAAACAGTATTATCAGCAGTGATAATAGCTTCATTACCTGAGTAAGCCTGCATGGAGGTGAACTTCGACTTGTCTCCGGTGAGGTGATGACCACACCCGGAGTCGACGATCCACTCGCTGTTGAAGTCCTCAGCAGATAAGGCCCGGACACAAGTGCCCGTCATGAAAGCTCCTCCCCATTCTGCTTCTTCACTTCGCGAGCAAGCTTCCTCCTTTCCCGCAGCATGCCCAGGCTGCAGTTTGACCTTGCAGTCCCGCTTGAAGTGCCCTCGCTGATGACACCGGTAACACTTCAAGTTCTTCTTCCAGTCCTTAGGAGCATTGCTCCTCTCCGGCGGATACGAAGATATAGTCTCCTTCTCAACAGCGGCCTGCACCTTCTTCTTCTTCTTCCCTTCCCATCCCTTCTTCTTGCCTGAGAAGAGAGCCTCGCTGCCTTCCTGATTCAGATTCACTCCAGCCATCTGCCTTGCTAAGCTCTCCTGCGAGGCAAGCAGATTCTCCAGTTCCAGCAGCGACGGCTGAGTAGCCCATCCTTGAACAGATGTAACAAAGACCACATACTCCTTCCGCAAGCCGCGGATAATGTGCCTTTTCATCTTTGCCTCAGAGATAGGCTCATCAGGATCCAGTGCCGACAGCTCAACACACAAGCTCTTCATCTTTAAGAAGTACTTGGAGATGGAAAGGTCTCCCTGAGTTGCCTTGGCCAACTCATTCTCCAGGAACTGCAGCCGCGCCACATTCTTCCTATTGAACAACTCATCAATGGTTGTCCAAATATCAGCAGCCGACTCACATCCAATGATGTGATCAAACAGTTCCGGAGAGACAGCTCTCTTCAGAACGAACTCTGCCTTAGCATTTGTTCTTCTCCAGAGCCTCACCTGCTCAGCAGTACCGAAAGCAGCAGTTACTTCCTGTCTGTCGTCTCCACCGACAACTTCCCACAGCTCCTCGCCTAGAAGATAACTCTTCATGCACGACTTCCACTTCTTGTAGTTAGTCGGCGTTAAGAGTTCAATGCCCAGACCTCTTGCTAAGCTTCCTTCCATTGCGATCACCTGTTGGTACCCTTCAGCAGCTCCGAGCAACAACACAGGTTGATCACCACTCAATCACTGAGTTAACAACGCTGGTTGACCTCCGCTCACGCAACTGAACCAGCAACCTCAGAAACCTCGCTTTGATACCATGTTAAATTTTCTCAACGTGGTCAGCAAGATAGCCCAAACACCAAATTAATATCTTCGGAACTACCCAGTTCGCACGCTGAACCTGCGGAAAACCCAAGGACTAGAGGTTGCACCCAACAAAACAATGGAAGCACAAGAAGGTCTTATTATGCATTCACTTCTTTACAATCCGAGGCATACATAGCGAGACATGATTTCGCTAGTATTACAGCTGTAAACAGAAAGAACAAAAAAACAAGCCGGGCGGACAGCACTCCAGTCCGCCGAGACCGCGAGGTCGCCGAGACCGCCGAGACCGCTGAGCTCGCCCAAGCTATGCTGCAATCCGCCGAATACCACGGAGTCCGCCGAGACCGCGAGGCCGCGCGGACAGACCGTTATTCGCCTCCTGCTGAACCCGAACTGAGGAACTCCCCTACCCGCCTGAAACCGGCGGACAGGTTATTGAAGCTGGAAAAGATGAAACAGAACTGACAAGCCGCAGAGCGACCTCCTGCTGAGTCCGCAGAGACCGCACACTTCCAAGCACTTGACCGAAGTCACAGGCAAACTCCTGGCTCCTTGAAGTTATCCGCGCGACCTGCACACAGCAAACCGTCAGCCTGAAACAATCCGCGCGGACTGGCAAACACAGACCGCAGCACTTCGCACACCCCAACTTACTGTTCACTCAAGTTACTTAGGTTACTGTAGATGTGCCAGGGGGGTCCTATTTATAGGGAAGGTGAGGAGTGTGGTCACCGCCCAAGAGATAGCGACACCACCCTCATCCCGCGCGAATACAACCACCGTCCGCTGAGTCCGCATGGACTTAGCCGGATACCAAGGAAACCCGCCAGGAGCACGGCAACCGTTGACGAACCCTCTCCAGTCCGCCTGAGCTAAGCGGACAAGGCATCAGCCCGCAAAGCTCCAACCACTGCAGGACAGCAACCCCCTTCAATGGCTGTCCGCACCAACCCGAGGCAGTCCGCAAGACCCACACCTCAATCCGCCACAAGTCCACGAGCAAAGGCAAACAGCAACAGTCCGCCCGGTCACAGCGGACTTGGCGGATACGGCGGACACCATGAACTTGGCACAATGTGTGACCAAGTCCAAAACCATCAAGGGCCAGTGCGAGCATGACGGACACAAAGTCCCGTCCGCCAAACACCCTAGCACAGAGCGCAACCAGTCCGCGAGCTCCTCGCACTTGTCCAACGCAGCAGCTTCCTCCCGTACTCCAAACCCAGGCCGCCACAACGATCTCCACAGCAACTCCCTGCTGTGCCACCAGAGCTCGACAAGGCCTCAGCCAAGCTCTAAGCTTAGTCCGCAACAGCCAAAACCGCGGACACATCAGTCCGCAAGCTTCCCGCGGACAAGAGCCAACCCGCCTTTCAGCACCCGCGACCACTGAGCAAAGCACCAGTCCGCAAGCCTCTCTATCCGCAGATACCAGGCCGCACCAAACCGCGGACTCCATGCAACAACCCGCTCAGAACACAGCCGGCTTCCACCAGACTTTTCACCAGGCCGCAAACCTCAGTCCGCCCAGTCCGCCCAGTCCGCCAAAGCTGTCCGACACAGGCCGCGCGGTCTGTCCCGTCACCCACTTCCACTTCACAAATTTCAACATAGCCAATAGTTAGGCATAGACTAACCAAACTATACTCAACGCTTTTACTTACCTGGCGTTGAGTGAGTAGACTTTACTCAACGCCTGTAGACTTAGACGATTTCTAACCTATCCAGCATCTTCCCTTGCATCTGGCGTTGAGTGCGTTGACTTCACTCAAGGCCTGTGGACTTAACCGAATTCCTGCACCTGGCGTTGAGTGAGTAAGTTTCACTCAATGCCTGTGGACTTAGGCAAATTCTTGCCTGTCCAACATCTATCTTTGTGTCCACATATCCAATCACTTGAAATACCTGTCCTATCAATGTTTCAAGGACAACCTTCATGCATGAACCTAGCACACATCAAATACAACTTTATGTATATCATTGACATGATTGACTTCTTCAAATATGGAACATTATGAGCAATAAACCCAACACTTTTCATAAGATCTCTCTTGGAACTCTATCATAAGCCTTCTCAAGATCAATAAGCAACATATGCAAATCTTGTTTTTTTCCCGATAGTTGTCAATGAGTCTCCTCAAGAGATGTATAACTTCCATGGTCGACCTCCCTAGCTTGAATCCAAATTGATTTTCCGAGATGTTAGTTTCTCGTCTTAATCGTTTTTCTATTACTCGTTCTCATAGTTTCATGGTATGACTCATCAATTTAATTCCTCTGTAATTAACACAATTTTGTATATCCCATTTATTCTTATACAAAGGTAGCAAAATATTTTCTCCATTGGTCTGACATCTTTTTTGATTTCAGTATCTTATTGAAAACACTTATAAGCCACAATTTTTTTTCATTTCCTAAACATTTTCATACTTCGATGGATATATCGTGTAGCCCAATCGTCATTTCATTTTTCATCTTATTTAGAACATCTTTTACCTCTGATACTTGAATGTTATGATAAAACGTTATATTTTTATACTTCTCTGATTTACTTAACTGTTTCATGTTCAATTCATTATCTTTTGTTTTATTATAGAGTTGATAAAAGTATATTTTTCACTACTCTTTAATATCTACATCAACCGTCAAAACTGTATCTTTCTCATCATTTATGCATTTTACTTGACTTAAATCTCCTGTCTTTCTTTCTCTACCTCGAGCAATTTTATTTATGTCACATTATCCAAGTTTGATATCTAGTCGCTTATAAAATTCTTCATAAGCTTGACTTCTTGCTTTACTTACTGCTTGTTTAGCTTCTTTTTTGACGACTTTATACCTGACTAAGTTTTCATCATTCCTACAAGCGTATAGTGATTTATAGCTAGCCCTCTTTGCCCTCACTTTGTCTTGCACTTTCTCGTTCCACCACCATGATTCTTTATGTGGGGGCTCAAGATCTTTTGATACTACAAGTATGTTCTTTTCATTTCTCCTTAAATGTGAAGACATAAATTCCCATGAAACATTAGGATCAACATAAGGTTCATCAACTAGTCGTTCCATAACTACCTTCTTGAAAGCAACCTGCTTTTCCATCTTCACATTTCACCATCAAATTTTTTGCAATATTTTTGTTCTTGTCGTAGATTTATTATATTTAATTTGTGCATCTAATATCACTAACCTTTGTTGTGTTATCAAACTTTCTCCTAGCATGACTTTGTAATCCTTACAAATCATTTTATCCATTTTGCGAGTCATAAAATAATCAATTTGCAATTTATTTTGTCCGCTTTTAAACGTAATTAAATGTTCTTCCCTCTATGAAAAACGTATTTCATACAATTAGCTTATGTGCTACGACAAAGTGTAAAATGGTTCGTCCTTCTTCATTCCTTTCTCCATATCCATATCCTACATGAACGGCTGTGCAATGTACATTTTTCTTCCCTATATGTCCATTTAAATCTTCTCTTATAAAAATATTTTCTCTTTGTGGGATTTCTCTTACTAAATCATCTAAGTCTTCCCAAAATTGCACTTTAATAACTTCATTTAATCCTAATTGTGGCGTATAGACACTAATCACATTAATAGTTTTCTTTCCTATGACCAATTTATGAGCTAATATTCTATCACTTTTTCTACTTACACTAACAACTTCATCCTTTCAAGTAGTATCCACAATAATACCTACTCTACTGTTTATTTTATTTTTTCCTGTGTAGCATAATTTAAAACCTGAATTATCTAAAAATTTAGCTTTCTCACCCTCCCATCTCGTCTTTTGCAGGTATAAAATATTTATCTTTCTCCTGTTCATTGTATCCACTACTTTCATCATTTTTTCCGTTAACTTACCTATATTCCAACTTTCAAACCTAAGTCGATCACAATTTCTGTGACATACTACCCTAGGACGTCTAATATATGAAGACTTTTGCCTATTTAACACTACACCCAAGTTCTCTTGTAGGTGCAACGGTCCTTACCAAGACGCCGCATACGGACCATACGACGAGCACTCTTGCAAATTTAACACGACACGCAAGTCCCGGAGATGCAGCGGTATTTGCCAAGACGCCGCATTCGGATCATGCGACGCGTTCCTTATGGGGAACAACCTAACTGTTGCACAATTTCTCAAATGATCCATATTCATAAGGGTGACTAAATTTTATGCTGGCCGTGTACCTAACACAACCCTCACCATTTTTCATCTGGGCTTGGGACCGGCATAGGCTCGTTTAAATGTTATATGAATATATTAAAAAAATTGCTTATATACTTCAACATATGATTTTTTATTCCTCCTTCATATTTATGAAATTAGCACCTGGAAGCATCCTGTATATATCATATTAATACCCTGCAGCCCCTAATGTACCAAAAACCAAACCTCAGCTCCATCATCAACATATTTATATCCAGCAACCGGCCATAAAATAAAAACCAATTCTTAAAACTGAGCCCCAACCCAAAAATCTGTATATATACCTATAAACAGCCGGCCCACTCTATTTTTAGGAGATAATTGCTTCCACTTCTTTAACTAACTGGTATAAGAAACAATGTGTAACCTTAAATGATGTAAAGAGGATGGAGAAAGGAGAGAAGTAGATTCAAGAAATATACCCACTAATTATTAAAACTGAAATTCATTTAGGGGAAACAAAAATAAAATCATCCCACTCTTAAGGATAACCCACCTCCCGCATGACATGAATTAAACCATCCTGACACATGAATTACTGTCTACTCAGGTAAACTGAAGAAGACATCAAGTTGATAAATGGAAATATTCAACTTTATAACATTCATGCAACTGAAACAAGAGGGAATTGCAGTATGCATGTAACTGAAGCAAGAAGAATATTTCTATTACCTCAAATTTTAGAACTTATCCCCCGAAAATCTTCCTGCCGACACGATGAAACAATGTTTTTCGGCATTCTTAGCAGTAGGTTTCAGGGCTCAGCAAGGGGGTGAGAAGAAAGTAGAAGGGTGAAGAAGTGGGAAAGAGTAGACAAAATCAACGGTCTAGGCTCTCAATTTCCTTGCACGAGGAAACCCTAGTAACTCCCGCTCAGCAAGAGCTTGCAGAAGAAGAAAATTGAGAAACAAATGACGGGATCGTGCCAAAAAACTCTTTAACCTGTCTGCATTTTCCCGCTCGCCCTTAGATCAAAACCATTAAATTCAATCCAACTTTTAACTCAGAACCATTTGGTTTGCACCAAGGGGCAAGGAGTTCATTTGCCTCTCATTCCTGCAATTTCCACTGACGTAGCCTCTGTTTATTTATACACAGCCGTAATTAACAAAAGAATAAAGCAAATGAGTAAAGCATGTTTTAGTAAATGAATTAACCCAGCCACCATTTTAATACTTTCCCCAACCCATAAATTGAATGCCCTCCATAAATTTTAAAACCAACATATGCAGCCATTATTCCAAATCATGACATAAGATGCATCAATTTAAATGAAAATCAAATTAATTATCATAAAATTAACTTAAAATTACACACAAAATGCTCACTGCCAGCTCATTATTTCATCATTAGGGAGTCTTTGTAAATTACATTATTTTTTGTGTTCATGCATAATGCATTCATTTACGTTAATATTATGAATTAATTTTAGAAATATTAAGCGCGACAGCATGATTTAAGTGATTAAAGTTCTATGTAAGCTTAATATCAAATTCTAAGCTTGGCGAGACAAGGTAGTATAGATGACCTGCTGCCTCCTCACATTTCAACATCTCTCTTTTATGCAGCATGTCATATAGATGTGTGTTGAAAACGTTAGTCTATGCATCTGATCCTAAACAATTAGCTTTAGGTGGAGGTGCCCAAGATTTATAGTGTAGATTGTTCCATGAGTTTCATAAAAGATGGATTAATTTCTTAAAGCTCTCTTTATTTATATGATATTTGGCCTCTAATATTTAATATTTATTAATTGGGTGACATGACAGTAGTCCGTTGGGCCTAACCTGCTCTTATACATGCTAGAAGCTAATCATCCAATTTTTATCAATTGGTTTTAGGTGGAGGAGCCTCTGCTATATATGTAGTCAACAAGGCTACATAAGTTTACTAATGTGGGATTAAATTGATTAAGTTCTAAAAAAATGTATAGACTTAATACTTGTTTGTGGATTCTTGAGCTTTTACATTGATTTCCCATTTAATAGGTGGATGCTCTAAAAAATTCTATTGAGAAATTTTATGGGGAGAATCCTATGGAATCTGAAGATCTATCTCGTGTTGTAAACTCCAACCATTTTGCACGCCTAGGGAGACTCCTAGATGACGAGAAAATTCATGGGAAAATCATTCATGGAGGAGAGAGGGATGAGAAACTCCTGTAAGTTTTATTTATTTATTGGAAAATTATTTCTGATTATGACAACTAGGTAACTTTTACCTTGACATCGCAGAAAGATTGCTCCTACTCTCTTGTTAGATGTTCCAGATGATTCTTTGATAATGCAAGAAGAGATTTTTGGCCCTTTGCTTCCAATTATCACGGTAAGAATTAACTTGCACTTTTAACATGCACTCGTACATTCATACCTCGAGAGAAAAAAATTGCATCAAGGGTTCTATTTATACTGTAATGATATAGATTCTAACACTCCTCTTCAAACCGGATGTCCAACTTGCTATAGATAAAATGCACCCATGTTGTTGCAAAAGGGCTTTGCATGTGAATCTGCAAGCTGAGTAAAAAATTTACATATCTTATTTCAATCTTTGGAGTCTTGTTTTCCATAATAACTTCCTGTTGTCCAAACAAGCGGCAATAAGTCTCATCGTGCTTAGTTCTCACTTGAAAAGTGGAATTGGAAGTGATATAGATGATTGCTAGATTATCACAATACAATTTCCGAATTTCGTAAGACTTTTTTTGTCAATATTCATGTTATGTAGATGTTTTTAATCTATCATCTCAAAAGTGATATTGTTCATAATACAGGTCTGTGACTCTGCACTTAGCCCAGATACTACACTTTACTTTGTGTTCTTCCATCACATACCAAAGTTTCTCCAATAAACAGACAACACAGTGGTAGATGTCCTAGTAATTGATGATCCAACACTCTTTAAGTTCCTCAAAATCCTAATTACTACATTCCAATGATTCATTTAAGGATCAAACATAAAGTGACTCATCACGCACACAAATTCTCTCTCCCAATGTATGCGGATACTCATGGTTAGATGTTATATAAGTAGAATCATCATGTTAAACAAATTACTTTGGTGCAAAAGTACTTGATATGTTCAATCTCCTTATAATAATTATACATTAGCGCATCTTCAAAACTTTCAAAAAAAACCACTGGTCAAATACTGGATTATTCTCCAGCATGACCTCCATCGACCACGACCATAACTACTCGCGACTCTTCCTCCTTCACATCCTCTACTATAATCACCTCACCCAATTCTTGTGCAACTATGCCATGAATGCTACGAGTCTACTTCTGGGCTTCGTCGAATGTGGCGGTGGATGTGAAGATATAAGGGAAGACAAGCTCTACCCGTAGAGAATGCAAGGGGGGACATGAAGAGGTGGAGTCTTGCTCAACCTTAATCATAGAAATTGAGGATGAAGAGAGGACTAGAGCGAGGAAGAGAACTTGATTAATTTCATTCATGATCCATACAATGGACCAAATGGTCTATTTAAAGACATACATGTACAACCTTAGGCTCGCGGGAGGCCTTTCCAGCAGCGGGACACAGGAACTGACGAGATGAGGTGAAGAGGCGAGTGAGACTTTTTGTCCACTCGCATAGGGCGAGACGGGGTCTCGGCGCTGTAGGCGAGACATCCTCTAGGGCGCGAGCTCGCCCTAGAAGGCGAGATGGCCAGTAGGGCGAGGGGCCGGCGAGACGAACAGGTGGGATCGTCTCGCCCGCCGGTCTTTTTCCCCACTCGCTGCATAGGAGAAAAGGCGTTTTTACCTTCTTACCCCCAAGGGGGATTTTACTCTTCTTCCCCAGGTATTTTTACACTTCTACACCTGGTGGTCTGCATATAGCTCTACAGGACAGCGGAGTTTGGCTGTTGGCAGACCCGACCCGGGGTATTTTGGTCATTTCAGGTCGGTTCAGTATGAATATTTGCAGATCAAACTCAGAGGCCTATAAATAGACCGACAAGGTGCCTGGATTAGGTTGTTGAACCTTTCCATATTCTTCCTCACAGGCACCTAGCTCAGCAATTGACTAGGGAGGGGAAGGACTTCAGTTTCTTCCGGGTAAGAGGTGAGACCTCCAAGCTGAGACCCCTCGGTCTGTTTCTAGGTCTGCGACTCTTGTCGGGAGGGTGGTTCAAGAGGAGTAGGTGCAGGCTGCAACCTCTGGTCCGAACTCTAGGCGGGATCAGAAAGCTGATTCTAACATTTTTGGTGCGGTGAGCGTGGACCGCAACCCTCAGAGAAGAATCTTGAGCAACCACATGGCGGGAGGTCACGAAGAAGGAGACGGAGATGGGTCGGATAACCCGGGAGGATTCGTTGGAAGGGAAGATTTCATGGCGTCAATCATGGGCATCATGGAATTGCTGCAAGGGATCTCGCGGCAGGGGGATTGTTCAACCCCGCTACCTCAGGTGCCTGCACTCGCGCCGCAGGAAGAGCTTGTCTCGGCGCGAGTGGGAGAAGATGCCCCGGGGAGGCGACCGGGGAAGGAAGTGATGGTGGAAGGAGGCCGTCGAGACATGGCAGGAAGGGAGCTGTTTCCCAGCCCTGCGAGCGCCGTCTCGCCAGGGGAGGTCATCGCGAGAGTAGGAGCGGCGAGACCAGTGGCGAGAGGGTCGCCTTTTTGCGAGTTGATCTTGTCGGCTCCCGTCCCGGAAGGGTTCCAGGACCCCGAGATGAATTATTATGTGGGGAAAGATGATCCTCTTCATCATTTGCAGTGGTTCAAGGACACAGTCTCGATCAGGCCCATGACGGACGCGTTCAAATGTCGTCTTTTTGCCATCACTCGAAAGGATAAGGCTAGGGACTGGTTTCACCAGCTCCCGACAGACTCAATATACTACTTCGAGGACCTGAGCAGGAGTTTCCAGCTACGATTCTCAACTTCGAAGAAGAGGAAGAAGAACCCGGAGTCGATTTTTTGATCAAGCAGAGGGCGGACGAGTCCCTAGCTCAGTACGTTGACAGATTTCAGGAGAAGATCTTGGATATTCAGGAGGTGCCGGGATTCGCCCTCCAGATGGCCTTTACCGTGGGACTACAAGATGAGCCTCACCCGGAAGGCGCCGCTGCCTTTTGAGGGGTTGATGGAGAAGGCCGCGAAGGAAATAGCTATGGAGGCGGCTAATCCAGCGTTTGCCAAGAAGCTAGCCATACTAATGGAGGTGGAATCGAGAGAATCAGGAGGGAGACAGCAGGAGGTGAGGAGAAGGGAAGAGCCGATGTCGCCGTCGTATCCAGAGTTAGGATGGAGGCAGCAGGGAGGCCCAGTACAGGGGCAAGAGAGAGGATTTCCTCAGGGGGGAAGGAACCAATCGGGAGGACCTGAAAGATTTCACCAGCAAGGGTTGGAGTACGGTCATAGAACACCCCTACCCCCGCCGCAGCAAGCTATGACAATCGACCGAGGGAGAGGTAGAGGCCGGGAGAGAGGAAGAGCAGGAGCTCGGAGGAGGAGAAACCCTCAGGAAGGGAGACGGAGGGGGGGGGGAGGTAGCCTTGCCATACTGTGACTTACACGAGGAGGAGGGGCACGCAACGGCTACCTACCCAGAATTCTTGGAAATAAGAAGAGCTAGAGGAGCAGGAGAGCAACAAAGGCCGGTGCAAATAGAGGAGGTAACTGGAACCGGAGAGGAAGATCGATGTGTGGATAGAGTGAATGTAGGAGACCGAGGGGGGGATTGGAGTAATCCATGGGGGTGGGGGGTGGGGGTGGGGATCGAGGCTGTGTAAGAATCGAACAAAAACAAACCGAAATGGTTTAAACTGAAACTTTATTATCCGAAAAGAGTATCTATTACAAAGGTATGCCCTCCCGTATATAGAATGGAGGAGAGATGAGAGAATACAAATAAGAGATGTGAGACTAAAAATTTACAGGACTAAGCGGACTATACAGAACAAACCGCACAAGCCGCGCGGTTAGTTAGAAGTGCTAACCGCACGGCTACCACAAGAGAAGAAGAGAGATTGCCTGTGAAGACCGCTAGACCGCCCGGTCTCCAAGCCGGCTGAGACAAACCGCCAGACCGCGCGGTCTTCAACCCGCCAAGACAGACCGCCCGGTCACCAACTTCAACACTCCCCCTCAAGCTGGAGCATATATATCGATCATGCCCAGCTTGTCGCAAACATGAAGAAACGAGACGAAAACTAGCTTGGTGAAGATGTCAGCCAGCTTTTTATCAGAAGTGACAAAGGGAGTGCAAATTTGTTCCTTTAAGATCTCTTCACGAATGAAATGACAGTCGACCTCAATGTGCTTTGTTCTTTCATGGAAGACCAGATTTTTGGAGATATATATGGCGGCCTTGTTATCACAGAACATAGGTAAAGGATGGTTGTAGACCTCTCCTAAATCTAGCATGAGAGCTCGCAGCCATTTTAACTCACAAGTGGTCGATGCCATACTGCGATACTCAGCTTCTGCACTGGAACTGGAGACAACAGACTGCTTCTTGCTCTTCCAGCTCACCAGATTTCCCCCAACAAAGGTGCAAAAACCTGAGGTTGACTTGCGATCCCCTTTGTCATCAGCATAACTTGCATCTGAGTAGGCTTCAATCCTCAGATGACCATTCTTCTGAAAAAGTAATCCTTTCCCAGGCGCTGCTTTGACATACTCCAAGATCCGCAAGGCGGACTGTAGATGACACTCCCTAGGTGCTTGCATGAATTGACTCACCTTCCCACAGCATAGGAAATGTCGGGTCTGATCACTGTGACATATATGAGCTTACCAACCAGACGCTTGTACCGCGAACTATCTGAAAGAGGAGGCGAATCATCTGTCCAGGTTTTGTCTTCTCCAGTTGCCATGGGGCATCGGGCAGGTTTTGCTCCAGTCAATCCTGCCTCTTTTAAAAGATCAAGGGCATACTTACGCTGAGAGAGAACTAAGGAGTCGGGCTTCCGAGAGATTTTGATCCCCAGAAAGTACTTTGGAGAGCCCATATCTTTCGTGATCAGATGTTGGCGAAGATGTCGCTTTGTCAGGGCTACCCCTTCCTGGTCATCGCCGGTGAGAAGAATATCATCGACGTACACAGCAAGAACAACCAGCCCCGAAGGGGTTTTGCGAATAAATAGAGAGTGATCAGCAGAGCTTCGCGCAAAACCAACGGCCGCCACAATGCCGCTGAACTTGTCAAACCAAGCTCGAGGACTCTGCTTGAGGCCATAAATTGCCTTCTGCAGCCGGCATACTCGTGTCTCCCCCTGAGCAACATACCCAGGAGGTTGCTCCATGTAAACGGCCTCGTGAAGATCATCATAAAGGAAGGCATTTTTGACGTCCAGCTGAGAAATCGGCCAATCCCTATTGACCGCCACAGAGAGAAGGACCCGGATAGTGCTGAGACGAGCCACGGGGGAGAAGGTGTCAAAGTAATCAACCCCATAGGTCTGAGTAAAGCCCTTAGCAACAAGGCGAGCCTTATACCGATCCACAGTGCCGTCTGGGCCAAATTTGACCACAAAGACCCAGCGACAGCCAACAACATCAGTACCGAAGGGAGGAGGAACAAGAGTCCATGTACCCCGCTCCGTGAGAGTCTCCATTTCCTCATCCATGGCCAGCTTCCAGTGCGGAATAGCAAGGGCCTCCTGATAGGAACGAGGCGTGGCAGTGGCAGAGATAGCCAGCGCAAAGGCCCTGCGAGAAGGTGTAAGACGATCATATGAAACAACAGCAGCAAGGGGGTGTAGGGTACATGTCCGCACCCCTTTGCGAAGAGCCACAGGGAGATCCAGGTCGGCAGCCCCCTCGGGATCCGGAGCGTCCGTGGCAGAGAGAGCTGGCCCGGGAGAAGAGAGCGACGGCGGCGAAGAGGATGGAGATGGAGGTGGAGAAGTGGGAGAGAGAGGTGGAGCGAGAGGAGGGGACGGAGAGGGCGGAGGGGTGGGTATCTCGGTAGGAGACGAGGGAACGAAGGGAATAACAGGAGAGTCAGAAGGCGGGGAAAGAGAGGAGGAGTCAGCCGAGAAGTAGGAGGCATTCTCGAAGAAGGTAACGTCAGCAGAGACGAACTGCTGACGAAGAACAGGGTTAAAGTAACAATAGCCTTTCTGAGTGGGGGAGTACCCCAGAAAGACACATTTGGTGGAGCGAGGGGAGAGCTTGTCACGGGTGGCAGATGGGGTATGGACAAAAGCAGTGCATCCAAAGATGCGGAGAGGGAGAGGAAAAGGCTCCTTGCCCGGATACAGAATGGAGAAGGGTGTTTTCCCGTGGAGAATGGTGGATGGAATTTGATTGATGAGGTAGCAGGCAAGGAGAACGGCATAGCCCCAATACGAGCGAGGGACATGCATCTGGTTCATCAATGTGCGAGCCACATCGAGGAGGTGACGGTTTTTGCGTTCCGCCACCTCATTTTGTTGGGAGGTGTAAACACAGCTAGTCTGATGAATAATGCCATGTTGCACACAAAAAAAGGTAAAAGCATGACTCAGATACTCTTTAGCATTATCAGAACGAAATGTTTTAATACAAACATTGAACTGAGTTTTAATCAACTGATAAAAAGATATCCATACATCTAAAAGTTCAGAGCGATCTCGGAGGAGATATACCCAAGTACATCGAGAAAAATCATCTATAAAGGTTACAAAATAAGAACTACCCCGGCCAATGGTGAGGGTAGGAGCAGGTCCCCAGATATCGGAGTGGACAAGATCAAAAGGACGAGTAGAGCCCCGTCCGTGCTTCGGCGGGAAGGAGGAACGGTGATGCTTGCCGAGTTGACAGACGTCGCATTGGAGAGGAGTACTGGACGGAGGGAGGTGCGGCAGAAGCTGATGTAGAAGACGTGGTGGAGGATGACCGAGGCGGAGATGCCACTGGAGAAGATCCGTACAGGAAGACGAGAAGGCGGACAAGGCGAAAACATTGTCGAGCAAGTAGAGGCCGCCGCTCTCAGTCCCAGTAGCAATCGTCCGGTGGGAGCTCGGATCCTGAAAAGAACAAGAAGTTGGTGTAAATGTCACAGAACACTGAAGCTGTTTGTATAAAGAGGTAACAGACAACAGATTGCACGGAAACTTGGGCACATAGAGAGTGTCCGCTAGTCGTAGTGACGGAGTAACATGAACCACTCCCGTCCCATGAACCGGGGAGGGAGAACCATCCGCAACTAGGACCGGGGGCAACCGATCATGTTGTTCGAGCAAAGAGAAGCACTGAGGATTGCCCGTCATGTGATTAGTGACACCAGAGTCGATGAGCCATTTATCTTGAGTCACCATGTGGGCACTACCTGAGGAAGTTACAACAGAGGCAGACGGCTTGGAAGAGTCACCGGAGGGGCGAAGATGGGGATGCTTCGTCCAGCAGCGTTCGAAAGTATGGCCGGTTCGGCCACAATGAGAACAGAGGTAGCGGGAAGAAGCACGTCCGCCGGACTGGTGACTGCGGCTACCAGAGTCACTCCGCTGAGTGTGATGAGAATAGTTGTCCGGTGGTGGAGAAGGAGCGGGCAAAAGTGGGCGCTGATGGAGGGAGGTGACAGCAGCAATGCGGGCAGCGGTGACATCTAAAGTAGGAGATTCGGCCTCACCCAGAATTTGCTGGCGGATCATGTCATAAGTATCAGGAAGCCGGAACAGATAACACACAACCAGAAGCTCCTGGAAGTGCTTGTGTTGTTGAGCCAAATCCGCAGAAAAGGGGCGATTCTGAAGAATCTCAGCCCCAAGAGCCTGAACCTGTTGGTAGGCAGCAACAGGAGAGAAGGTAGGACGGGCAAAGAGGTCCGCATACAACGTATAGATGCGGGAAGTCTGAGCCCCCTTGGAGTACAAAGCGGCAAGATGAAGCCAAGCGGCCTTGACCGTCTCATCATGACGGATGACGGGAAGGCACTCATCAGAAAGACTGTTCGCGAGCCAAGTACGCACAAGCGCGTCACTTGCATCCCAGTCATCAAAGAGAGGTGAAGTGATAGGAGGTGGGTCATCAACAAGATGGTGGCGTTTGCGTTGTGAGCGAAGAAGAAAGGTGAAAGAGACGCTCCAATCCGGGTAGTTGGAGCCAACAAGCTTGGAAACGGTCCCAAGGTTCCCGGAAGGAGTATGAGGAAGAGGCGGAGCCGGATTGGTGACAGGGGTGGTGGCAGTAGAGGCATCAGAAAGAGCCATAGGAGCAGGAAAAAGGAAGCCGGGCGGTTAGAAAACAAACCGCGCGGATAGGAGAAAGAAGGGCTGCAGCGGTCACAAGGGGAGAAAACCAGCGGCCAGAAAAGCCACGACCAAGCTGCAGACACAAACAGAGGGGAAGAAGTCGAACGGCTAGAGGACAGGCCGCGCGAACAGAAGCATGACAAAACAAGTCGCTGCGACGAGAGGAGAAAGAAGGGCTGCAGCGGTCACAAGGGGAGAAAACCAGCGGCCAGAAAGGCCACGACCAAGCTGCAGACACAAGTAGAGGGGAAGAAGTCGAACGGCTAGAGGACAGGCCGCGCGAACAAAAGCAGGACAGAACAGGTCGCTGCGACAAGAGGCGACGACTTAGAACAAAAAAATCACGCACACAGAGGGCAGTACCAAGGAGAGGAAGAGGCCGCGCGGACAGGGAGCAAACCGGCGCGACAAGCCGCGCGGACAAAAAGACAGAATCAGGAGGAGTAGATCGAGTCCTCTGATACCATGTAAGAATCGAACAAAAACAAACCGAAATGGTTTAAACTGAAACTTTATTATCCGAAAAGAGTATCTATTACAAAGGTATGCCTTCCTTATATAGAATGAAGGAGAGATGAGAGAATACAAATAAGAGATGTGAGACTAAAAATTTACAGGACTAAGCGGACTATACAAAACAAACCGCACAAGCCGCGCGGTTAGATAGAAGTGCTAACCGCACGGCTACCACAAGAGAAGAAGAGAGATTGCCTGTGAAGACCGCTAGACCGCCCGGTCTCCAAGCCGGCTGAGACAAACCGCCAGACCGCGCAGTCTTCAACCCGCCAAGACAGACCGCCCGGTCACCAACTTCAACAGGCTGCCCGAAAGGCGAGCCTTCATACTATGTACCGTCGAAGTGTAGACTCGAAGTCACAATCCCCTCCCCCGGATGAGAAGATCACCTTTTCAAGAAAGGACATGCCAGACCATGAAGACCCCTTCTGTGACGCACTGGTGATTCGGACCGCCATTGAAAACTTCACGGTATCGCGGATCCTGGTGGACAATGAGAGCTCCGTGAATGTTGTTTTAAAAAAGGCGTTCAACGAGATGAGGGTGGAGGCACGGAGGGTGCTGACAACAGACATACCATTATTTGGATTCTCAGGAGATAGGAAGGAGGTTGAGGGGGGAGTAGGGCTCCAGGTAACCCTGGGGGGGCTATCGAGGAACTGCCGCTTCGTCATAGTGGATGCCCCCAGCTGTTACAATGCCATTTTCGTGCGCCCCTTGATCAGCGCTTTCAAATGTGTGCCATCCTCTTTTCATCAGTGTTTGAAGCTCAACTCTGGAGGTACCCAAATCAGAGTGCGAGGGATCCGAAGGCGGCCAGGGAGTGCTACGTGACGACGGTGAACACCATCTCATGACAGGAGGAGGCTGAGGAGATGAAAAAGAGGATGGAGCGGTGGCAGCAGGAGCTTGATAGCGAAGCAGCAGAAGAAGAGAGAGAGGTAAGAGGAGAGGGTGAAGTGATGATGGTAGGAGGCATTGCGGAGGAACCGGAAACAGCAGGAGAGAAGGACGAAGAGACGGGGATGGAAGAGGAGAAGGGAGAAGAAGAGGTCGGAGGAGAGGGAGAAGTGGAAATGGTAGGAGGCATTGCGGGGGAGCCGAAAACGACAGGATAGAAGGACAAAGAGACGTGGATGGAAGAGGAGAAGGGAGAAGAAGAGGTCGGAGGAGAGGGAGAACTGGAAACGGTCGGAGGCATTGCGGGGGAGCCGGAAACGGCGGGCGAGAAGGAAGGTGAAGGGAGGAGAAAAGAAAAAAGAAAAATGGGGGAAGTAGGAGGGTCCCCCGGGCGGGAGGCCCGACTGAAAAAAAGAAGAATCTCGCTACTGGAGGGAGAGGACACTAGCGGGCAGGAGATGGAAAAGCTTGAGGAGGGAATGATGGTGACTATCACGGAGGACGAGGCTAGAGAACATGATGCACTGGGAGAGCAGGAGGGAGAGGAGGAACCTTCAGGGCTGAAGGCAACTGTGGAAGTGCTAGAGATGGAGATCTTCACCAAAGAAGAAAGAAAGGAGAAGATCAAGGTTAGTGGCGAGCTCAGCCCAGAAGACCAGGAGGAGATCAGGGCATGCGTGCAAAGGAACATTGACGTCTTCGCTTGGAGTGCGGCCGACATGCCACGGGTCGATGCGGACGTGGCTTGCCACCGTCTCAACCTCGACCCCAACACCCGCCCAGTGCAGCAGAAGAAGAGGGCCATCGCCTGCAAGATGGTCGGACCCATTAGAGAGGAAGTAGAAAAGCTACTTAAGGCGGGGTTTGTGTCCGCCTGTAAGTATCCGGGATTGGTGAGTAATGTTGTAATGGTTAAAAAGGGGAGGGAAGGGGGAGAATGTGTGGAGACTTCTCTCTTTTAAATAAAGCGTGTCCTAAGGATTGTTACCCGCTGCCTCAAATCGACGCGCTGGTTGACTCAGCCGTCGGTTTCTCTCTTATGAGTTTTTTAGATGTGTTTTCAGGATATCATCAAATACGCATGCATCCTCCGGACGTCAAGGACGTCACCTTCGTCACGGAGGATGGGTGCTTCTGTTTTAAGATGATGCCCTTCGGGTTGAAAAATGCGGGGGCAACCTACCAAAGAATGATTGATCAGATCTTCCGAGAACAGAAAGGAAGGAAACTCAAGGTTTATGTGGATGACTTTATGATCAAAAGTCGGACCTCAGATCTCATGTCTCGGACCTTGAGGAAACCTTTGGAACTTTAAGAAAATATAAAATGAGGCTCAACCCCCTTAAATCTGTTTTTGGAGCCAATAGGGGGAGGTTCCTAGGGCATCTCCTCACCCCATCCGGTAGAGCCCAATCCTGATAAAGTGAAGGCAATTCTAGAACTGGAGTCTCCCAGAAATGCTAAGGAAGTCCAACGTCTCACCGACAGGCTAGCCGGGCTAAGCAGGTTTCTTTCTCGAGCCAGGGAGAAATGCTTGCCTTTCTTCCGGACTTTAAGAGGGGGCAAGAAATTCGAATGGACCCCCGAATGCGAGAAGGCTTTTCAGGCTCTAAAGCAACAGCTCACCCAGACGCCTGTACTTCAGGGGCCAAGGGAAGGAGAGGTCCTGTTCTTATACTTGGGAGTAGGGACTGGGGCCGTGAGCTCGGTTCTTGTGCGAGAGGAAGGGAAGAAGCAATTTCCGATCTATTACGTGAGCAGGGTCCTAAAGATGGCGGAGCTCGGGTACCCCATTCTTGAAAAATTAGCATTTGCCCTCATCGTCTCGTCCAGGAAGCTCAGGCCATATTTTCAGGCTCACTCTTTTCAGGTGGTGACGGATCACCCCCTCCGTCGCATCTTGGAGGGGGTGGAACACTCCGGGAGGCTGGCCAAGTGGTCGATAGAGCTCAGTGAATTCGACCTCGCTTTCATTCCTCTGCTTGCCATCAAGGCACAAGCGGTGGCCGACTTCCGGGTGGACTACATAGTTGAGGTTCAAGTGGCTGAAGCGTCCCCTCGAGTGGCTTGGAAGATGATGGTAGATGGGGCGTCAGGAAGAAATTCCTTCGGAGGTGGAATGATCTTGGTAAGCCCAGAGGGGACCAGGATTGAGCAGGCCTTGAAGATCCACTTCACGATCACCAACAAAAAAGCAGAATATGAGGCGATTATCGCAGGGCTCAGGTTAGCTCGGGAGCTGGGCATACAAGATATCGAAGTCACGACAGACTCCATGATGGTCGCAGGCCAGATCAAAGGGGAGTTCGAAGCAAGGGAGCCCACCCTCCAGCTGTACCTAGGGAAGGTCAAAGACATCGTCGGGCAGTTCCGAAGCTTTTCAATTCGACACGTCCCGAGGGAGGAGAGTACTCAGGCTGACCAACTCGCCAAGTATGGCCCTCGAGCCGGAGGAACGATGACAGAGCTTTTTAGGCCGTCCATATAAGAGGGAGAACTCATGGAGATAAGCCGACAAGGGTCTTGGATGAACCCCTTCATCAACTTTTTGACCTCGGGGCAACTACCCGCGGGCGATCTCGATAAGAAGCGTGCCAGGTACAAGTCGGCGTACTACCTTCTAAAAGATGGGGCTTTGTACCGTAAGACACTGTCGGGCCTGTTGGCTCGATGTGTGTCAGAGGAGGAGGTTCCGAAGGTTTTGGAGGAAATTCACTCAGGAGAATGCGGCAGTCACTCAGGAAGCTGGACTTTGGAGAGGAGAGTGATGAGGCAGTGATACTTCTGGCCTACCCTCCGGAAGGATGCAGAGGAGTTCGCAAAAAGATGTCAAAAGTGTCAGGAGTTCGCCCCCCTCCAACTCCTTCCAGCCCAGAGGTTACGAACCATCACGGATCCTTGGCCCTTCGCTATATGGGGACTGGATCTGGTGGGTCCTTTTCCCCAGGCAAGTGGCCAAAGGAAATTTCTGCTGGTCATGGTAGACTACTTTTCAAAATGGCTGGAGGTGAAGGCGTTGGACAAGGTGACTTCACAGGTGGTCAAAAATTTTGTATGGGGAGAGATCATCTGCCGGCATGGGCTTCCGCTGGCCATTGCGACTGATAATGGACCGCAATTTGCTAGTAGAGAATTCGTGGACTTCTGCATCCGTCTGGGTATAGATATCCGCTTTGCCTCGGTTCATCACCCACAGAGCAATGGAAAAGTGGAAACAACAAATAAGATCATTGTTAACCTTTTGAAGAAGAAAGTGGAGAACCTGAGGGGGAGCTGGGTGGAACAGCTCCCTTCAGTCCTATGAGCCTTGAGAATCACACCAAACACCGCCACAGGAGCAAGGTTGTCAGGATCGAGATTCTAGACGAGATCATTTCGAGGTAGGATCAGATCTGGTAGTAGGGTCGAATGGAGGATCGCTTTATAAAATCAGGATCGGTTTACAAAATCTGGATCGTAGGATCGTAAGATCCTATGATATGGATCGCGATCCTGACAACCTTGCACAGGAGAGACCCTCTTTAAGCTCTCTCACGGCTCGGAGGCTGTCATACCAGTAGAGTTCGAGGTCACGTCACCAAGAGTAGTTGTTGCAAGAGAGGGAGACGAAGGATGGATGACAAAGAACATGGAGGAACAAAAATTCTCTCTTGATCTCGTGGAGGAGCTCAGGTATTTGACAGTGATCCGACAGGAGGAGGTCAAGCGCCGAATGACGAGATACTTTGACAAGCATATAAGGATCAAACAGTTCCAGAAGGGTGATCTGGTTCTCAAGAAGGTGGATGCAGCAGGTAGAGGGGCCTCCGTAGGAAAGCTCAATCCAAATTGGGAGGGTCCTTTTGTAGTAAAGGAGGTCTTGAAGTCGGGAGGGTACCACATCCAGGATGTGGACGTGGTATCCCTTGATCGCCCCCGAAGTGGCGATGACTTCGAAAGATTTTATCCATAACACTTTTTGTTCATTGTGTCTTTTATTGTTCAATACTTACAATTTAAATGTGACCTTCTGATCTGATGGAATCGCTGATATCTCTTTTCATGGCCTTGGAGGTGATTTGGAGAGGAGACCCCGAGCAGACCCACTGACCAGACTCTCATCTAGCTGGCAGGGCTGTAGGCTTACTCGGTGGTTGGAGGTGATTTGGAGGGGAGACCCCGAGCAGACCCGCTGATCAGACTCTCATCTAGCTGGTAGGGCTGTCGGCTCACTCGGTGGTTGAAGGTGATTTGGAGAGGAGACCCCGAGCAGACCCGCTGACCAAGCTCTCATCTAGCTGACAGGGCTGTAGGCTCACTCGGTGGTTGGAGGTGATTTGGAGGGGAGACCCCGAGCAGACCCGCTGATCAGGCTCTCATCTAGCTGGCAGGGTTGTAGGCTCACTCGGTGGTTGAAGGTGATTTGGAGAGGAGACCTCGAGCAGACCCGCTGAACAAGCTCTCATCTAGCTGACAGGGCTGTAGGCTCACTCGGTGGTTGGAGGTGATTTGGAGGGGAGACCCCGAGCAGACCCGCTGAACAGGCTCTCATCTAGCTGACAGGGCTGTAGGCTCACTCGGTGGTTGGAGGTGATTTGGAGAGGAGACCCCGAGCAGACCCGCTGACCAGATTCTCATCTAGCTGGCAGGGATGTAGGCTCACTCGGTGGTGGAGGTGATTTGGAGAGGAGACCCCGAGCAGACCCGCTGACCAGGCTCTCATCTAGCTGGCAGGGCTGTAGGCTCACTCGGTGGTGGAGGTGATTTGGAGGGGAGACCCCGAGCAGACCCGCTGACCAGGCTCTCATCTAGCTGACAGGGTTGTAGGCTCACTCGGTGGTTGGAGGTGATTTGGAGAGGAGACCCCGAGCAGACCCGCTGACCAGGCTCTCATCTAGCTGGCAGGGCCGTAGGCTCATTTGGTGGTTGAAGGTGATTTGGAGTGGAGACCCCGAGCAGACCCGCTGACCAGACTCTCATCTAGCTGGCAGGGCTGTATGCTCACTCAGTGGTTGGAGGTGATTTGCAGAGGAGATCCCGAGCAGATCCGCTGACCAGACTCTCATCTAGCTGGCAGGGCTGTAGGCTCACTCGATGGTTGGAGGTGATTGGGAGAGGAGATCCCGAGCAGACCCGCTGACTCGGAGGCAAGTCAAGTGGTAGGAGCTCACGGAGAGAAGTGTCCATATTCGTCAGGAAATTGGTAGAAAATTCCTAGAAAATGAAAGAGTTGAAGACTAGGCCAAGGAGGAGGAGCGTCTCCGACTGACACTCGACGTAGGTGGTCTCGCACCCATCGAGTGGGTGTTCACTATCAAAGGCACATGCCTAGCATAAAAATGAGGGACCTATCATGAGGAGCGGTTGATCTCCAAGGTTTACGGCGCGGGGCTGATCTCGCGGTGAGAGGGGAGCAAAGGGGTAGACGGCCTCGCGCGCGGCAGCGGCGAGGAGAAGCCCAGGGACTAGCGTTTTGAAATAACTAATCAAGCGAAATGGCAGGCTAAAGCGCAATGAAGTAAGAAGTGCGAGAGGTTATAATAAAATTCTCTTTGTTCATTACAGAAAAGAAACACTCCATCACATGAAACACTTCACTATCACAAAAGAAATTGAAATATTTACAAGTACAAGAGAAGACAAAAAAGAGGCGGGGAGGTCCCAGACTCTGACATCTTTTCACTGCTCGCCATCGGAGGTGGAGCTGCCGTCCGTCTCGCCATACAACTGGGGACTAAGTCGCGGACGGTGACTGTCTCGGCATCGTCTCGGACCACCCCCATCTCCTTCATCATCTTGAGAACGAGCTCCGCCGTCTTGATGTTAGAGTCTCGGCAGAGGGCGTCGACCTCGTCCACGGAATAGCGAGGTGGCGTGGGAGCTTGGAACGGATCTGGAGGGAGCGCGGTGCTGCCCAGGAGACGGGCGTTTTCAGCCTTCAACTTCTTGATCTCTCCCTCCAAAGCCGCAATGCGCGAGCGCATGCGATCAACAGTCTCGTCATCCTGCGAGAAGGCTGTCAGTCAGCATAAGTTTATGAAAAGCTAGCAAGCGAAACTGGCAAGTGGCAATTAAAAAGCTTACCACACCGCCCTGGCTTCGTGCGAGGAGGTTGTCGGCGACGGCCAACCACTTCTCGAGGTCGTTGGACTTCTCACGCTCCTCAGCAAGGCTGGCCTCGGCCTCTTTCCACTTCTTGTTGTTGTAGACCAGACGACGCGAGATCCGGTGCGAAAGCTCCATGGAGCGAAACTGGGCGTGGGCAGTCTTCAGGATGAGGTCTCGCGACACCTCATTATCCGCGGGCTCAGTCCTAAGGCCGCCGTATAGCCCGTACGCGAGGGAGAAGGCATGACTGGTGGGCGGGTCTTGCACCTTCCAGGAGGGAAGGAGAGTAGATACCGACACGCGGTTGACATCCTTCTCCTACAAGAGTACTGGCTCGCCGACGCCATCGTCCGTCTCGGGCCGCATGTTGTAATTTGGATGCGAGGAGGGGGCCGGGCGGCTGGAAGAGCCCTCCTCGCGAGGGGGAAGATCGGCGGGCTGGACAGTGGTGGTGGCGGTTTGATCAGGTAGGGTCGTCTCGCGGCAGGCGAGACGGCTTGATGGCGAGGTGAGGGAGACTTTTCCACAGAAATGGGGGTCAGGGACCCCGACATTTCCTTCCTTTCCTTAGGAGCAGTTCTTTTGTTCTCCTTCGGGAAGGACACCACCTTCTTCATCTTCTTCTTTGGGCTCTGCCGAGAGGTAGCGACATCATCCCTAGGCCTCTTCTTTGGGGCGGGGGCCAGCGTTTTCTTTGCCGCCTCCGCCGCCATACTCGCAAGGGCGAGATCCCTGTTGCTTTGATAAGGGGGGTGGACAGGGATAGTTTTCTCTCCTGAGCGAGACAGTGTTTAGAATAAAGTAAGAAGATAAGCATAATGACAAGGGGACGCGAATATACCTTCACCGGGAAGGACGGGAAGAAGCGAGTCGAGGTCTCGCCGAAGGAAGTTGACCTCGAAAGTTTTCCCTGCGAAGAAGTCGCAGAGAGCCTTCTCGACACCCCCAACCTTGGGGGTCTCATAGTACACCTCGGAGGGCGACACTAGAGCGAGAGGGACGCCTCCCAAGTTCCCGCGAATGAAAACGTAGCGAGTGAGCCAATGGTGATTCTTGTTTGGCGTCTCACATACCTTTAAGCCCTGGCCTGTGAAATAGGAAACGCCGTCGTCTTTGGCGTGATAGATGAACAGTTTGCGGAATGCGGTCAAGCTGAATTCGATGCGCTCTCGCCGTAGGTAGCTGGCGAAAGCGACCAACATCGAAATCGCGTTTGGTTGAACTGCGCGGGAACAATGCAAAAATATTTGAAGACCTGTTTAACCTCTGGCTAGAGGGGGAGTCTTATCCCCGCCTCGAAGTGCGAAACGGGGAAGACTAGTTCGTCGGGGTAGAAGGTGTTGATACACTCGCCGACCTTGGGTGGACGAGACAGATAACCATCAGCGAGGAACTCGCTGGCGAAGCGATTGTACTCTTTCTCTGATAACCTGCCGAGAGGGAAATCGTGGTCTGCAAACCTCCTCCCGCAGCGGCTGCGGCCCTCGCCTTCTTCTACCTTCTTCTTCCCCATAGCCGGCGAGGTGACAGAAATAGAAGAGGAGAAAAGAGTGAAGGGAGAGCGGGACGCTAGAGGTGCTAAGCATGGAGGAGTAGGCAAGAGCTCTGATCGCGAAAATAACGAAGAACAATAATACATGCGTAGAAGTGTCCGAATCCTGGAGCGGGGTATTTATAGCGGATATAGAGAGGAGAGAAGATTGAGCGGGAAAATGAAAAGGCGGAAACCGAAGGGGAGACCCGACGGTTCATCTTCTCTCTCTCTCTCTCTCTCCCTCTCCAGAACCCGAGGAGAGGAAGCGTCGCGGCGATTCTTCTGTGGAGCCAAAAACATCATGATTAATGATTAATTAAAGAGTAGACTGATTAAACACAACAATGATGAAAGACCCGGCATGACACGACGGGTTGACAAGAATATCGTAATAGTAAATTGTCCATGGTTTTGAGTGTTGGGCAGTGAATTGTGTACATGAACAAAAAATGGGAGTTGCGGAGATGAGAATGCTTAGGTGGATATGTGGACACACGAGACTGGATAAAATTAGTAATGAATGTATCAGGGATAAGACAAGAGTAACACCAATTGAAGAGAAGATGCATTAAGCTCGACTAAGATGGTTTGGACACATACAAAACAGATCATTAGAGGCACATGTTAGGCGTAGTGCGAGTCTAGTCACTCGGCATGTTAAACGAGGGAAGGGTAGTCCAATAAAGACTTAGAATGAAACTATACGGAAAGACATGATGTACTTAGGCATTAGTGAGATTATGACTAAAGATAGGGCACAATGCGACAAAGGATCCATGTAGCCGATCCCACTATAGTGGGATAAAGGCTTGAGTGTTGTTGTTGTGGGATCCTATACGTAGCTCTGATATCAATTCTAACACTCCATCCTAGTTTAACAACAATCAATAGTCCGACCGAAATAAGTGAAAATAAGTAAACTAAGCAACAAAATTAAAATGGTACATATCATGCATAAATGATCGTAAGAACTGAAAACTGACAGCGGAAGTAAAATATGTAGCTAAGAGGTAAAAATGGTACCTCAATTTATGATCCACAGAGCCAATTTGAATTGAAAGGAGCCATACAATTTGAATTACTGAAATCTTGAAAGTGTCTCATACAATGAAAACTTTAGATAAATCTATTACATTTGTTCAATTTAAAAGTAGAACAACTGAAATCAAAGACATTTAAAAGGAAGGACAAACAAATGTATAGAATCACAAACACTTATCCTAAACGTAACTCCCCACCGGTTACCGCTGAAAAGAAATATCCGAAGATGGGTTAGCCCAACTTGTGAGTAAGTAAAACTACTCCCAACCGCACTAAAAATACATAAATATTATATATATAAAAGTACGAGCTTTTGACTATTAATGCATGTTTCTGAAAAAGTTTTCTATTGATTTGTATGTTTATTTTTTTGTGTTGATGCGTTATAGATTCTGTCTTATTATCTGAGTTCTTGTTTGTACTAATTTTTGTGCCCCAGATTCTTTCTAAAGATTGAGTAATTAAATTTCATTTTTATGATTTTTTGAATTTAATATGATAGAAAGCCCAAATGGTGACCCAAAGGTGCATTGAACTGAAGTGTTCCCATAGTGGAACACAGACTCGCATTTGAAAATTACCAAGTCTGAAAATGTTGTTGATGACCCCACGTCTGAGGCTCATATGGATTGCTGACCTTATGAGCAGAAGGTCAATGATCTGATGTTTATTACGTAATTTAAGTTTTTCCTCTTCGCCTAATTATATTCTACATTCTTGATCGTGCATGTTCTTGCTGTGGAATGTAGGTAATCGCGTATCATTTTGTATGTTGTATCATTCTAAATTACTTGACTTTATTATGCATTACTAAGTTATATGTTGTTTGCTTTCTACATAATCAAATGTAATTTAAATAATTTGATAGTCGACAACTAGGAGTTGAATCCTTCAATTACATAAGCATTCTCAAGTAACTTGGATAATGTAATTATATAAGGTGATATATCTAGCCAAGAGTAGTCGAATTTCTTACCTCTGGGTTGCCATGCTCGTACATACTGTGCGGCAACATGCTTTCGTCGGAGTAAGGTCTATTAAGAAATCCGGGTAGGGATCTCACTCTGATCGATACCTTTGGTCAATTTAAAATCTGAATTTAATATAGGTATTAAGTAATTGAATTTCAATATTTTAGAGTTTCACCTAGAGGTACTCCGACAACCGAAGCTCGACAACGAAACGAAGGGATGTGAAATGAAATGAGGTAGAATGGATTTTTACCTCTTTTTAAATGTCGGTGAACTACACAAAAGATCGACAATTTCTAAAACAGGGTGGGGGGTGGGGGGGTGGGGGGGGGGGAATTTCTCTGATTTCGCGATTGGCAATTAAAGTGACTCAAAGAACAAATTTACAAGGGAAACATCATTTTTAATGAATGAGGCGTCAGCCGAAATACTGAGATGGAAAAAAACCTTCACCCGGATAAAACTAAAGAAATTAGAGTGTGAAAGATTGATCCTCTGCTGAAAGGGACCGGCTGTTGGTGAAGGGACAAATCGATCTGTTACGCCCCCGGACGGATCCGAAGGCGACAACGGGGCTGAACCAACTGGTTCAGCCCCCACTTTCTAAAAGGCGGCCTTCGGGGGCTGAACCCACCCGGTTCAGCCCCTTGGTCCGGGTATAAATGTACCCGGATCCTCTATTGGAAGGATCATGCAAGTATTATCAAAGGTAATTCTCTAGCCTCCTCTCAAACCCTAGAAATCTCTCCTTCTCCCTCAAATCTCATCTAGTTCCTAACATTTGGTATCAGAGGATTCTTCCTCCCTCAAATTTTTTTCGTTCCGGCTCGCATCCAGGCTTCGTTCCACCCGACTTCGTCGGTCGACCCCGCATCTATTGATCCCGATCCCGATCGTCGAATCCCGCATTTGCTGCCTCCGCATCGACCGCCGCGTTTGCTGCCTCTGTCGATCCCGATCGTCGAATCCCGACGTCGACCGCCGCATCTGTTGCCGACTGCCGCATCGCTCCCGATCGTCGACTCCTGCGTCGATCCTACTGCCGACTGCCGGTTGCTGCATCTTCTTGCGGCTCCTGCGTCGATCCTACTGCCGACTGCCGGTTGCTGCATCTGATTGTGGCATCCAGAGGACACCGCCTCCACTTTTTTGCATCCTCCGCCGACGGCCGCATCTGCATCGGGTTGCTGCATCTGATTGTCGCTCCGGTTGCTGCATCTGTTGCCATTCGCGCACGCCCCGGGGTTCCACCATGGTGACTCGCACCCAAGAAGACTCCAATCGGCTCGCACATCTCGAAGAAAACTACACCGGGCTGACTGCCACCGTGGCAGCCCTCGCCGATAAGTTAACATCATCGGAACAACGTCTCGAAGAGAAATTGGATGCCCGCATGGACGAGCTTAAAAATATGTTAACCCAACACCTTAAAGGAAAAGCTGTTGTGGGCGAGGCCAACACAGTCCAGCTTCCCCTCCCTACTCCAGCATCGGGGCACGACGATCGGGCCTCTAGCCTCAATGGGGGGCTTAACATTGACAGTGGAAGGGTAGGAGGCTCACGGCGACCACAAGCTTGGTCCGAGGCAACCCAGTTTGGCGGCATCGCCGCGTCTGCCTTGGATTTTCCTCCTTACCGTGAAGACCTCCAGGAGGACCAACGACCCAACGGGATCGGGTGCCCACCTCGTGATGGGCTCCTCCCTATTCCAGGAGAACCAGGACACGTCGCGGGCGGAAGGGGAGGAGGCAGATGGGAGTTTAGGCCGCCAGTCTTGGGGAACCCCTATGGAAGGGATTGGGGGTACCCACACGTGGCCGCTGATCGACGACAACCGCTTGGACACGAGCAAGAGTACGGAGGACCCGGGCACCAACTACCACGCGCCTATGTACCGCCGAAGGTTACCCGTATGAACTACCCCAAGTTCAAAGGAGGAGATGCACTCGAATGAGTCCAAAAGGTAGAGTTATTTTACAGCTATCGATACCAGAGGCACAATGGGTAAGGTTGGCGTCCTTCCACCTTGAAGAGGACGCATACCAGTGGACCCAATGGTTCCTCCGGGGACGGGATCACGCGCCATGACACGAGTTTGTCGACGGATTCATCGCCCGCTTTGGTCCACTTGAGTATGAAGACTTCGAGGCTCTTCTTCAGAAATTGCGTCAGAAAGGGACGGTGATGGAGTATCGAACCGAGTTTGAACGGTTGGCCAACCGGGTGCAGTGGGGCGAGAGGACATTAACAAGTTGTTTTATTTCCGGCTTGCAAGAGGACATCCGAGATGAGGTGCATGCCTATCTACCGCGCAGTTTGACACACGCTATCAACTTGGCCCGGATTCAAGAAGAGCGTATCCATCGACAGAAGTTCAGGGGAGACACTCCGAGGAACGTTACACACCTTCCCGACACCAACAAGGCTCACGCAGCTACCGAACGGGCGACGCTGAAGAAATTGACTTGGACAGAGCTACAGGCTAGGAAGGAACAGGGATTGTGCTTCAACTGCGATGAGAAATTTACCCCAGGCCACAAATGTCAGAGGATCCAGGTTTACATGTTGCAGGAAGGTCCGATGCCGGATGTAGACGGAGGGGAACAGGAGCACATTCTGGATACAATCGAGTACGGGGTATCTTCCCTTACCATGGCGGGAGACTCCGCTCCGAACACTATGAGTATTGCGGGGCGGATTGGCCAACAGCCGGTGACCTTTCTGTTTGACAGTGGGAGTACACATAACTTCATTAGCCCGACGGTGGCACAAACATTGGGGCTAGAGATCATCAAGGATGCCGCTTCCCAGGTTGTGGTGGCCTGTGGCCACGAGCTGCAGTGCGCAGGGGTGCTTCGGGACGTGGAAATCAGTGTGCAGGGATACACCGACAACATGGATGTCTACTTATTGCCCATCCAGGGGCCAGATATGATTCTGGGGGCCCAGTGGTTGCGACCGCTGGGTAGGGTGACTCTGGATTGGGAGAAGTTCACTATGGAGTTTGCTAAGGGTGGGAGAGAGTACTGTCTGCAGGGAATCAACATCTCACCAGTGCCGGGGGCTCTCTTTGCTGTTGGAGAGGCTGCAGGGACAAGGGCATGACGTGGCTTGGGTAGACCTGAGCGGACGGATGGAGCCACCAGATTCCCACCTTGAGGACAAGCTGGGTCTTGATGGGGCGGAGAATGTTACGCCCCCGGACGGATCCGAAGGCGACAACGGGGCTGAACCAACTGGTTCAGCCCCCACTTTCTAAAAGGCGGCCTTCGGGGGCTGAACCCACCCGGTTCAGCCCCAATTGGGGCCGGCCGGCCCCCTTGGCCGGCCGGCCTTGGTCCGGGTATAAATGTACTCGGATCCTCTATTGGAAGGATCATGCAAGTATTATCAAAGGTAATTCTCTAGCCTCCTCTCAAACCCTAGAAATCTCTCCTTCTCCCTCAAATCTCATCTAGTTCCTAACACGATCCTTGACTGAAAGGGTCGTATGCTAGGAGGACTCCATGATTTGAATCACCGAGGGCTTTTGAAATTCTTGTAGGAGAAAGATTTGAACTCGTAAATGTCTAAACTTGATCATAAGGGGAAGGAGAATTCATTTACACTAAGGAATAATCACTGGACTCGAGAGAAAGGGCTTACCTGGCCAAAACGACGACTTGAGAGTGTTGTACGAGAGCTGGAACATAGCAGGATGGGTTGTCGGCCTTCACAAACTGTAGGGGCATCGACTAGTCCCCTCGTGTAGGAAGGAGGCGGCATTAAGCATTTCTGGTGCAAGAGGCGTGACCGGTACTTGTTTTTGTTGTCAAATAGGGAGATGGTGCCGTATGTGATGTCGATCTACTGAAACGAGTGAAACCGTAACCCCAAATTCACAAGCACGGGTCATGGGAGGGAAATATGCGCGAAAACCGCATATGCGGCTTTCAGTTACCATACGGGAGTCGTGGAAGAGGGGGAACTGAAATCGTGGCTTTAGCGGTTTACAAAAGGGACACGAGAAAGAGGGGATTTCGTGCGGCTGAGATTTATTTTCCCCTAATTTACCATTTCGCCGATTACTAAAAAAAATCATGTAAGTGAATTCTCTACTACTCATGGGCTTAAACATAATGGAAGGTTACCTCGATACGTTATTTATATCGATCAAAATTTCTCGCGATTTGATCTTGCAATTATTGAGAGATGACGTCAATATTTTGGATGTTACAGTTAATAGATAGTTATGATGGTTTTTGGAGAGGGGCTGTCGTGGTTATAGGTAGTTTTTTGTAGTTACTTGTCAGTCTGGAGTGGTGGGAGGAAGTTATAGGCGGTTATGGTTGAGAATGTAGTTGTGAATAGTGGGTAGTTAGTTACCTTTGGTTTTGACAACAAGAATCCATGGAAGCGACATCATGGAGAGACCACAAGAGCTCAGAAAATCTGTATAAAATCTGCGATATCTGAAGATCAGCTCCTATACCCTTATTTATAGACCTAGGACCCAATACGGACGGTCACAGTCGTCCGAAACACAAAATCACTTACTATACATGAAATAAAAATACAAAAAATGCTTAAAATATGTCATCATCAATCTAAACGCTGACTATCAGCTCGGATTGTCCATCCGACGATCCTAAGTTCGATTCCCATGTTAGTAGAATTGGGTGGGTTCTGATAAGGGTCGGCCTGCTCGTGAAATATGATCCCCATTAGCGGATAATGTTGTACCTCAACTAAGATATGTGGGATAAGCAACCACCAAATGACTACTCGGAGGCGTTTTTGCTGCTGATTGCGTGAACTCCAGGAATGCCAGCCCTAGCAGTCCTTCGGCCATGTATAGCACGCAATTTGAAAAATATAATACCCCTTCTCCTGAGGTTTTAAATCTAAAGACAAAAGTTATTACAAAACAAACTCTAGGGGCCTATTAATTCAAACAAAATTGGAGTCTTGGAATTGGAGTTGGACGTCCATTCTCATTACCATTCACCTCTAATTCCAATCCTGAAGAGCCAATCCAGTCCAACCGAACTCACCCTAATGAGTTTAAAATGCTTTAAAAAAGCTATTGAAGTCAAACCAAACCAATGAAGGGCTGATTTGATGTCTCAAACTGAGCGAGATCAAGTGGGTTCATCTTCATCAAAAGGCAATGAATCCGAATATGCATCAAGTGCATATCTAGTCATTTTGTGAAAACAACTGCTGCAAAGCAGCCCCTTACCACAATTTTATATGAATAACTTTTCATACAGTTGGTGCAAAGTGTCCATCCAAACTTTCACGTCCGTTCAACTTCATTCTACTCTAAAGCAACTTTATATTTATTTCTATAGGGAATCTCACGCTTACAGGGAAATGGCAGCTTTCCTTCTTTCATTCAAAAGAAAATAATCCATTTCTTGCTACTTGGCGCTAATTATTTTTTTCTCTGTTATTCAAAACTGATTTGGAAAGGTTGACAACGTGGAGGAGTGTTTTGATGTGATAAACTCAAAGACAAAGCCTCTTGGTGCTTATCTCTTCACCCGGAACAAAAAATTGGAGGAAAAGTTTGTTAAAACAGTCTCTGCTGGTGGAATTCTCATCAACGACACAATTATGCATGTAAGTCTTTCACTCTTTTTCACAAAATATCTATCACTCATTTATATGTTTGCGAATACAGACTTACATACGGAACTTATAGTCTTTTATTTTTAATATAGATTATGAGCCCCACTACTATAACCAATTGGTTTTGGCGCCACTCCCACATCACTTAATAAAAAAGCCGTGTTCTTAACCAAAGATCCCACATGTGTTACCAAGTGTTGAGAATATAAACCCACACAGGAAAGTCCTGTCGTATTTGTATACTTAATAAAGATCATTTACCCCTCCAGGCTCCACCTATAAGAATCTTCTTTTGGGTTGGATGCAAGGTTCTAACATGATATCAGGCTAGGACCAATGTCCCACTCACATGCCACCTAATTAAAAGAAGTCCACATATTAGGGGCTAAAGACCTTAAGTGCGAGGGCCCATGTTTAGAATGGTCCTATACTCATATTGTAGGAAACACATGTAGTTTTGTGTGCTTAATATATATATATATATATATATATATATATATATATATATATATATATATATATATATATATATATATATATATATATATCTTTACTATATTTTATCAATCTACATATTTGAGAGCACACCAACCAACCAACCAACCAACCAACCTAAACCGTTAGATAATATTTTTTTTTTTCTCATCCATTGGATGAAAAAAGAGAAAAAAAATTTGAGGAGAGAGAGAGAGAGACAAAGAAAGGGATTATAAATAAGTTTCTTAAAGTTATGAGAGAGGGGGAAAGAGGGAGAGATGGGAGAAAGATGGTGTTGTGTGGTCAAATCACTTTAAGAGGAGAGAGGGGGATAAAGAGAAGAAAAGAAGAGAAGGCGGGGCCCGCGACATTTAATGAAAAGAGGCAATAAAAATTAATTTAAATTCTATCATGCAATTTTTTGTTTGCCTGTTTGCGCTATTTTTTGTTTTCCAAAATTGCCCGCATAGACGCTTGAATGCGGTCGTTACTCGCCTGGAAGCGGGCGGAGCCCGCCTGGAGGCGGGCGGCGCAGCGAGAACGTGCAAAGCCCGTTCGAAGATGCTAGTATATATATATATATAATTATGTGGCATTCCATCTATAACTTGTTGGTTTTATGCTCTATACATAGCTTTTAATGATGGTACTAGAGCAGACTAGGACCAAAGACTCATTCCCATATTGCTTCAATTGTAAAAGAAGTTCAAATGTTAAAGATTCTGTATGCGAGGTAGTCTGTTTAGGGGGCAGTCTCGCATCCGGGAACTTATGTAGTCATGCACACTTATAGTTCCCGTGCCCCTCAACCTACAACCAATCGATTTAAGGTTGGATGTGTATGTTAACACATTGTTTTAAGATTTAATGTTATTTGAAGATTTCAGCAAATCAAACAACATTCTTCAAATTCATTCAGACGAAATCATAACCAATCCAAAAACAATACAGTTTGCAAATCCAAAATTGCCATTCGGCGGAGTAGGGGAGAGCGGAATTGGATCCTATCATGGAAAATTCACATTCGATACATTCAGCCACAAGAAGGCTGTTCTACACCGCAGCTTTGTTGGAGAAGTATCTGCAAGATATCCCCCCTACACAGCTCGGAAGCAGAAGTTTCTGAGAGCTCTTCTTACTGGCAACATCGTAGGCCTGATTCTAGCTATCTTTGGTTGGCCCAGGTCTTGATATTTGATGTTGCAATACTATATATATACACTATGTTGTTAAAGGTGCGCCTCAAGCTCAAGGATTATCACGCTCATAGGTTTGTGCCTTTGTGCACCTTTTTTGTGCCTTTGGAACATAAAAAGCGTGTTTGAGTGTGATTTTTGTTGTAAATTTTTTTATCAAAATAAAAAAAAGAAATGTATGGGCTCATTTTTTTTCATCATTTTGTGTTTGTGAAATATAAGCAAACATTGAGATTTAAGTATGATTTAAATGATCTCATCAATTTTATTTTATAAGAGATATTAAATGATAATAATGAATGATTAATGTGTATAATAGATGAAGAATCTAATCAAGAAAATTGATATTTGATACTAATTATTTAAAATGAATGTGATTGCGTCATTTGTTCGTTAGCTGAGCGCCTGCGATTTGAACCTTGCATCTAGACTCCAAGACCTTTTTCGTCTTGATGCGCCTTACACCTTTAATATCCAAGTATATATATAATAATAATATATCTGAGAGAGATGCTTTTGGGGGGTTTTATCCTTATATATTATCAATAAATGGTGTTATGAGAAGGCAAAATTGTTGTTTCATCAATCCTTAAACTTTAGGCTCTTTAGGAAATCAGTTCCTATATTATTTTTCTGGACGATTTTAGTCCATGTACTTCTTAAACTTAATTAAATTAGGCTCTGTTTGGGGGGGGGGGGGATTTATTTTTACCGTTCAAGATGTTACGAGGTCGACAAGAGAATAAGTCCCCCCAAATGAGTCTTCACTTTATTTTAGAGTAAATTTAGAGTAATCAAGTTGATTTAGAATTACCACATTTTTTTTAAATAGCAACAATCATTCAAGGATTTTTTGTGGACGAGAATTTGGAAGCTTTCTTGTGAAAGGATTGGGACGCTTTTCTTTGAATTTGTATAAAGTCACATTCTTTCCAATGAGAGTATCGTGGTTATTTCCGTCGTTGGGGACTATGTTCTTGTACAAGCAAACAATAACACTATTGAAAGGTTAAGGCGAGAAAGAATGAGGGAGTGTTTTTTAAGCCATGATGGAAAGAGTTTTCCTAAAACTTTTGGGCTTTTTAAAATAAATAAGAGATTGTTGAAACCAAAAATCGGTCTCGTCTGGAGTTCACCCATGGGGAAGGGGTGATCGAGCATCTACTTCGCTTCTGCAAGCAAAACAACAAGGGAAACAATAAAGAACTGACCCAAGGGCTCGGCGGGGAGGACCCACCACACACCCGGAAGATCTAAGAGCGCTTCCCCTCCTTAGCCAAAGGCCGAGCTAAGGTATACTCGGAAAACACTTGAGAGATGGAGCAAGAGGGCACGAACAACATGCTTTCTGAGCTACCCCTTGGGTACTATTTATAGTTTTCAGAATTTGAACTGCCAATAACCAAACTGAACTGGCCTGAAGTTACCAAAATACCCTTGGCTGGGTCTGCCAACAGAAAAACTTCGCTGTTTTGAAGGACTATGAGCAGACCGGCGGGGGCAAAACAGTAAAAAGTACCTCATATATCTGGGCGAGCTTGGGAGCTCGGCCACCCCTGAAGATCTGGCTCGCCCGCTGTTGCCGAGCTCCTTTGCGTGAGCGCGAGTTGGGACGACGAGCTCGCCAATCGGTAGGCCTCCATTAGTCGTCCTCAGCTCGACGAATCCTGACTTAGCTCGACGAATGTCGAGCTCGCGGTCGACGAATGCCGAGCTCAGGCTCGGGTTTCTCTGCCGAGCTCGCCTGGGGGCCTGGGTGATCTGAGCTGGCCGGTCTGGTTCCTGGTTCACCCCACTCGCCGGATACGTGGTTGTACACAATCTCCGCTCTTTTAGAGCTTGACAAAGCTCGGAAAGAAACATCAAACCCCAAGTGTTCGGCGAGTGCGGGACGGATTGGAGGGAATCTTCGGGTGGGGTCCACATGTGGCTATATATATACACCTGCATACCTGCCTGACTTTTGCCATTCCCTTTGTTATAGCCCTGCCAAGATGCCGATCCCCAAGGAGATCCAGGAGCGCCTTAACCGAGCTCGCCAGGTCTCAGCTGCTCGCATAGCTGCCCTGACTGCGGTTCCGCCCGCTGTCCCGCAGGGCGGCTCTGCCGAGCCCAGCTCCAAGTGGGTGAAGTCGTTTCCTCAAGCGGCTGAACCCATTTACGATGATCTGAGAACCACCTTGTAGCACGAGACCGGCTCCTCCACTTTGCCTGCCCCAGAAAAGGGCACGAACATTGTCATAATCTGCGACGGCCCGGACAGCCAGCCTGATGGCATGGGGGGCGCCGCGCCGCGAGACACCACCCCGCGAGCCAAGACCACTCTTGGGGACTCGCGATTCATGACTCCGGAGAACCGTCCCCGGGACCCGTCCCCTCCCTTTGGGACCTTGGGGGTGAGCTCACAGAAGCCGAACTCGCCGGCGCGCGCCCCCTCCCCTCAGCGAGCTGTTGTGACCACGGGGGCGGGTCCGGAAACCATCCCCATCCCGGGATTCGAGCTTCTCTCTCCGGGAACGTGCGGCCCAGGGCACGGGAAGGATATGAGGTTTGTCCCTCCCCGCACCTCCTTTGAGTTGCCGAGCTCGTCAGGTAAATTTGGTCTTGGATTCTTGTCATGTGATTTTCCAGCACACCTCCCCTTGCTGATGCTTCTGTCTTCACAGCTCCCCCCAGCCAATCTGCTGCCGAGGAGTCTTCGCGGGTAGCCCATTACTCTCCCCTCCCCTCCCCGAGTTCGCTGGACTCTTAACTGAGCCCCGAAGTGGAGCAGGGCGAGCTGACGAGGAGGGGGGTCAAGCTTTTCAAGAAACTGGTATGCGGGCTGCGCGAGGTGCAGGAAGTCAATGAGGCGTTACAACGCGACTACGCGCGTCTCGCTGACGAGGTGCGAAGCGGCCAGGCTGGCGAGATGACGTCTCCTTCCCGGCTCCTGGATGAGATAGACGACGACCTCTCGGTGGCGCAGAGGAATTCGGGGAGGATTCACGAGCTCCTCCGCGCGCGGCAATCTGGGGGACGGGGGATGCGAGGCCGGGGTAGATAGAAGACGACTCCCTTGCCGAGCCGACCGGTACTCGCCTCCTGGTTCCCCCTGCCCGTGCGCCCCGCTTCTTTATTCCTGCACTAGATTGCTGTAATAAATAACTTCAAACATTCTTATATGTGTCTTGTGTTCGAATAATAGTAATTATATTGCTTCTCATTTGACTTAGCCTTGGTTGGAACGCGGCGGAAGTCGACGAGCTGGGGCTTGACGAACTGGGATGGCGAGCTGGACAGATTGGACAGCTTGGCCCCCAGATTACTTTTTCTATAAATAGGCCCCCCTTCACCAATCCCCGTACTACTGCCTCAACTGCTCACTCTTTCTCTTTTCCTGCGCTTTTCCTCTTTCCGACTCGCGCTCCACCCCTCTTGCGAGCATGGGCAAAACCAATCCTGATGCTGATGGCCGCACCAAGTGTGCCCGACACTTAGTCGATTACTACTTCTTCGAGGGGAACACCACCGAGGCGGAGCTCGTGGAATTTGTTAGCGACCATGTGCCGCCCGACTTTGAAGCTCGCCGGCCTAGGGAGGGGGAGGCCATCAACACATTCTATGACGACGAACTCATGTTCCCCATCTCACATTTTGAGGTGGGATTGGGACGTCCCCTCTGGCCGGAGATCCGCCAGATTCTGAAATATTATGGCGCGGTGCCCGCGCAGCTGAATTCAAACGTCATCATCATGATGGTGGCGTACGCGAGTTACCTCCGTCGAGAGAGGATTAAGTTCAACCTGACGGTGTTCAGGAATCTCTTCTCCTACAAGGCGACGCCGGATGGCATTGCCTACTTCATGAGCTCGCTGATCAAGGTTTGCGAGATCGCGAACAAGCACCACAACTGGATGACGAAGATCGCCTTCATCAAGGGCGATCTCGGCAACATCCCCTTCTCCCCCCAGCAAAAGGGCGAGGAGATCTACCGTCCGCCGGCCATGTCCGACAACGACGCCGACCTCCACAAGTTCTTCCTCCACAAGGACTTTGAAGTCGCTTTCCTGCGAAGGGGCCTTGACGCGCTACACCCCGTTCTGCCCGGCGAAGGTATTGTCCTCTCCTCATTGCCGAGATCGCCATATTTCCGTTGAAAATTTTCTAACTTTTCCAAGATTTTTCTTGCAGTGGAGCGGCTAATCCCCGTGAATCCGCCGTTTGCGGACTCGGGGTTGTTTGCAGACCCTCTCGCCCGCGAGAAGGCGGCGGCGACAGCCTGCCGAGACGAGGCGGCTTTCTCCAAGCCCTCGTACAACAAGAAGCGAGCTGAGCTCGCGAGTTCGAGCTCTCGCCCTATCACCAACAACCACCAAAAAAGATGAGGAGAGTCGTGCTTGCTTCGCGGGCGAAACAACAACAACATCAACAAAGCCCCAAGTACATGAGCTCGCCGGAGGTCATTCCCGACGGGTCGCCAGAGAGCCCGCTCAAGGAGATCACCAGCAAGGGGAAGGAAGTTGCCGAGACCCCTGCTCCCCCCACGGTGACCTCTGCTCCTCCCGCGATAAAGAAGGCGGCTCGCGAGCCCGCCCCGCCGAAAGAACACGCCCTTTTCGGCTTTTGGGGGGGGGAGGTGGAAGGACTTGGCGGGCGAGCCAATGGTCCAGTGGGACGAGGCGGCCCACCGGGTCTCCATATCTACCCTCCACCCCTCCTGGGCTGACCGCGAGCCCGCCACCGGTCACGCCTACATCCTTGGCTTCGGCCTTTATGGCCGCGAGGACGTCGAGACCTACAAAGGCGTCTCCCTGCGACAGCTGAGCCATGAGGGCCTGCAGGCCCATATGCGAGCCATAGAGCTGCACCATACAGTGGTTCGCCGCAGCTTCAACCTGGCGAACCTCCTCCAGAAGGCCGAGCAAGCTCGCGACGTCGCCAAGGATAAAGCCGTCAACTTGGCGAGGCAGCTTGACATTGCTGAGAAACTTCTCACCCAAGCCGCCGACGGACTGGTAAGCTTCAGGCTATTGCCCATCTTTTTCCCTTAGGATTTTCCCTTTTTAGCTCTTGCTGATACACTTCCCTATCAGGATGCCAAGGCCGCTGGAGAGTTGCGAGCTCGCGCCGCTAGGCAGGAAGAGGAGATTGGCCAGTTGCGCGCCCGCCTTGCTGATCTGGAGGGGACGAACGCGAAGCTGACAGAGGAGAACATGAGCCTCAGCCGCGAGGTCCGCCGCCAGGTTGAGATCTTCTTCCCTGCTCGCGACGTCGAGCCCGACTTCTCTTACAAGAGCCCCAGGATCTTCAGCGAGGCCGACCTCACCGAGAGGCTGCGGATCAACTCCATCCATGCTGCCGAATGCACCCTCCAGATGATGAAGGACACTGATTGCTGGTGGAGGGATGCGAGGAGATCTCAGCCCGGGACCTGATGCTGAGCTTCTTCCCGGCGACGCCGCCAAGCGAGAAGGAAGATAGCCTTGACGCGCTGTTCGGGAAGGACTTCCCGGATCTGCTCGGCGGAGGGCGAGATGGTCACCAGTCAGGCGAGGGGGCAAGGGCTGATCCCGTAAATTTCTTCTTCCTCTTTTTTGTGATCTCGCCAAGACGAGCTCGATCTGTAAATATAATTACTTAATGAAAGAACATTTTTGATACCTTCTGTGTCCACAATAACAATAGTATTATATATGTATTTTTTGTTTTCTTTCTGGATTTCTCTGTCGTGCCCTGTTTGCCTGCAAGCACTTCCCCCAGCGACCTCGCATAGATAGATGTTGCGAGTAGGATAGTTGTTAGAGCCCGCTCCAGGATGGGCTACCCGCTGCACTGGTCGTGTCACCCTTAGCTCGCTCGCGAGCTGCCTACATTTTTATCAATATGAGACCAAAACCATGAAATTTCACAAGTAAAACTGAGAAGGGGTGAAGTGTTCTGCCAGAGCTCGCCTCCCTTCAGCGAGATCCAAGGGTATGGCTCGCCACCCTTCTACCGAGGCCGAGCTGAGCTGGCGAGTTCTGACTCGCCTATGCCGAGCCCCTCTCCCCCCATCCTTAGGAGATATCAAACCCATTGGACACTATCTGGGGAGTAGGATTTTTTCCGGATGACACCCGGCCCTGCCGGCTAGGTGAGGACTTGACCGTGGGATCCACTCGGGGTCCAAGGGTTGACACCATCGAGTGACTTCCAGCCCTGTCAGCTAGGTGAGAGCCTGACAGCGGGATCTGCTTGGGGTCTAAGGCTGACACCGAGTGACTTCCAGCCCTGTCAGCTAGGTGGGAGCATGACAGCGGGATCTGCTCGGGGTCTAAGATTGACACCGAGTGACTTCCAGCCCTATCATCTAGGTGAGAGCCTGACATCGGGATCTGCTCGGGGTCCGGAGGTTGACACCATCGAGTGACTTCTAGCCCTATCAGCTAAGTGAGAGCCTAATAGCGGGATCTGCTCGGGGTCTAAGGCTGACACCGAGTGACTTCCAGCACTGTCAGCTAGGTGGGAGCCTGACAACGGGATCTGCTCGGGGTCTAAGGGTTGACACCACCGAGTGACTTCCAGCCCTGTCAGCTAGGCGAGAGCCTGACAGCGGGATCTGCTCGGGGTCCGGAGGTTGACACCATCGAGTGACATCCAGCCCTGTTAGCTAGGCGAGAGCCTGACAGCAGGATCTGCTTGGGGTCTAAGGATGACACCGAGTGACTTCCAGCCTTACCAGCTCGGTGAGCGGGATCTGCTTGGGGTCCAAGGATGACACCGAGTGACTTCCAGCCCTGTCAGCTAGGTGAGAGCCTGACAGCGGGATCTGCTCAGGGTCCATAGGTTGACACCATCGAGTGACATCCAGCCATGTCAGCTAGGTGAGAGCCTGACAGCGGGATCTGCTCGGGGTCTAAGGATGACACCGAGTGACCTCCAGCCCTGCCAGCTAGGTGAAAGCCTGACATCGGGATCTGCTCGGGGTCCAAGGATGACACCGAGTGACTTCCAGGCCTGTCAGCTAGGTGAGAGCCTGACAGCGGGATCTGCTCGGGGTCCAGAGGTTGACACCATCGAGTGACATCCAGCCTTGTCAGGTAGGTGAGAGCCTGACAGCGGGATCTGCTCGGGGTCTAAGGATGACACTGAGTGACTTCCAGCCCTGCCAGCTAGGTGAGAGCCTGACAGCGGGATCTGCTCGGGGTCCAAGTATGACACCGAGTGACTTCCAGCCCTGCCAGCTAGGTGAGAGCCTAACAACGGGATCTGCTCGGGGTCCAGAGGTTGACACCATCGAGTGACATCCAGCCCTGTCAGCTAGGTGAGAACCTAACAGCGGGATCTGCTCGGGGTCTAAGTACACTTCACTTCTTTATGCAAACTTATTACGACAACACTGACGTGTTAAAGAACTTTATTAAAAATCAAAACACCACTTACATGTTTTAAGGAAAAAAGCGCTTCAAGTCATCACCACTCCAGGTGAGACTCAGGGTATCGCCCTCCACATTTTGGAGTCGATACCCTCCTGATTTCAATGCCTCTTTTACAATGAATGGCCCTTCCCAGCCGGGGTTGAGCTTCCCCACAGTTGCCGACCTCCCTGTTGCATCCACCTTCTTCAGCACCAAGTCCCCCTCCACAAATTGTTTGACTCTGACGTGCTTGTCAAAGTACTTAGCCATTCTTCTCTTCACCTCTTCTTGTCGGACGGTGGAGAGGTCACGTAGCTTCTCCACCATGTCAAGGGAGAGCCGCAACTCTTCCTCGTTCTCGGCCTGCCATTCTTCCCTGCCTTCCCCGGCCGCAACAACTCGAGGTTTTGAACTTTAAATTCTACGGGGAGCACTGCCTCACACCCATGTGAGAGCTTGAAGGGGGTCTCTCCTATAGCTGTGTTGGGGGTGGTCCTCAAGGCCCAGAGAACCGCAGGAAGCTGCTCCACCCAGCTCCTCTTCAGATTTTCCACTTTCTTCTTTAGGAGGTTAACGATGATCTTGTTCGCGGCCTCCACCTGCCCGTTGCTCCTCGGGTGGTGGACCGAGATGAACCTGAGGTCAATCCCAAGCTGCTCGCAGAAACTAGTGAACTCCGCGCTGGCGAACTGGGGCTCGTTGTCCGTGACAATGGCCCGGGGCAGCCCATGGCGGCAGATGATCTTCCCCCAAATGAAGTTCCTGATGACATGGGAAGTCACCTTGGCCAGCGCCTTCACCTCCAACCACTTGGAGAAATAATCGATCATCACTAGTAGGACCTTCTCTGCCCACTGGCCTGGGGGAAAGGTCCAACCAAATCCATTCCCCAAATGGCAAAGGGCCAGGGGGCTGTGATACTTTTGAGTCGCTGAGCGGGCTGTAGCTGGAGGGGGGCAAACAACTGACACTTGTGGCATCTTCTTGCGAACTCGTCGCATCGCGGCCTAGGGTGGGGCAGATACGTCTGACACTTAGTGGGGCATCATTTGGATCTGACGATGCAATCCCGATTCCGGAGTGAGACTTCAAGAGTTCACGTTCTTCTGTTCTCCCCCTCGGCCACGCAACGAGCCAACATCCCCGAGAGAGTCTTCCTGTACACTTGCCCGTCCCGGAGGAGGTAGTACGCCGATTTGTGCCTGAGCTTCTTCCTGTCCACCCCCTCTGGATACTCTCCCGTGGAAAGGAAAGTTGTGACCGAGTCCATCCGCGAGGACCGCTGATCTATCTCCATGAGCTCTCCCTCTTCGATGGAAGGGCAGAATAGGTCAGTGATGGTACCCCTACCCGAGGACCATGCTTCGCTAGCTGATCGACCTGTTCATTCTTCTCCCGGGGCACATGCTGGATGGAAAAAGTTTGGAATGTGCCAATGACCCCCTTTACTTTGGCTAAGTATAGCCGCAGGGTAGGCTCTCTCACCTCGAACTCCCCGCTGATCTGGGATGCTACCACCATGGAGTCAGTGAGGACCTCCACATCCAACACCCCCACCTCCCTGGCCAGGCGCAACCCTGCTATCACGGCCTCGTACTCGGCCTGATTGTTGGTGATGGGGAAGTGCACCACCATTGTCTGCTCAATCTAGTCCCCTGAGGGCTCTCCAAGATCACCCCCACTCCTAGGGAATGCCTCCGTGAGGCGCCATCTACCTTCACCTTCCAAGTAGTCGGACGAGTGAGCTCTTCCTCCGCCACCTGAATTGCATAATCGGCCAAGAAGTCGACCATCACTTGAGCTTTGATCGAGAGGCGGGGGACGAAGGAGACGTCGAACTCACTCAGCTCCACCGACCACTTGGCCAGCCTGCCAGAATGCTCCACCCCCTTAAAGATGTTGCGGAGGGGATGGTCAGTCACCACTCAGATTGAGTGTGCCTGGAAATATGGCCGCAACCTTCGGGCTGAGATGACCAGGGCAAAGGCCAGCTTCTCCAAAATTGGGCACCGGAGCTCGACCTTTCACAGGACCCGGCTCACGTAATATATAGCGAGCTGCTTCTTCCCCTCTTCACGTACTAGGACAGAGCTTATGGCCTCCGCCCCGACCCCGAGATACAAAAACAGGTCCTCCCCCTCCTTTGGCCCTTGGAGCAATGGGGCCCGAGTCAACTGCATCTTGAGGGCCTGGAATGCCTCCTCGCACTCCTTGTCCACTCAAATTTTTGACCCCCCCTCAGTGTTTTGAAGAAGGGGGAGCATTTCTCCCCAGCCCAGGAGAGGAACCTACTTAGCCCTGCCAGCTTCCCCGTCAGCCACTATACCTCCTTAGTATTCCGCGGCTACCCCAGCTCCATGATAGCCTTGACCTTATCAGGATTCGGCTCGACCCCTGTAGGGGTGAGGAGGTGCCCCAAGAACTTTCCCCTGCTATACCCGAAGACACACTTCAGGGGGTTCAACCATATCTTGTACTTGCGCAGGGTAGCAAAGGTCTCCTCTAGGTCTTGGAGGTGAGAGTCCACATCCTGACTCTTGATTATGAGATCATCTACGTACATCTACAGGTTCCTCCCCTTTTGTTCTTTGAAGACCATATCCATCATTTTTTGGTAGGTCGCCCCTGCATTCTTAAGCCCGAAGGGCATCATTTTATAGCAGTAGCATCCATCCCCCGTGATGAACAAGACATACTTGACGTCTGGGGGGTGCATCCTGATTTGATGATAACCTGAAAATGCATCCAAAAAACTCATTACAAAAAAACCAACGGCTGAGTCAACCAGCGCGTCGATCCGAGGAAGAGATAACAGTCTTAGGACAAGATTTATTAAGCAGAGAGAGTCGATACATCATACGCCACCGCCCGTCTCCCTTTTTAACTATGACTACGTTAAACAGACCCATTTGGGTACTGTCTCTCGATATGAAGCTGGCCTTGAGAAAGCTTGCCACCTACTCCTTGATGGGCTCGTCCAACTTGTCCGCCGTGGACCTCTTCTTTTGCTGAACGGGGCGTGCTACCGGGTGCAAGATGAGGTGGTGGCAAGACACATCCGCGTCAACCCCCGACATCTCTGCGGCGCTCCATGCGAAGATGTCCACGTTCTTCTGGATGCATGCCAGCATCCTGCCTTGATCCTCCGGGGTCAGCCCTCCGCTGACGCGGACTCTTCTCCACCCTGTTTTCACGAGTGAGGAACTCCAACTCCACAATCCTCTTTCGCAGCCTCCACCTGGATTGCTTCCCCATTCTCCAACTCCCTCTCCCTGGGATGAAGCACTTCCTCCAGACACACTCCGCCTGTACCTCTTCCTCCTACGACATCGCTTCGGCCAGCTCCTCCCGATCTCCTCCCGCCACCTCAACCTCGGTGCAGCTTTCCACCTCCATCTCCTCCCCATCAGCTCCCTGCTACGCCTCCTCCATCCTTCGCTCCATCTCCTCGGCTCCCTCCTGCCAAGAGATGGAGTTCACGGCGGTGACGTAGCATTCCCGCGCCACTTTGGGGTCCCCCCTGACCCGGACCTGAATCCACTCGGGATTGAACTTCAAGCATTGATGGAACAATGAGGGGACGCAGCTGAAGGAGCTGATGAGGGGCCTCCCGAAGATGACGCTGTAGCTGCTGGGGGCATCCACAATGACGAACCTGCAGTTGCTGGACTGCCCCCCAGGGTGACATAGAGCCCCACACCTCCTTCGACCTCCTTCCTCTCCCCCGAAAATCCGAACAAGGGCCCATCCGAGGCCAACACCCTCTTCGCCTCCACCTTCATTGCGTCAAACGCCTTCTTAAAGACAACGTTGATGGAGCATCCGCTGTCGACGAGGACCCGGGAGATGGTAAAATTTTCGATGGGCGTCTGGATGACCAGTGCATCGCAAAAAGGATCCTCATGATCCGCCATATCGCTACTCGAGAAGGTGATCCTCTCTTCTGGGGGAGGGTTTTGGGATGTGGGGCCAACGCTCCGACGATACATGGTGTGGAGGTTCGCCTTCCGGGAAGCCTCAACCCCCACCCCTCCGTGGATCACTCCGATCCCTCCTTGAGTCCCGACATCCACCCGGTCTTCACAACGGTCCTCCTCTGCCCGAGGCAGGACCTCTTCGATCGTCATTTCCTGACGCCCCTGCTGCTGCTGCTCCATATTTTCCCTCATTTCGAGGAACTTCGGGTACGTGGCTGTGGCGTGCCCTTCCTCTTGATGGAAGTCGCAGTAGGGCAACTCCACCCTAACCTCTCTCCTCCTCCTCCTTGCTACTCTCCTCCTCTCCCCTATGGCTATGGCCATAGCCTCTTCTTGATCGGGGAGTCGAGGCCTCTGCTCCCGCCTCCAACCCGGGGGGTGGAATTGATCTTTCCCCCTTGGTGGAGGTCTCTCCTTTGGTATCCTCTCTACGGCCCTTGCCCTTGCCATTCGGGCCTCCAGCCCAGCCGACGGTCGGGCTCCTCACGCCCTCACCTGGGCTGCTGCTGTCCCTGGAGCTGCCTCTGCTCCCTCTGTCGGGGCTCTCCTCTCCTCCTGCCCTCTTCCTCCTCTTGACTCCTCTTCCTCCGTGGCCCACCTGGCCAGCTTCCGGGAGAACTCTGGATTTGATGCCTCCCCGTCAACTTCTCTCGCCGCCCTGTCCATCAGCTCCTCGTAGGAGAGGGGGGGGGGCACTCTCTTCAGCTCCATCCTGAAGAATCCCTGCTGCAGCCCTAGGGTGAAGGCCATCATCAAGCTATGACCTGACATCTCCTGGACCTGGGTGACCTCCTCCTGGAACCACGTAGCTTCCCAGCATCTCATTCACTCCCCGCTATATGTGGAACAGGGACTCCGACTCATTCTTCCTCCTCTTCGAGATAGTAAACCTTAGCATGAACCCCCGACGTAGGTCCTCGAAGCAGTATATGGAGCTGGTCGACAGCTGGTGAAACAACTCTCTCGCCTTCTCCTTGAGGGTGATGGCGAAGAGTCGGCACTTGAACCCATCAGACATTTGTCGGATCGAGACAACGTCCTCAAACCACCGGACGTGTTTGACCGGGTCTCCCTTCCCGGTGTAGTAGGACATCTCGGGTTCCCTGAACCCCTCTGGAACTGGAGCTGAAGAGACCAACTCGCTGAAGGGGGTGCCTCCCCCTACTGGGCGAGCTGGAGCGTCTCGCGGGCTCAGCTCGCCGAGCCGGCATCTTCCTGCCGAGCCGGGGAAGAGCTCGCGCCCGCGGAGCTCCCACCCCCGGCCCTCCTCGACCACTTCCTTCCCAGCTCTCCTGCCGGGGGCGTCCTCGCCCAGAGGGGGCGACTGCGATCTGGATTGCCGGAGTCGAGCAGTCGGCCCGCGTGCCGAGTGCGAACTTGACGAGACCCAACACCTCATTCCTGAAATCTTCAAACATCCCCACCGTGGCCAGGGGAGGGCGAGTCCGTCCTGTCAGATCCTTGCCCTCCTGTCATCGAGCTCGCTGAAGGTTTTCTGTGTTAACCACGCTCCACGCTCACCGCACCAAAATGTTGAAACCGAAAATCGGTATCCTGTGGAGTTCACCCTTGGGGAATGGGTGATTGCGCACCTATTTCGCTCCTGCAAGCAAAACAACAAGGGAAACAAGAAAGAACTGACCCAAGGGCTCGGCGGGGAGGACCCACCACACACCCGGAAGATCTAAGAGTGCTTCCCCTTCTTAGCCAAAGGCCGAGCTAAGGTATCCTCGTAAAGCACTTGAGAGATGGAGCAAGAGGGCACTGACATCATGCTTTCTGAGGTACCCCTTGGGTCATATTTATAGTTTTCAGAATTCGAACTGTCAATAACCAAACTGAAGTGGCCTGAAATTACCAAAACACCCTTGGTTGGGTCTGCCAACAGCCAAACTCCGCTGTTTTGAAGGGCTATGGGCAGACCGGCGGGGGCAAAACAGTAAAAAGTACCTTATAGATCTGGGCGAGCTGGGGAGCTCGGCCACCCCTGAAGATCCGACTCGCCCGCTGTTGCCGAGCTCTTTTGCGTGAGCGCGAGCTGGGACGACGAGCTCGCCCATCGGTCGGCCTCCATTAGTCGGCCTCAGCTCGACGAATCCTGATTTAGCTCGGCGAATGCCGAGCTCGACGAATGACGAGCTCGTGGTCGACGAATGCCGAGCTCAGGCTCGGGTTTCTCTGCCGAGCTCGCCTGGGGGCTTGGGTGATCTCAGCCGGCCGGTCTGGTTTATGGTTCACCCCACTCGCCGGATACGGGGTTGTACCGAGATTATGTATTTTTATATCGGCATTCATTTTTAAAATAAATATGTGGGTATTCATGTTTTTGCTATAAAAAAAATAACTAAAATATTATTGAAAATAGTTATTTATCAGTGATATAGTAAACTTATCATTCATCAATTATCGCATACGTAAGTTATTTTGATTAACATATTTTGTTGTTCCCATGATATTTTCTTAAGTTACGAAAAGAAGGCCAGGGAAGGAGAGGATGGGCGATGGGGTCGAGCGAGACCTCACCGGCCGAGAGTTGTTTTCTAGCCCGGCGAGTGCCAACCTCCCAGGCGAGCAGGCCGCGCGAGCGGAGGTGGCGAGACCACCCCTTAGGGGGTCACCCTTCAGCGAGCTGATCATCTCAGCTCCCGTTCCCGAGGGGTTCAGAGAGCCAGACATGGCTTACTATTCGGGGAAGGATGACCCCGTCCAGCATCTGCAATGGTTCGAGGATGCCGTCTCCATCAGGCCGATGACGGATGCCTTCAAGTGTCGCCTCTTTGCGATCACGCTGAAGGAGAAGGCAAGGGATTGGTTCCATCAACTCCCTCCGAGGTCGATCTATGGGTTCGAGGACTTGAGCCGAAGCTTCCAGCTCCGCTTCTCCACCTCCAAGAAGCGGAAGAGGAATCCTGAGTCCATCTTCTTGATAAGGCAGGGGGCCGAGGAGTCGCTGGCCCGCTACGTTGACAGGTTCCAAGAGGAGATCTTGGAGGTCCAGGAGATGCCAGGGTATGCTCTCCAGATGGCCTTCACTGTTGGGCTGAAGGAGGGCTTCTTCAAGATGAGCTTGACCCGGAAGGCCCCCCTTTCCTTCGAGGAGCTGATGGAAAGGGCGGCAGAGGAGATAGCCATGGAGGCGGCCAACCCGGCGTTTGTCAAGAAGTTGGCAAAGCTGACAGAGACAGAGGAAAAGGAGCAGGGTGGCTCAAGGCATCAGGAAGGAAGAAGGAGAGAGGATCACAGAGTTCAGGGTTTCCAAGGACAGGAGGGTCCGGAACCAGGCTGGAGGCAGCAAGGAGGACCTGCCCAAGGTCCAGGAAGAGCTCTCATCCAAGGAGGGGGAAACTTTCATGGGGGCCAAGGAAGGTTCAACTTCCAGAGGCAAGCCCCTAGGCAACTCCTACCCCCACCACAGCAAGCGATGGAAATTGGTTGAAGGGAGAGGAGGAACCGCACGGGAAGGAAAAGAGTCAGAGTGGAGTTACCCTACTGTGAGTTCCACCAGGAGGAGGGCCACGCGACATCTACTTGCCCCGAATTTCTGGAATTGAGAAGGACAAGAGCTCCAGCACCGCAACCTCATCAGCCTCAACAAGCGCAAGACCCGGTGCGGATTGAAGAAGTCCGACCCGAGGCAGCAGAGGATAGATGTGAGGACAGGGTTGATGTGGGCACCCGGGGAAGGATCGGATGATTCACGGGGGAAGAGGGAGGTAAGAGAGAAGTGAATCATCTTTTTTGTAATGAACTTAGCTTGCGTTGTATTGGCTATGATTAATGGTAAAAACCACCGAAAAATATTTGTGTTCCATGGCTAAGCCCCTTAGCTCCGAGATGGATTCCGCTGCCAGGCTCTCACTAGCTGGCAGGGCAGGTTGATCTCTCGTGGAGGCTAAGCCCCTTAGCTCCAAGATGGATTCCGCTGCCAGGCTCCCACTAGCTGGCAGGGCAGGTTGATCTCTCGTGGAGGCTAAGCCCCTTAGCTCCGAGATGGATTCCGCTGCCAGGCTCTCACTAGCTGGCAGGGCAGGTTGATCTCTCGTGGAGGCTAAGCCCCTTAGCTCCGAGATGGATTCCGCTGCCAGGCTCTCACTAGCTGGCAGGGCAGGTTGATCTCTCGTGGAGGCTAAGTCCCTTAGCTCCGAGATGGATTCCGCTGCCAGGCTCCCACTAACTGGCAGGGCAGGTTGATCTCTCGTGGAGGCTAAGCCCCTTAGCTCCGAGATGGATTCCGCTGCCAGGCTCCCACTAGCTGACAGGGCAGGTTGATCTCTCGTGGAGGCTAAGCCCCTTAGCTCCGAGATGGATTCCGCTGCCAGGCTCTCACTAGCTGGCAGGGCAGGTTGATCTCTCGTGGAGGCTAAGCCCCTTAGCTCCGAGATGGATTCCGCTGCCAGGCTCTCACTAGCTGGCAGGGCAGGTTGATCTCTCGTGGAGGCTAAGTCCCTTAGCTCCGAGATGGATTCCGCTGCCAGGCTCCCACTAGCTGGCAGAGCAGGTTGATCTCTCGTGGAGGCTAAGCCCCTTAGCTCCGAGATGGATTCCGCTGCCAGGCTCTCACTAGCTGGCAGGGCAGGTTGATCTCTCGTGGAGGCTAAGTCCCTTAGCTCCGAGATGGATTCCGCTGCCAGGCTCCCACTAGCTGGCAGGGCAGGTTGATCTCTCGTGGAGACTAAGCCCCTTAGCTCCGAGATGGATTCCGCTGCCAGGCTCCCACTAGCTGGCAGGGCAGGTTGATCTCTCGTGGAGGCTAAGCCCCTTAGCTCCGAGATGGATTCCGCTGCCAGGCTCCCACTAGCTGGCAGGGCAGGTTGATCTCTCGTGGAGGCTAAGCCCCTTAGCTCCGAGATGGATTCCGCTGCCAGGCTCCCACTAGCTGGCAGGGCAGGTTGATCTCTCGTGGAGGCTAAGCCCCTTAGCTCCGAGATGGATTCCGCTGCCAGGCTCTCACTAGCTGGCAGGGCAGGTTGATCTCTCGTGGAGGCTAAGCCCCTTAGCTCCGAGATGGATTCCGCTGCCAGGCTCTCACTAGCTGGCAGGGCAGGTTGATCTCTCGTGGAGGCTAAGCCCCTTAGCTCCGAGATGGATTCCGCTGCCAGGCTCCCACTAGCTAGCAGGGCAGGTTGATCTCTCGTGGAGGCTAAGCCCCTTAGCTCCGAGATGGATTCCGCTGCCAGGCTCCCACTAGCTGGCTGGGCTGGTTGATCTCTCGTGGAGGCTAAGTCCCTTACCCCGAGGCTGTCTCGTCACCCAGGCTCCCATCAGCTGGCTTGACAGGTTGACCCCTCGGGGAGGCTAAGTGTTTTCACCCAGAGGAGGTCTCGCCATCCAGGCTCCCATAGCTGGCATGGCAGGTTGACCCCGAGGGGAAGTTACACTCCGCGAATACGTTGGGTTGGATGTTTCTTTCCGAGCTTGTGCCAACCTCGAAAAGAGCGGGGATTGTGTACAACCCCGTATTCGCGAAGAGTGGGCCCAAAACAAGGTAAGCAAGTTTTTAAGCTTTTTGGGAGTTTTGCACTCCAAGGGGCCAATTTTTGGTGAACTTGAAAGACATACTAGTAGGGGGAGAAAATATTTCTCCCCCCAAGGCGCTCTTGGCAAGCCGCCGCAAACCGCCTCAGGCCGCCAGGTCGCAGACCGCCCCAGCTCGGCGGCCTAGCGGGGCGAGACCAGCCGGGGGCCAGGGTCTCGCCCCCGCCTCTTCCAGCTCGGAGGCCTAGCGGGGCGAGACCGGCCGGGGGCCAGGGTCTCGCCCCCGCCTCTTCCAGCTCGGCGGCCTAGCGGGGCGAGACCGGCCGGGGGCCAGGGTCTCGCCCCCGCCTCTTCCAGCTCGGCGGCCTAGCGGGGCGAGACCGGCCGGGGGCCAGGGTCTCGCCCCCGCCTCTTCCAGCTCGGCGGCCTAGCGGGGCGAGACCGGCCGGGGGCCAGGGTCTCGCCCCCGCCTCTTCCAGCTCGGCGGCCTAGCGGGGCGAGACCGGCCGGGGGCCAGGGTCTCGCCCCCGCCTCTTCCAGCTCGGCGGCCTAGCGGGGCGAGACCGGCCGGGGGCCAGGGTCTCGCCCCCGCCTCTTCCAGCTCGGCGGCCTAGCGGGGCGAGACCGGCCGGGGGCCAGGGTCTCGCCCCCGCCTCTTCCAGCTCGGCGGCCTAGCGGGGCGAGACCGGCCGGGGGCCAGGGTCTCGCCCCCGCCTCTTCCAGCTCGGCGGCCTAGCGGGGCGAGACCGGCCGGGGGCCAGGGTCTCGCCCCCGCCTCTTCCAGCTCGGCGGCCTAGCGGGGCGAGACCGGCCGGGGGCCAGGGTCTCGCCCCCGCCTCTTCCAGCTCGGCGGCCTAGCGGGGCGAGACCGGCCGGGGGCCAGGGTCTCGCCCCCGCCTCTTCCAGCTCGGCGGCCTAGCGGGGCGAGACCGGCCGGGGGCCAGGGTCTCGCCCCGCCTCTTCCAGCTCGGCGGCCTAGCGGGGCGAGACCGGCCGGGGGCCAGGGTCTCGCCCCCGCCTCTTCCAGCTCGGCGGCCTAGCGGGGCGAGACCGGCCGGGGGCCAGGGTCTCGCCTCCGCCTCTTCTTGCTCGGCGGCCTGGCGGGGCGAGACCGGTCGGAGGCCGCGGTCTCGCCCTTGCCCCGCTGCAGTTTTACCTTCTTGCCCTCGGGGGGGGGGGGGGAATTCCCCCTTTACCCCCCGGCGTGGCGGTTCCCTATTGGCCCGAGGCCTTTTGGCCGTAGGGGTACTTTGGTCATTTCTGGCCCAGGACCCTTGGAAAAACTATAAATAGACCCCCTTGGGTGCCTTTGGAGAGGACATTCTTCTTAGCCTCCTCCTCCCTTAGCTCCTCGGTAGAGTAGAGAGAGAGCTCCTCAAGGCACCCTAGCTCAAGCATTGGCTAGGGAGGGGAAGTGCTCAGGTAGCCTTCCGGGTGTGAGGTGGGACCTCCGCGCTAGAGCCGTGGGTCTGTTTCTAGTTTCTTGGTCCTTTGGTCCGTGACGCTCTCTTGGGTGTAGTAGGTGTGAGGTCACCCCTTCCCCAAGGGTCGAACTCCACAAGAGACCGAGAAATCGGTTTCAACAACACCCACTAAAGAGGTTGTTTGTTTTGGTTGCAGGAAACCAGGACACTTTATTTCAGTGTGACCAAAAAATCAAAAGAAGGAAAGAAGAAGAGAGAAAGACTCCAGGAAGTATCACTACAACAAGCCTTCCTCCAGCAAGCATAAGAGAAAACAGAAAGGCTTTGTGGCTGAGACCTGTAGTGATACTGATGAAGAATCTTCATCCTCTAGCTCTAGTGAAGATGAAGAAGAAGGAAAGACAACGAAAGTTTGCCTTATGGCCATCAATGCCTCCTGCAGTCCATCAGATGCTGAGCAGTCAGATAATGAAGAATCATCAAAATCTGAGGCAGATCAGGTATTATCATGTAACATCCCATTTCCAGCTAGACCCCAAAGACTAGTTTTGTCATGAATAGGTCATGAAAAAACCCTAGGAAGTCCAAGTAGACTAGGTGAACTTAGGTAGGAAGGTGAAGACCATCATGGTCTGCAAATAGTAAAATTCTAAACACTAGTTTAGGATGACCTTAGGGCTTGAACTTAACTCCATGATCCCACCAAAACACCCCTAACCCCTTGGGTGGTCCATAGGGTCACTAAGGACCTATTGGTGACAGTCAAAGTGGCCAAGTTGGCATAAGCCCACCCTAACCCTAAATGGGTCAAACTGGCCTACTTAGGGTCAGTTGACCCTTCTTTAGCCAAGTGGACCCCACACATGCCTTCCTAACCCTAAAATTAGGTCAATGGGTCACCAATGACCCATTGGGGTCAACCCAAGAGTCTAGGTTGATCAAAGTCAGCCCTAGCACTAATTTGGTCAAAGTACGCTTCCTAAGGGTAGGTAACCTCCAAAGTGCCAAGATAATCCTACCCAATACTTCCTATATATTAGGGGAGGTCAATGGGTCACCCAAGATCCACTAGGGTCAACTCTAGAGCCTGAGTTGACCTAAGTCAACTCTTGCCCTAACTTGGTCAAAGTACCCTTAATGAGGGACAAGTGACCTTCAAGGTGCCAAGTCAACCCTACCCATCCCTACCTAAATCCTAGGGGAGTCCAATAGGTCACCAAGGACCCATTGATGGTGACACAAAAGCTTAATTTGACTAAAGTCAACCCAAGCGTAGGTCAAGTCAAACTTAGCTCAATGGGCTAACCTAAGCTCAAGCCCTCTTTCCACTTGGGCTAACCTTATTTCCATGAAAAATATGGGTTAGTGGGCTACCAATAGGATGGAGTAGTCAGCAAGGTTAACCTTGATGACTAGGAGAGAGAAAACTCTAACTCCTCTTTAATGGAGGAGAGAGAAATGGTGAAAGAGAGCCATTCATGGCCAAGGAGGCCAAGGGCCATTTTTCATTGGCTGATCCAACTCACCATTCAATCCAGGAAGACCAGGGGCCATTTTGGTGGCTGTTCATGGCCGGAATGGTGCTGCCACACCATGGTCGAATTGTACCTTCAATGACCATTAATGGCCATTGAAGCCTTGGTCTCTCTCTTCCACCCTTTATGGCTGGATTCAACTCCTCTGGGGAAGAGGAGTTTCCATCCGTTTCCTGGCTGGATTGAGTCACATTCATCCCCCACCACCATGTACAAAATTCACCTTAAGGGGGCATTAATGGCCACCACCAGCTAGACCCCTCCCCTCCCCCATTTTACCATCTTAAAAGTATCACAGGACTCCAAGCTTTCGTTTCCACCATTTCCCCGACGATCCCGAGCAACTTCACTGTGCAGTTGCAGAACTCCGGCGACTCCTCCACCACCAATGGCATCCCGACAATCGACGCATCTCCAGGCTGCAAGCAAGGTCCTCCACTTCCTCTCTCAACGTGGGTAGATCATAGGAACTGTTAGGGCCAAGATTCAGGCTTAATTAAGCCAGATCGGGAGAAGCTTTCTCCGAGTTTTTCCGCAAAATTTAACTCATCGGGATCGCCGGAATCCGCCCCTCCGGCGGCTGTGCCGCCGCCTGGCGATAACCACCACCTCAACGGAGGTGGTGGTGGCGGTGGCCGGCCAGGGAGGTGGCCGGATGGCCGGGAATTTGGCCGGGAAGTGGCTCCAGGACGGGATGATCCTGGCCATCGGCTGGAGCTTGAAGACGACCAGATGCCACTGGATGCGCTTTAAGATTCGTGTTAGAGATTGATTTAAACTATAGGATATATTTTCATAATATTTCATTTCTATCACAGAAATTGTATTTAATGTTTCAATTTATTAAAAATACCAAGGGACACCTACAAAAAAAGTGATGAATATCAAAGTTATAGCCCTAGGAGTACTTTATTTTAAAATTAGTTTGAACCAATTTAGGTGCCTGGTTTGGCCAGGACACTCATTTTGGTGGGGTCTATATCTAAGGGTTAGACAGAAACTAAAATGAGTGCCCCCACTTCATCCCTTGTCCAAATGACCTGAAATTTGGACAGGTAGTCAATCTAACGTATACCTATTTCCGGTCCAAAAATGGGAATTTTTGGAGATAAGTTTTGTATAGTTTTAGAAATTATTTAATAATCCTAGGGTAAATTAATTAGGAGACCTAATAACCTCCAAACCCTCCCAAATTTGGGTGAGTGGCCCTTAGGGTCATCATGAGGTTCTTTATAAATTTTCACCTCATTTTGAGTTGATTTGGTTGGTAAATTAGTAGACCCTAGTTTTTCCCTAAAGAGGGTATTTAGGTCAAAAGTACCTTGTGGGATTGGGTGGCCAAACCACCTCAATAGAGGCTGAAATTTGGGCCACTGTGTTGGATCCCTAGTTGATTTGGGCTAGGTTTACTAACTTAGGATGTGACCCAACATGTATAGCTAGGGTCAAATTTGTGTCGTAGAGTCTAGACCAAGTCCTTAGAGTCAATATCAGATGGACCAACTATCAACAAGACTATCAGAGACTCAAAACTTAGAAGATTTCAAGACCAAGTAAAATGAGTTCGACGTTCGTCGAACTCAGGTCGACGAAATGCGTTCTCAGCTTGACGATCTTGAGATATTTCTCTGAGTTGAGGTCGACGATCTTCATTCCCTGTTCGACGAAAATTGGGACACTTCAACAAACTAAAGTTAGGGTAACTCCAGATTTTTCTAAGTCCAAGTTCAGGCTTTGGTCTACGAACAAGATTCTGAGCTCGACGAACTTGGACCTCAAGTTCACAACTTCTCAGGTCGACGAAGTCAACTTGTCAGGTCGACAAACTCAGTACTCTACTCGACGAATTCTGGAATCAAAGGATTTGTGTCGACACTTAGGGCATGTGTCGACACCAACTTAGGTCGACACCACGTACTATGCTGGCCATATCCACCAGACTTTCCCTGGCCAAGTGTCCCACACTGCCGAGTCAACGTATTGACGTCGGTGTGAACGACCGTCCAATACCGAAGACCCACCACCTTATTTTTTGTGCACATGCAACCATGATGTATTAACCCTCGATCCTAAGCTCCCCGAACTAAGCCGTCCGTCACATTTACCTACCGAGCCAAGCACGCCGGACTAATCTGCCCATTTCCACAACCACCGAACCTACCGCCCGGACATCCTAGTCAAACTAACTTCCCGAGACACCGGGGTGTGAGAAAGTGAAACAATAGTTATACCAGTTGCTCTTGAAGTTTATTATTCCTACTGTTTAGGTTAGCCAGGACTGCCCCTGGTATACCCCGTGAAGGGGATCTCAAGGGCACGAGAAACTATGATGGTAGCTGAAGCCCATCGTTCCCTCTCGCAGGGCACTTACTATTATTGGTTGTTACTTAACTCTCAATCCCTTAATGTTGTACTAGATCTAACCCTAGTGTATTTTGACTCTTTCTCTCTCCACGGGAAGACGATGTTTCATCGACCCCGAGCACCTCTTAACACTAGTCAAACCTCCCACTCCTCATCACAACTCCCGATGATCATCTCATTTCACTTACCAGATCAATACACTAATATCTCAACTCCCTAGGTTCATTTTGCACCATATTATGATTTCTGCAGTTTTTACTAAACGCATACCATCCTAAGCTATATGATGTATACAATGGGAGGTACTCCAAATTATCATCCAAAATCCCTATAATATTTATTGGAGGTCTATCATGACAAGATTAGCCTAAATCCAGAAGTTTATAATTTTCATAATTTACTTGATAATTTATTTAATTTCCAAAGAGATCTAAATGTCTTAGTTTGAACATGAAGTACTATTTTCAGGCATGCAAGATGTTCCACAAAATTATGATAAATACAAGACAACTACTTATCAGTAAATTCAAGGTCTCCAAAGTTTCAATAAGAATTAAACCCCTAAACATAATTTTTGATCAAAACCACATTAACCAATTTAAAGTGACAAGTACTGCCAGTATACTTCCAATAATTCTGATAAAATTCAAGGATGAACATAAAGACATATAAACACTCCAGGTCAAGTTTCATAATTTATCAGTGAATAATGAACTCTAAACTTGATTTTTCATAATAATCAAAGTTAATAGATTAATGAACTAAGTACAACAATTATTCATTTAAAAATTATAATAAAATTCTCATATGAGCATATTGACCTAGAAACACTCAAGTTTCATAATTTTCCAATAGAAAGGGAGCTCTAAATCTATTATTGATCATATTCCCGTATTTATATACTTGTGAAGTAAGTACTAGAAATTTACATCTAAAAATTACAATAAAATTCAAGTATAATCATAATGGTCTAAAACTCACTCTGCCCCATTTCATAATCATCTAATGGATATGAAGGTCATAATAAAAACATAATTAATTAGGGCTAATACTGGTATTGCAAAGGTGATACTAAAATTATTGATCTGAAATTCTCAATAAAATTATCCAAGGTTTATAATGACATTATTACTACACTACCCAAGTTTCACAATATTTCACAGAGTTTTAATTACTTATCCTTCAATTTTAAGGATTGTGACCTAAACTAGGGTTGGGGTTTTGAGGGGTGTATCCATATCTAAATCTACTAAGATCTTCACCAGAGGACTTCAACTACCTAGAGCCCTGTCTGCCAAATTTCAAATCAATACAAGGGCTTTTGACCACATGCCCTTCACAAACCCCCAAAGTCCAAACTTAGGTTTTGAACTTGGGTCCTAGGGCAATCTTACCCCAAACCACCCCATAACCCATAAGAGGGTGTAAAAAGTCATGACAAACCAGTGTGAAAGTGAGGGTTAGGTCTACAATACTCTAGAGGGGGGGGGGGTGAATAGAGTATATTTAAAATTTGTTAGTTCCCCAATAAAAGTGTTGTTACAGCTTTTGTGTAAACTGAAAAGGTGTAGTGATAGAAAATTGTAAATCAGATAAAAATCTACCTAATCACAGCCACACAACAAGAAACAAAAAGAAAAGATAAGCAACCAGACGACACAAGAAATTTATAGTGGTTCCCCCTCAACTGGGTACATCCACTCTTCTACCACCCTTGGTAGGAATCCACTCAGGTTTTTGGTTAGGTGCCTGACACCAATGGGTTTTGATCAGGTCCCCAAAAACCAACTCAAGTATTTTGGTAAGGAGACTTGCAACCAGCAATCACTTTTGAAGGGAGATGACAACCCTTTGTACAGGAGGGGGTAAGAGAGTGATTTTGTCTTCTCTGTCAACAATCAGAGAGAAGACTTATGTGGAATGATGTTAGCAAATAGCTCCCCCTGAGATGTAGAATGTTTCAGGGAGGATCTGGAGCTTTGTTGTAGGGTGATAGGTCTTCAATCAGAGTTCTGGACAAGCAGTGATGCAGGATCTTCTTGACTGATTTGATATTTGTTGTGCTTGGAAGTCCTGGAGTGAATGTTGAAGAAGAAGACTCTTGATATAGTATAGTTGTTCTTCTTCTGAATGAATGAATATCACTGTCTGTCACTTGTAAGCTTCAATATGAGTTTTTGTGTGAAGCTTTTCTGGTGCTGTGTGAAATCTTCAGTCAGTCTCTCTGTATCTGTATTTTTCTGACTGAGTGTTTCCCTTCTTGTTCTCACTTTCTAGCACTGTATTGCTTCTTGCTCAATCTTTTTTTTAATTGTAGATCTTTTTGTCTTCTGTATCTCTTCAAAAATTTGAATCCTCTGTCATTAATGCTGACGCCTTGAGAATAATCGACATTAATGTATTTCCCCAACTGTCTTGTGGAAAATCAGCAATTAATATTCCTGAAGAAGACTGCAATTAATGCTTCCTCTAACAGCTACGTTCAGAGAATGCTTGAGCATTTAATCTGTCAGGGATTATTGCATTTGAGTGAGGATTGAATGCCGGAAATGGCTAAGTCTGGAATCGTCGAACGAATAACAGAATTCGTCGAGCTGCGTTACCAGTTCGTCGAACTGAGATTCTGTATTCGTCGGCCACACAGTTTCTGTTCGTCGAGCTGATAATTGAATTCGTCGACTTGAGTTCAGCAACAGTTCTGGACTTAGACAGATAGTTTGTGTTGACTGATATTCTGTGTGTCGACATGAAACTTCTGGTGTCGACACAAGTTGGTGTCGACAAATAATCTTGGTGTCGACACAAATCTTCTGGTGTCGACATAATCTTTCTGGTGTCGACCTAAGTTGGTGTCAACACTTGCCCTAAGTGTCGACACAAATCCTCTGATTCCAGAATTAGTCGAGTAGAGTACTGAGTTCGTCGACCTGAGAAGTTGACTTCGTCGACCTGAGAAGTTGTGAACTTGAGGTCCAAGTTCGTCGAGCTCAGAATCTTATTCGTCGACCAAAGCCTGAAGTTGGACTTAGAAAAATCTGGAGTTACCCTGACTTTAGTTTGTTGAAGTGTCCCAATTTTCGTCGAACAGGGAATGAAGATCGTCGAGCTCAGCTCAGAGAAATATCTCACGATCGTCAAGCTGAGAACGCCTTTCGTCGACCTGAGTTCGACGAACGTAGAACTCATTTTGCTTGGTCTTGAAATCTTCTAAGTCTTGAGTCTCTGATAGTCTTGTTGATAGCTGATCCATCTGATATTGACTCTAAGGACTTGTCCTAGACTCTAGGACACAAATTTGACCCTGGTTATACATGTTGGGTCACATCCTAAGTTAGTGAACCTAGCCCAAATCAACTAGGGACCCAACAATCTCCCCTTATTTGGGTGAGGTCACTAATAGACTCAAAACATAAACATAAAGGTAAACAAAGCAAGAAAAGGATATATCTGGCAGAGAATTACTAATACATGCAGCAGATATATATGTACATAGACTTTGTTTAAACAAACAACATAGTTTGAAAGTAAGTGCAGGAAGAAGAGCAAAGAAATTAAAACGAAGTAAGGATTACTTCTTCTGCTTCTTCTCTATAGTCTTGTCCTCTTTAGGCTTTTCTCCTGGCTTGGTAAAGATAATCTCTCTCTTTGGATCCATAGCATGTGCCTGTGTCATTGTCATATCAGCTGCCCCAATAATCTTCAGTGATGTAGTTCTAGGGACAACTGTTTCAGGATGGAGTTTCATGTAATCATCAACATTAAACAGTTTATTTGCTTTATCAAATCTTTTTAATTCTTCCTTCATGTACTTTGACATAGTTGTATATTCTGATATGTCTTTGCCTTCAGCTTTTGCTTTATTAATAAAGGACAGACCAACAAGTTCCTGAAATCTAGCCATTCTAGCAGTGTTTGCTGTCTCAGGATCCTCAAAAGGAATAGAAGGTGAATCTGGCTTGTTGGGACTGTCAGTTTTCTGTTCTGCAGAGAGAGTTGGCTGTTGCTGCTGATGCTGTTGATGTTGTTGATGTTGCTGTTGTTGATTTCTTGAAGAATGATGTCTTTGCTGACTGCTTCCAGAAGATCTCCCTTGATGTCTCTGATAAGTTTGCATAGGGGCAGATCTCTGAGAGCTAGAGCCAGTGGCACCAGCTGCTGGAGGAGGTGGAGTAGGTGGATCTTTTCTGTATCTATGAACTGGTGGAGGTGAGTATTTCCTACTTCTTTTCCTCTCCTTTTGCTGGTTCTTAGACAGCCACATCCATGCTGGCATTCCTTTATAAGGAGTGATGTTATGCAAGATGTAGTAGGGAGTGTCAGTTGTTGGATTAGGCTTAGGAACAGGAGGAGGAGGAGCCTTTCTCTTCTTTGACAACATTTGCTTCTTCTTCTTGTCAGCTTCTTCATCTGAATCATCTTCATCATCATCTTCATCATCTTCACTGCCAGAACCCTGAGGGTTATCATATAAAGCATCCAATGCTTTCAAAGCTTTATCATCAATGACAGTCTTTTCTGTAGCAGGAGCAGAAGTTTCAAAAACTGGAGTTTCAGTAGTAGTTGAAGAAGAGACTGTACAAGCATCAGAAGTAATTGGGATAGAGCTTTCAGTTGCTGCCTTATTTTCTTCTTCAATATCAGCCAAGATCAGTATGAATGTTGGTGCTGAGACAGCTTCTGGAGAGGATGGAATAACTATAGTGGTTGGAGCAGAAACTGGAATTTCAAAACTGTCACAGAGTTGCTTAGCAACTGCTGGACTAACAGGAGAAGTATAAGGCACAATAGCCAACTGTGGCTTAGTGAATGTTGCTGGAGGAGGATGCATATATACATCATCAAATGTTTACAGTAATTCTTGTAAATTAACTGTGGGATTGAGGATAAAATCACCAACAGTTTCATCAATGTCCATATCAGTATGAATAAAATTAAGTAAATCAACTAAATCTCTATCTGTACAATCTGTATATACTTCTGTGGGGACTGGAGTATCTACAGTATATGCTGGTGCTGGAGCTGAAATGTCTGAAGCTGTTGCTGCTGCTTCATCATCAGGCATCTCCCCCTGCCTGGTGTCAGTAGGAACTGAGGCCAGGCCCCGGACTGAGGAGGGGGCAGCAGTAAGAGCAGAGATTTGGGCAGATAAATATTGAATGGTGGTAGCAAGAGGTTTAATGGCCTCTGCTATAAGGGATTTCAGAAGGGGGGTGATGATGGTGAGGATAGAGGATATGGTAGTGGGGTCCAATGAGAAAGTGGGAGAGGATGTTCCATTTGGTGTGGAAGGGGGAGCAACTAGTGATGGAATGGAGGGTGGAATAGCATGTATGTGAGGAGTGGATGGTGAGAAGGATGGAAGGGTGGCATCTGGCATTACAGTGTCTGAGGGTAGGATGTAAGATGGGATGAAGGATAAATGTGGGGGAAGTGGAGACTGTGGTGGTGTAGGAATGGAGGTGTGTTGAGGTGATTCAGGAGGTGTTGGTGGTGGATTTTCTAGAAGAAGGGAAGATGTAATGTCAGTGATGTCAAGTGGTGGAGATGGAGGTGGAGTAGGAACATGAGTAAGCAGGTGTGATTGGGGTGTTGAAGAAATAATGGGAGAGGAAGTGAGTTGTTTTGCTGGAAGGGGTGATGGAAGAGAGGGTGGAGTGGGATGAATCTCCTCAGCAGCGGTGGGAGTGGCTTTAACAGCCCTGGTGCCTTCAGAAGCTGAGGTGGAAGCGGTAGAAGCCTTAGTGGGCTTGGTGATTGTCCTCTCCTACTGCCAAATAAGGCACAGGTGAGCCTTTTACTGGCATTAATGAATATGGTCTGGGAGACCAGGGATTCAGCAGCCTTTTCCTTGAGGAAGATCCCTAGGATCCTTCCAAAACATACTTCCTTCTTGGTATTCTTCTTCTTTATCAAGTCAAACAGTAGTTGTGCCCACTCTATTTGCTTCTTGTTAACAATGGCACAAATTACCAGAAACTGTTGTCTGGTGATGTAGTCTTGTGCTGTATGTTTTCCGAGTAGCACTTTACCAACCAAGTCTGCTAAGAATTTATAGGGCGCAGATAGATGTTTTTTCAACAGTTTGTTAGGGTTGTCACCAGCATAACCCATCAGATTTAGCATCATAGTAAACTCCTCAGAGTCAATCTCTAATTCCTCCTCTCCAGTTGTCAAACCAAATATTTTGGTTAAAACCGCGAGGGTTAAGGAGATAGTGTTACCGGCGATTGATCCTATCATGGTATTGTCTTCAGAAGTAGTTGAAGTATAGACCCATTCCCTGATTTCTATTCTGGCCAACTTTATCCTAGTGGTCATCAAGTTCTTCAGATTCTGTTCTTCCAGAAGTTCCAGAATATATAGAAAGATTGGGTCTGAGTGCTGGAATGATTCGAAGTCGACATCAAATCCAGTGTCAAACTTCATAGCAGCTAGGGCTCCTGCTGGAATCGCCATGGAATCACCTGTAAGAAAGACAGAGAAAACGACGATCAAGTGCAAGGGAATAGAAAGCGCGGGATGGAGGTCGAAGAAAACCTAGATATAAGGTTTTCCAGAATATGAATCGACAATCTCCGTTCCACGAAAGTAAAATTAGTTCTTCGAACTGAGGTCGACGAAATGATTTAATAATAAATAATTCGTCGATCTCAGTCAGGAGACTTGAAGACAATTCGTCGAACTCCGGTCGACGAATATCTTATGAAGCAAGGTTCGTCGATCTCTGGTCGACGAAACTTGTTTCACTTTTAAAGAGTTCGTCGAACTCCGTTCGACGAGTATCTCTCAAACTTTCCCTATTTCGTCGAACTCCGTTTGACGAACTTTGGAAAATTCGTCGAATGTAGACAGAACTTAAGTTAAGTCTTCTCCATTGATCATTCTCAGCTGATTCAGAAAGAAAGCATGATTTTTCTCATCTAGAGGTTTGGTGAATATATTAGCTTTCTGTAAATCAGTGTAGATATAGACAAGCTTAATCTTATTTTTGTCTACACACTCCCTAATGAAATGATGTCTTATATCAATATACTTAGTCCTACTATGGTGAACTGGATTTTGTGTTATGGCTATAGCACTAGTATTATCACAAAATATGGTTGAATTATTTAAGTTGAACTCATAATCTAAAAGCTGATTCTGTATCCAGAGCATCTGTAAACAACAGGTGCCTGATGCAATATATTCTGCTTCAGCAGTTGAAGTTGACACAGATTTTTGCTTTTTACAGAACCATGATACTAATATCATACCCAGGAACTGGCAAGTTCCTGAAGTACTTTTTCTATCTACCCTGCATCCAGCAAAATCAGCATCAGAGTACCCAGTTAACTCAAATTCTGATTCAGCAGGATACCAAAGGCCTAGATCAGGACAACTCTTTATATACCTTAAAATCCTTTTTAAGAAAATAAGATGAGATTCTTTAGGGTTCACTTGAAACCTAGCACAAAGGCATGTAGCAAACATAATATCTGACCTACTTGCTGTGAGGTATAATAGGGACCCAACAATGCCCCTATAAAGTTTCTGATCTACAGGTTTTCCTGATATATCAGAGTCCACAACAGCATTGGTTGCCATAGGAGTTTTCTTAGCTGAGGCATCAGCCATCCCAAACTTCTTTAGAAGTTCTCTAGCATATTTTGCTTTAGAGATGAAGATGCCATCAGGGAGTTGTTTCACTTGGAGACCAAGGAAATATGAAAGCTCTCACATGCTACTCATTTCAAATTTAGAATGCATGAGGTCAAAAAACCTCTTGCACAATTTTGAATCTGTAGAGCCAAATATGATGTCACCTACATAGATTTGTACTAACAAAATTTGGTCCTTATGATGTCTAGTGAAAAGGGTTTTATCTACAGTTTATCTTGTAAATTTATGCTCTAATAAGAAACTTGCCAAGGTCTCATACCAAGCTCTTGGAGCTTGCTTTAGACCATAAAGAGCCTTATTTAATATAAAAACATAAGAGAGATGAGTTGGAGAAACAAAACCTGGAGGTTGTTCTACATAAACCTCTTCTTGTAGCACTCCATTTAAGAAGACACTTTTCACATCCATTTGAAAGACATTGAACCTTTTGAATGCAGCATAGGCAAGGAAGATCCTTATAGCTTCCAACCTTGCAACTGGTGCAAAGGTCTGATCATCGTCAATGCCTTCCTCTTGCCTATATCCTTGAGCAACAAGCCTAGCCTTGTTCCTCACAATAACTCCTTGGGCATCAAGCTTATTCCTGAAAACCCATTTGGTTCCAATAACTGGGTAGTTTTGGGGTCTTGGAACCAAATCCCAAACTCTACATCTCTCAAATTGGTTTAATTCCTCTTGCATTGCAAGGATCCAGTGGGGATCTTGCTCAACATCATGAATGGTTGGAGGTTCAACCTGAGAGAGAAAACAGGCATGCATCAAGTCTTGGTTGAGTTGATGCCTTGTCTGTACACCTGCTGATATGTCTCCAATTACTTGAGATCTGGGGTGATCCCTAAGTGTGACAAAATCAGTGGGTGGAGTTGGTTGTGCAGCAGTATTTTGAATAAATTCCTCTTGTGGAATTATATTTGCTGCTGTTGGTTGAGTCTCATGTTCTTCAGCTTCATCTTCTTCACTGTCTTCAATGACTTGTGGAGAGGGATGAGTGGGAACCTCTTGGGTGAGGTTTAGTCCATCCAAAGTCTCACACAAGTGGGGTACCTGCAAGTTGCTAATGGTAGAAACTTCTTTCTCCTTGCAGTACATGTTAGTCTCATCAAATGACACATGAATAGACTCTTCAACTTTTAAGGTTGATTTATTGAATACCCTATAAGCCTTGCTTACTTGGGAGTATCCTAGAAAAACTCACTTCAGCCTTAGCTTCAAATTTTCTAATGTATTTATTGTTGTTATTGTGTATATAACATGTACAACCAAATACTTTAAAATAGTTATTTTTAGGTTTCTTCCCTTTGAGCAATTCATAGGGAGTCATATTTTTCAGTTTGTGAATTAAGCTCCTATTCAGGACATAGTTTGCTGTGCTTACAGCCTCTGCCCAAAAGGTTAGTGACATGTATGCATCAATAAGTAATGTACCTGCAGCTTCAATGAGTGTTCTATTTTTCCTTTCAGCTACCCCATTTTGTTGGGGAGTTCTAGGAGCTGAGAAGCAATGCCTGATACCTTCCTTCTCACAGAACTCATGCATAAGAAGAGACTCAAACTCTATGTCATGATTACTTCTGATCAATGCAACATGAGTAGAGAACTCAATCTGTATGGTCCTAAGAAAATCTGTAAGAACCTTGAATGTATCTGACTTTGTTCTCAGAAAGAATACTCAACTGAACCTAGAGAAGTCATCCACAATAACCAAGGTGTAGGATTTCCCTCCTAGGCTTTGTACTGCAATGGGTCCAAAAAGATCCAAGTGTAGCAGGTACAAGATCCTAGGTGAATCACTCTTATTAATTGATTTGAAACTAGTTTTAGTTTTCTTGCCTAGTTGACAAGCCCTGCAGAGGCCTTCCTTCTTGTAGGGAGCAGAAGGTAGACCTCTAACAAGGTTGTCTTTAGATAACCTAGCTATATTTTTAAGGTTTACATGACCTAATCTTTTATGCCACAACTCATTTTGGTTACTAGTGATATTGAGTAAACAAACATCAGTTTTGGCAGAAATAAAATCTAACAGATATATGTTACCTTGTCTAGTTCCAATTAAAACAGTTTTGTTTTCATTATTAATAATAGAACAGGAGGAAGAGGTAAAGTGTACCTGATAACCTTCATCACATAATTGGCTTATGGATATTAGGTTATGTTTGAGTCCTCTTACATAAGTTACTCTCTTGAAAGTAACTGTTCCAATCTTTACTGCTCCATATCCTTCAGACTGGCCACTATTTGAATCACCAAAGATCACCTTTGGTCCTAGCTTGGACTTGTAATTAGATAGATTGTCATTGCTGCCTGTCATATGCTTGGAGCAACCACTGTCCAAGTACCAGGTCTGACTCACCCTTGGACAGCTCTTCACCTGTAATGAGAAACAAAAATTAATTGTTTTTGACCCAGGTCACCTTGGGTCCTTTATTTAGTTGAAATGAAAAGCTGGATATAACTGACAGAGTAGGTTGAGATTTATAACCTAAGGGGTGATATCTCCTAGGTGGAATAACCCAATCAGCTACTGGAGTGAATGGTTTATTAGCTGGCTTAGAATTTCTATAAGAGAAATGATTTATGTTTGGTCCTTCTGGGTTCGACGAGTTTCTGTAAGTTCATCGACCAGAGTTCGACGAATAGGGCTGAGATCGTCGATCTCTGCTAAGAGAATGACAATTGTCATTTTCTACGCCCCATGTTCATTGACCTCTGCTGGACGAACCATACAAAGTTCGTTGATCGCAGTTAGACGAATTGTTATTTCTGAAGTTTGCGTTCAGCGTTCGTCGATCTAGGTTCGACGAACGGGCCACAATTCGTCGATCTGAGTTCGACGAATGCTGCTGAACCTTGTTTTTATTAGCTGTTTTCTGATTTTTATTGCTCTTGTCTATGGGTTTTGGATTGTTCTCAGATATTGGTTTGTTCATTATCTTCTCTTTTCCCTTGGCAGGAACAAATTTAATGGGTGTTGCAAGGATATTTTTCTTAATTATGGGGGGCAAACCTGATGATGCACCCAATCCCAGCTTGCCATTTAATCTGGCATTTACTGTGCTTGTTATGTCCATCAGCTTGAGACTTCTTCCATTGAGAGATTGCTCAAGTTGTTTAGCCTCACATAAATCAGATTTTAATTTAATTATCTGCTTATTTGCTAAAGTTAGTTGATCTTTTAGTTTAAGATTTTCTGAGTTAACAGATTCAAGATTTCCTAGTTTTTCTCTAAGAGTTTTTATTTCTTTCTCTGAACTAATTAAATCTAAACACATAGTCTTGAATTCAATTTTAAATGAATCAGAATTGTAGTCAAAACTTGAAAGAACCTGATCTTCCTCTGACTCTGAGGCTGCCTCATCTTCAGATTCACTTTCTGATCCTGAACTGCTCCTGGAGGCATCAAATGCCATAAGAAAAACCTCCTTGTTTCTTGCTTCTTCCTCTTCTTCACTTGAGCTGGAAGAGGATGATTCTTCTTCAGTATCACTCCACGTTTCAGCAACAAAGCCTTTGTCTCTCTTTTTGTACTTGCTGGAGGAGGGTCTGCTGCTGTGTTTTCTCCTGGAGTCTTTTTTTCTGCTTTTCTCTGCTTTTCTCCTTCTTCTGGTTTTCTGGACATTCAGAGATGTAATATCCAGGCTTTCTACATCCAAAACACACAACCTCCTTAGTTGGTGTCTTGTCAAATTTGGGCTTATCATCCTGCCTGGATGATTTTCTTCTGAAGTCCTTTCTAGCCATCTTATAAAACCTTTTTGCAAAGAGGCTCATTAGTTCTTCATTGGATGTTGAGGTCTCACTTTCCTCTGATGCCTTGAAAGCTATAGTGTGATCTTTTCTCACTAGAGTTGTTGATTTCTGTTCAGCTGCTTCTCTTGATTTAATCAACTGCACATAAGATTTTAGTTTGCCTAGTAGAGATTCAGTTGATATCTCATTTAGGCTTCTGGCTTCTTTGATAGGCCAGATTCTTGAGTCCCAAGAGCTAGGGAAGCACATCAAGATTTTGTCATTCACCTCTGTAAGGGTGATATCTTTATCCAAGGTTTTAAGCTCATTGATGATTGAGCTCAACCTATTGTACATTTCAGCAACTGATTCAGCCTCATCCTTCTTAAAATTCTCATACAGGGATATAATATTTGATCTCATGTCTTTCCTTTCATCAGCTGAGTCAGCTACCATTTGGTTGAGGGAGTCATAAATGGCCTTAGCTGAGGTGCACTCAGCCACCTTCTGAAATATGTCATCAGACATTGTCTGTGCCAAGATGTTCATGGCTTTTGCATTAGCCATCTTGGCTTTCCTGTAAGCATCATTATTATCTGGAGGAGTTACTGCAGTCATGTTTGTAGAGGTGCTTGGAGAAGCTTCAGGTGCTGGAGGTACTCCTGTTACGATAGAAGCAAAAATATCTTCATCAATAGAATTCATATACAACTTGATTCTTGCCTTACAGATTCCAAACTTTTCCAAGTTGCAAACTGGAGGTCTGGTGCTTGCATAATCTTTATTATGTGCCATGGTTGTGGTTCTACTTTAAAATGTGAACTAAGTAATATGTAGATCTAACACAGGATCTTTGGTTCAAGGATTAACTTGTGCAACCAAAGGAACCTTGCTGTGATACCAATTGAAAGTGAGGGTTAGGTCTACAATACTCTAGAGGGGGGGTGAATAGAGTATATTTAAAATTTGTTAGTTCCCCAATAAAAGTGCTGTTACAGCTTTTGCTGTAAACTGAAAAGGTGCAGTGATAGAAAATTGTAAATCAGATAAAAATCTACCTAATCATAGCCACACGACAAGAAATAAAAAGAAAAGATAAGCAATCAGACGACACAAGAAATTTATAGTGGTTCCCCCTCAACTGGGTATATCCACTCTTCTACCACCCTTGGTAGGAATCCACTCAGGTTTTTGATCAGGTGCCTGACACCAATGAGTTTTGATCAGGTCCCCAAAAACCAACTCAAGTCTTTTGGTAAGGAGACTTGCAACCAGGAATCACTTTTGAAGGGAGATGACAAACCTTTGTATAGGAGGGGGTGAGAGAGTGATTTTGTCTTCTCTGTCAACAATCAGAGAGAAGACTTATGTGGAATGATGTTAGCAAACAGCTCCCCCTGAGATGTAGAATGTTTCAGGGAAGATCTGGAGCTTTGTTGTAGGGTGATAGGTCTTCAATCAGAGTTCTGGACAAGCAGTGATGCAGGATCTTCTTGACTGATTTGATATTTGTTGTGCTTGGAAGTCCTGGAGTGAATGTTGAAGAAGAAGACTCTTGATATAATATAGTTGTTCTTCTTCTTCTGAATGAATATCACTGCCTGTCACTTGTAAGCTTCATTATGAGTTTTTGTGTGAAGCTTTTCTGGTGCTGTGTGAAATCTTCAGTCAGTCTGTCTGTATCTGTATTTTTCTGACTGAGTGTTTCCCTTCTTGTTCTCACGTTCTAGCACTGTATTGCTTCTTGCTCAATATTTTTTTAATTGTAGATCTTTTTGTCTTCTGTATCTCTTCAAAAATTTGAATCCTCTGTCATTAATGCTGACTCCTTGAGAATAATCGGCATTAATGTATTTCCTCAACTGTCTTGTGGAAAATCAGCAATTAATATTCCTAAAGAAGACTGTAATTAATGCTTCCTCTAACGGCTACATTCAGAGAATGTTTGAGCATTTAATCTGTCAGGAATTATTGCATTTGAGTGAGGATTGAATGCCGAAAATGGCTAAGTCTGGAATCGTCGAACGAATAACAGAATTCGTCGAGCTGAGTTTCCAGTTCGTCGAAGTGAGATTCTGTATTCGTCGACCAGACAGCTTCTGTTCGTCGAGCTGATAATTGAATTCGTCGACTGGAGTTCAGCAACAGTTCTGGACTTAGACAGATAGTTTGTGTTGACTGATATTCTGTGTGTCGACATGAAACTTCTGGTGTCGACACAAGTTGGTGTCGACAAATAATCTTGGTGTCGACACAAATCTTCTGGTGTCGACATAAGCTCATGGTGTCGACATACGCAAAGACTATAGGTTGTGTCCTTCTAGAGGCGTATGTAAGGACTAGACCTGGTAGTGTGGATACCCGCCTAGGTGTGGGGGGGCCCGACCCACTATCTCCGTTTGCCACTACGAAGGTTCCTCGGAGTGAAGCTAGCTGCCCAAATAGGGGGAACTAAAGGTCTGTGCGCATAGAATCGTGTGCGTGAGTTGCACTTGAATGAATCATGGCATATCATATCACTACACTTATACTTGTAAACAACCGACACCCCAACGTATAAATTGATATGAGACTTTTTATACGATGAGATACTTGCAGAAGACCCCTTAACTTATAAGTTTGTATGGACATTCATATAAGTTATGGTTACTTACTCCTTAGAATGTTTTTCCTACCTGTGTTGCTTTACTCTACTTGTTTACTTTACTGCTTACTATTGTAGAACTGCTAGTTTGTACCTTTCTTCCTTAGCTGTATATACATTATAAATTAACTGCTAGAATAGTTCCACCGCCACCTGCTTTGCTTACTCTCCACCTTCATAGCTTCCCATTCCTACTCCCTGCTCGGTGCCTAGGAACCATGGGGGAGGGGTAGGGGATGATAGGACTTAGTCTTTTTGACTAACGGTTTTCAGACCATAACATTCCAGGGACTCCAGATGGGAGACAGGGAGCAGCAACAGGGGACACAACACCAGCGGATTACGATGCTCATGGAGGTGGGCCAGTCTAGTACCAGAGCACCAGTGACCAGCTCTGTAAGTGATTAGTCTTTCTTATAGCTTCTGCGAGAGATTGTAACGAGGATCTGATGTACCAGGCTTAAGCCCGTTTATATTTCATTTGTACTGTTCTATTGCAGTACTCTCTCTTTTCTATATGGACTTGTTGTGGTTTCTCATTTTATATGATATTTGTGGACTCAATTATATTTTAGTTTATGATTACTACTCTCTCTTTAATGATCGAAAAGGCCGGCAGAATCGGCGTATTGTAGTGGCGGCCTTCCCGAGTGTTGGTGTCACCACAAAACGGCGATTCTAGGCATAAGACCCCCGGGTTTGATAAAAAAGGGGTCTTACAAGTGGTATTAGAGCAAACATTGATCTAAGAGAAGAAGTCCACAAAACCCTGGGTCACCCCCGCTCGAGCTTAGTTTGAGGACAAACTAAGCAGCGGAAGCAGTGGTGTGCCCATAAGGGGAATCACATATAAAGTCCACCTTTTCATTAATTCCACTTGTTCATCAGCTAACAATTGGAATTCTTCTTTGTAGCCTGCGACAAACCCTGCCCCCTACAGCGAGCACCTCCGGCTGCGAAGATCTCATCTTATAATTCTCTAGTCAATGAGTTAGACTCAATCCACTAGGAGACATGACTAAACACAATAACTTATAGTATGCACTAGCCTGAAATAGACCTTGGGTATGAACTTGGTTAAGATATGGAGATACCTAAAGAGAATAAAGGAGGAGTATAACACGAGAATGGCTACCTAAGCCATAAATTCAGGTGGCCCTATGGTCCCTATCAAGGATTACTCTAACCGATAGGACTGCTTCAAGGAGAATTGAGACCAATAATCCATTAGCAGAATGGTAGAAGACACATAGTCTCAACCCTCGTACCAGTAACAAGATTACCTAGAGACGACCACCACGACAAACACCGAAGGTCGGATAGGAATTCAAGTTCGGAAGAGACTCGGTTGGGATTGGGAACATTTTGAGCCAGATAAGGTTGTCGTAAAAGTGACTCGGAGGGTTTAATGTATGGAGTATATCAACAAGATTCAGGTTGGAACCCCAAGTCAAAGATTGATGCCCTAGGGACTGTGCACCCAGCTATGACGGATATAACATGGCAATATCGAAGATACTTAGCCCAAGAGAGGTAGGAGCTAATCTTTTGTTTATTGGGGCTTATCTTTTGTTTATTGGGCAAATTAGTTATTGACTTGGGTTTCCCCTTAGACCTCATTTAGGAAACTTTTCGTCGTGAATATAGTGAAATGGACGTAAACCGTATTCAGTGCTACTCGGGCATATTCGTAGGGATAAGAATCTGATTGAGAAGTGGAGATTTTATAGAGCCGTTGTCTACCCATACAAATGAGAAATCTAATCACCGGAAGTATGGTGTATCTCGGAACATGTATCCTCCCAGAGTGAAGGAAGACGTCATGGATTTTGTGACGCACGATGAGGTTTGTCGGCTAATGAAGGCTAAGTGCAAAAGTCTTTGGGAACTATTATAGCCACTGGTCGAGGTAGCTGGGGTCACCCCGACCCGAAAGAAAACTCCCGTGTGTGTTTCATAAGATTTATGAATAGTTGTTTGTTTTCATGGTGTGCTCAAGATGGTCGTGTCAAATCAGGATGAACAGTGTACGTCCAAGGAGAGAAGATCAGTCCATGCTTATCTGGGATCGCGACCGACATTCAACACAACTCTCCACCCTCGTACGGAGGTGCAAGATTCCACTTTCATGGATCTAGGATAAGGATCCAAAGGCACTCAACTTGGAATTTGTGAAGAACCCAGATACCCAGGTGTGACTGATTCAAGATAGGATGCTGGAGGCCCAGGGCAGACCGCCCAAATATTATGATGCGCGACATTGCCAAGTACAGTTAAGGGTGGAGACTGTGTATTCCTAAAGATACGTCTGGTGCATGGAGTCTCGTGGGTACGCGGGCGAAAGAATCTCAGTCCAAGGAATATGGGGCGTTACAGGATCCTAGAGCGGATAGGCCCATTGGCTTACAGAGTGGAGCTACCGCCGGAGTTAGCGGTTTTGCACAACGTCTTCCACGTCTCCTCTCTTAGGAAGGCTCTACTATGCCCGGAATAGCCGGTTCTTGGTATAGCTGCCTCAACAGCTTTTGATCAATCTGTCCGTTGTGAGTCGGTCAGGATAGATGATACAGCAGCGTGGGTCTTGCAAGAAGGTCCCGCTGGTCAATGTCCTGCAGAGGAACCATGGGCAGGAGGAGCATACCTGGGAGCCACCGGACCTGATGCAGCAAAAGTACTCGGATCTCTTCAGGTAAGGTATACATTAACTTCCTATGGGATGTTACACTATGTTGCTCTCAGTAGAAACTCCGCATGCCTAACCTGAAATTCGGGGACAAAATTTTTATTTTTGTTTATTGGGATTTGTAACATCCCATTTCCAGCTAGACCCCTAAGAGTGGTTTTGTCATGATTAGGTCATGACAAAACCCTAGGAAGTCCAAGTAGACTAGGTGAACTTAGGTAGGAAGGTGAATGCCACCATGGTCTGCAAATAGTAGAATTCTAAACACTAGTTTAGGATGACCTTAGTGCTTCAACTTGACTCCATGATCCCACCACAACACCCCTAACCCCTTGGGTGGTCCATAGGGTCACTAAGGACCTATTGGTGGCAGTCAAAGTGGCCAAGTTGGCCTAAGCCCACCCTAACCCTAAATGGGTCAAACTGGCCTACTTAGTGTCAGTTGACTCTTCCTTAGCCAAGTGGACCCCACACATGCATTCCTAACCCTAAAGTTAGGTCAATAGGTCACCATTGGGGTCAACCCAAGAGTCTAGGTTGACCAAAGTCAACCCTAGCCCTAATTTGGTCAAAGTAGCCTTCCTAAGGGTAGGTGACCTCCAAAGTGCCAAGATAACCCTACCCAACCCTTCCTAGATCTTAGGGGAGGTCAATAGGTCACCCAAGATCCATTGGGGTCAACTCTAGAGCCTGAGTTGACCTATTGAAGCCAAAATTGACCTCTGTGGAGTTCGGGGTCCCAAAAGAGGGGTGATCTCACACCTACTACACTCGGGGGAACGTCATGGACCAAAGACATGGGAAAGTAAGAACATACCCTCGGCTCTAGCGTGGAGGTCCCACCACACACCCGGAAGGTCACAAGAGCACTTCCCCTCCCTCACCAATGGCTGAGCTGAGTACCTTGGAGAGCTCTCTCACTCAACCAAGCAGAAGCCTAAGGAGGAGGAAACCCCAAAAAACCCTCTTCTCCAAAGGTACCCAAGGGGGTCTATTTATAGTTTTTCCAAGTCTAGGGACCAAAATGTCACAAATACCCCTAGGACAAAATGCCCTACGCCTATCAACTCTAGCCCTAACTTGGTCAAAGTACCCTTAATAAGGGACAAGTGACCTTCAAGGTGACAAGTCAACCCTACCCATCCCTACCTAGACCCTAGGGGAGGCCAATAGGTCACCAATGACCCATTGATGGTGACACAAAAGCTCAATTTGACCAAAGTCAACCCAAGGCTAGGTCAAGTCAAACTTAGCTCAATGGGCTAACCTAAGCTCAAGCCCTCTTTCCACTTGGGATAACCTTATTTCCATAAACAATATGGGTTAGTGGGCTGCCAATAGGCTGGAGTGGTCAGCAAGGTCAACCTTGATGACTAGGAGAGAGAAAACTCCAAATCCTCTTTAATGGAGGAGAGAGAAATGGTGAAAGAGAGACATTCATGACCAAGGAGGCCAAGGGCCATTCTTCATTGGATGATCCAACTGCCCATTCAATACAGGAAGACCAGGGGGACATTTTAGTGGCTGTTCATGGCCGGAATGGTGCTACCACACCATGACCGAATTGTACCTTTAATGTCCATTAATGGCCATTGAAGCCTTGGCCTCTCCCTTCCACCATTTATGGCTGGATTCAACTCCTCTGGGGAAGAGGAGGAGTTTCCAGCCGTTTATTGGCTAGATTGAGCCACATTCACCCCCCACCATGGCCGAAATTTACCTTAAGGGGGCATTAATGGCCACCACTAGCTAGACCCCTCCCCTCCCCCATTTTATCATCTTAAAAGCATCACATGACTCCAAGCTTTCGTTTCCACCCTTGCCCCGACGATCCCGAGCAACTTCACTGTGCAGTTGCAGAACTTTAGCGACTCCACCACCAATGGCATCCCGACGATCGACGCGTCTCCAGGCCGCAAGCAAGGTCCTCCCTTCCTCTCTCACTGTGGGTAGATAAAAGGAACTATTAGGGCCAAGATTCGGGCTCAATTGAGCCCGATCGGGAGAAGCTTTCTCCTGGTTTTTCCGCAAAATTGAACTCATCGGGATCGCCGGAATACGCCCCTTCGGCGGCTGTGCCGCCGCCTAGCGATAGCCACCACCTCAACATAGGTGGTGGTGGCGGTGGCCGGCCAGGGAGGTGGCCGGATTGCCGGGAATTTGGCAGGGAAGTGGCTCCACGACGGGATGATCTTGGCCATCGGCTGGAGCTTGAATACGACCAGATGCCGCTGGATGCGCTTTAAGATTCGTGCTAGAGATTGATTTAAACTACAAGATATAATTTCATAATATTTCATTTCTGTCACAGAAATCGTATTTAAGGTTTCAATTTATTAAAAATACCTAGGGACACCTACAGAAAACGTGATGAATATCAAAGTTGTAGCCCTAGGAGTGTACTTTATTTTAAAATTGATTTGAACCAATTTGGGAGCTTGGTTTGACCAGCGCACTCATTTTGGTGGGGTCTATACCTAGGGTTAGACAGAAACTAAAATGAGTGCCCCCACTTCATCCCTTGTCCAAATGACCTGAAATTTGGACAGGGAGTCACTCTAACCTATACCTATTTCTTGTCCAAAAATATTAATTTTTGGAGATAAGTTTTCTATAGTTTTAGAAATTATTTAATAATCCTAGGTTAAATTAATTAGGAGATCTAATGACCTCCAAACCCTCCCAAATTTTGGTGAGTGGCCATAAGGGTCATAATAAGGTTCTGTATAAATTTCACCTCATTTTGAGTTGATTTGGTTGGGAAATGAGTAGACCCTAGTTTTGCCCTAAAAAGGGTATTTAGGTCAAAAGTGTACCTTGTGGGATTGGGTGGCCAAACCACCTTGTTAGAGGCTGAAATTTGGGCCACTAGTTTGTCATGACTTTTTACACCCTCTTACGGGTTATGGGGTGGTTTGGGGTAGGATTGCCCTAGGACCCAAGTTCAAAACCTAAGTTTGGACTTTGGGGTTTGTGAAGGGCATGTGGTCAAATGCCCTTGTATTGATTTGAAATTTGGCAGAGAGGGCTCTAGAGTAGCTAAAGTCCTCTGGTGAAGATCTTAGTAGATTTAGATATGGATAAACCCCTCAAAACCCCAACGCTAGTTTAGGTCACAATCCTTAAACTTGAAGAATAGGTAATTAGAACTCTGTGAAATATTGTGAAACATGGGTAGTGTAGTCATAATGTCATTATAAACCTTGGATAATTTTATTGGGAATTTCAGATCAATAATTTTACTATCACCTTTGCAATACCAGTATTAGCCCTAATTAATTAAGTTTTTATTATGACCTTAATATCCATTAGATGATTATGAAATGGGGGGCAGAGTGAGTTTTAGACCATTATTATTATACTTGAATTTTATTGTAATTTTTAGATGTAAATTTCCAGTACTTACTTCACAAGTATATAAATACAGGAATATGATCAATAATAGATTTACAACTCCCTTTCTATTGGAAAATTATGAAACTTGATCAGTAGTGTTTCTAGGTCAATATGCTCATATGAGAGTTTTATTACAATTTTTAAATGAATAATTGTTGTACTTAGTTCATTAATCTATTAACTTGGATTATTATGAAAAATCAAGTTTAGAGTTCATTATTCACTGATAAATTATGAAACTTGACCGGGAGTGTTTATATGTCTTTATGTTCATCCTTGAATTTTATCAAAATTATTGGAAGTATACTGGCAGTACTTGTCTCTTTAAATTGGTTAATGTAGGTTTTGATCAAAAATTATATTTAGGGGTTTAATTATTACTGAAAATTTGGAGACCTTGAATTTACTGATAAGTAGTTGTCTTGTATTTTGAAAGTGAGCTGTTAGATTAGGAATACTCTAGAGGGGGGGGGGGGTGAATAGAGTATTTAAATCTTATAAAATTTTCTGGCTATAGCAGACAAGTCTTAGTGCTGTAAGAAATAGATTAAAAGATAAAACACAACAACAACTAACTAACAATCACAGCCACAGCAAGAAACAAAAGAAAGGGCAACCAGACGACACAAGAAATTTATAGTGGTTCCTCATCCTAGGTACATCCACTCTTCTACCACCCTGGTAGGAATCCACTCAGATTTTTGATCAGGTGCCTGACACCAATGAGCTTTTGATCAGGTGCTCAAAAACCAAATCTCAAGTCTTTTGGTCAGGTGACTTGTAACCAATAATCACTTTTGAAGGGAGATGACAACATTTATACAGAGAGGGGTGAGAGGTGATGATGTCTTCTCTATCAACAATCAGAGAGAAGACAAGTGGATATGATATTAGCAAGTAGCTCCCCCTGAGATGCAGAATAGTTCAGGAAAATCTGTAGCTTTGCTGCAGGGTGATAGACCTTCAGTCTTTAAGCCTTTATCAGAGAAATTTGCAGGAACTTCTTGACAGATGGAGTAGTTGTTGTCCTTTGAAGTTTCCTGGGGTGATGAAGAAAGAAGACTCTTGATTTAGATTGATTGTTCTTCTTCTTCAATAGCTGATCTGCCTCTGGCCTAGGGCTTCTTTTTGTATCAGAAAGCTGTGAAAGAATGATGGAGCAGAGAGACTCTTGAAGACAGACTGAATGTAATTCTCTATGTGTTTGTGTGTCTCTATGTATGCTGTGTTCTTCTCTGTACTGTGTTCTTATGTGTACTGTATTATTTAGGAAAAGAGAAAAATCTCTTTTATATGTTCTGAAGGAATTTGTCTTTCAAAATTTGAATTCCTCTGCTACAATCAATACTGTCGGCCTAGAGAATAAACTGCATTGATTTATTTCCTCAACTGTCCATTGGAAAAATGGAAAGCAATAATTCTGATGAAAGCCGTGATCAATGCACCATCCAACGGTAATATTCAGAGAATATTTTATCATTAATCATTCAGAAATTATTGCCATAGAATGAGGATAGAGGAAAGAAATACTAAGTCTGGAATCGTCGAACAGATGACAGAAATCATCGAGCTGAGTCCACAGTTCGTCGAGCTGAGTTGCTGTGTTTGTCGATCAGATAACTTCTGTACGTCGAGCTGAGTTCCAAGTTCGTCGATCTGATAACAGAACTGTATGCCTCAGAAACGTTGCCTTTTCTGTAAATCTATATCAATTAATCATCTCAATTAAATCTATATCATCTGGTATAAATTCTGTATCTGCTATTACTGCCTCTGTATCTGTTGTTGCTGGAGCTGGAGAAACTGAGACTAGAGCTACTGCTAGAGCTGCTTCAGCTTCTTCATTAAGCATCTCCCCCTGCCTGGTTTCAGTGTTTACTGGAGCCAGGCCCCTGAATGAAGAGGGGGCAGCAGTGAGGGCAGAGAGTTGAGCAGAAAGGGTGGAGATAGAAGTAGCAAGAGGTGTAATGTCCTATGCTATAAGATATTTGAGTAGAGGAGTGATGAGAGTAATTACAGAGGTAATGGTGGAGGGATCCATAGGTGGAGTAGCAGATGGTTCAGTAGAATGTTGGGTGGAGACATTTTGAGGGATGGTAGATGTTGGAGATGGTGAAGGAGGGACATCTGTCATGGGGACATCCTGAGTGGATGGATGTGGAGGAGGAGGAGAATTGGGAGGAGATGTCAGGAGATTGAAGGATGGGATGGAGGATAAGTGGGGTGGAAGAGGAGATGAGGGTGGTGTTGGATCTGGTGTAGCATTGGGGGATAGGGGTGATTGAGGTGGAGTGGGTTGGTGGTATTCCTGAATAGGAGATGAGGGGATGTTGGTAAGATCTAGGGGTGGAGAGATGGCAGAAGATGTAACTGTAGTACGGACATGAACTTGTTGTAGTTGTGGATGTGGTTGAGGAGAGGGAGTATGAACTATGGCGGGTGAGTGTTGTTGAGTTGCTGGAAGAGATGGAGGTGTGGGGATGATCTCTTCAGTAGGGTGGGGAGTGGCTCTTACAACCCTGGTGCTTTCAGAAGCTGGGGTGGAAGAGGTTGAATCCTTAGATGGCTTGGTGATGATCCTCTACCACCTGCCAAACAAGGTGCATGTGAGCCTCTTGCTGGCATTAATGAATATGATCTGTGAGACCAGGGATTCAGCAGCCTTCTCCTTCAGGAAGATCCCTAGGATCCTTCCAAAGCAAACTTCTTTCTTATTACACTTTTTATTAATAAGATCAAAAATGATCTGTGCCCAATCCACTTTCTTCTTATTGACCACTACACACATGACCAGGAATTGATGCCTGGTGATGTAGTCATGGACAGTGTGCTTGCCCAGCAAGACTTTTCCCACTATATCGGCCAGGAATTTGTATTCTGCCGATACGTGTTTCTTCAACAACTTACTTGAGTTATCTCCAGTATAACCCATCAAACTTAACATCTCATCATATTCTTCAAAATCAATGTCTAATTGTTCTTCTCCATTAACCAATCCAAAAATTTCAGTAAGTACGGCGGGAGATAAAGACACAGAATTACCCGCAATTGTTCATGTCATGGTGTTCTCCTCTGATGTAGATGACGTGTAAACCCATTCTCTAATTTCAGTTGCAAATAGTTTGATTCGATTAGTCATCAGATTTTTCAATTGTTGTTCATCCAGAAGTTCCAGAATATGTAGAAAAATCGGATCGATTATTGAAAAGAATCGAAGTCGACGTCAAATCCAGTGTCAAACTTCATTGCGGCTAGGGCTCCTGCTGGAATCGCCATGAAATCACCTGCAAAAGAGAGAAATGACGATCAAGTGCAAAGGGAACAGAAAGCGCGGGACGGAGGTCGAATAAAACCTAGTTATAAGATTTTCTGGAATATGAATCGACAAACTCCGTGCCACGAAAAATAAGAAGTTCTTCGACCTGAGATCGACGAAATAATTGATAGTTAAATAATTCGTCGAGCTCAGCTGGAAGAGTTGAAGACATTTCGTCGAGCCCCGTTCGACGAAAATTTTCTTGAAGTGGTTTCGTCGATCTCCGTTCGACGAAAACAACTTCACTCACAGAGAGTTCGTCGACCTCCGTTCGACGAATATCTCCCGAACTTTCCCTAGTTTGTCGAGCTCCGTTCGACGAACTCTGGAAAATTCGTCGAGTGCAGACAGAAACTAAACGAAATCTTCTCCATTTATCATTCCAAGTTGATTTATAAAGAATAGGTGATTCTCTCATCCGGAGATTTGGTGAATATATCAGCTCTTTGTAAATCTGTGTAGATATAGACAAGATTAATTTTGTTTTTGTCTACACACTCTCTAATGAAATGATTTTTAATGTCTATATGCTTTGTCCTACTGTGATGGACTGGATTTTGTGCTATTGCTATAACACTTGTGTTATCACAAAAGAGAGTTGAATTATTTAAGTTGAGAACATAGTCTAGTAATTGATTTTGAATCCACGACATCTTGGAACAACAACTGCCAGCTGCAATATACTCAGCCTCAGCAGTTGAGGTAGACACAGATGACTGTTTCTTACAAAACCAGGATACCAACCTCATACCAAGGAACTGACAAGTCCCTGAGGTGCTTTTCCTATCAACCCTGCATCCAGCAAAGTCAGCATCTGAAAATCCAGTTAAATCAAACTCTGACTCACCTGGATACCATATGCCTAGACTAGGACAACTCTTTATATATCTCAAAATCCTTTTTAAGAAAATTAGATGAGATTCTTTTGGGTTCACTTGGAACCTAGCACAAATGCATGTGACAAACATAATATCAGGCCTGCTTGCTGTAAGATATAGTAAGGACCCAACAATGTCCCTATATAATTTCTGATCCACAGGTTTCCCATGTGCATCAGAGTCTACTACAACATTTGTAGCCATGGGTGTTTTCTTTGCTGAAGCATCAGCCATCCCAAAATTCTTTATAAGCTCTTTAACATACTTAGCTTGAGATATGAAGATGCCATCGGGCAACTGCTTCACTTGGAGACCAAGGAAGTATGAAAGCTCACCCACGCTACTCATTTCAAATTTTGAATGCATGAGGTCAGAGAACCTCTTGCATAATTTGGAATCAGTAGACCCAAATATAATGTCATCCACATATATTTGTACTAACAATATTTGATCCTTATGATGTCTAGTGAAAAGTGTTCTATCTACAATGCCTCTAATGAATTTATGTTCTATCAAAAAGCTAGCTAGGGTCTCATACCAAGCTCTTGGATCTTGCTTGAGACCATAAAGGGCTTTATGCAATTTGAAAACATGATAAGGGTGAGTTGGAGAGACAAAACCCGGAGGTTGTTCAACATAAACCTCTTCTTTAAGTACTCCATTGAGGAATTCACTCTTCATATCCATCTAATATACTTTGAATCTCTTGTATGCTGCATAGGCTAGAAACATTCTGATGGCCTCCAACCTTGCAACTGGTGCAAAGGTCTGGTCATAATATATTCCTTCTTCTTGCCTATATCCTTGAGCAACAAGCCTAGCCTTGTTCCTCACAATCACTCCTTGGGCATCCAGTTTGTTTATGTATACCCATTTGGTTCCAATAACTGGATAGTATTGGGGTCTTGGAACCAAATCACAAACTCTACATCTCTAAAATTGGTTTAATTGCTCCTACATTGCAATGATCCAGTGGGGATCTTGCTCAACATCATGGATGGATAGAGGTTCAACCTGAGAGAGAAAACAAGCATGCATCACATCTTGATTGAGTTGATGCCTTGTCTGTACATCTATTGATATGTCTCCAATCACTTGAGATCTGGGGTGATCCCTAAGTGTGACTAAATCAGTGAGTGGAGTTGGTTGTGCAACAAAATCTTGGATTAATTCATCTTGTGGAATTGTGTTTGCTGTTGGAGGAAGATCAAGTCCTTCAGTGCCTTCATCTTCACTTTCTTCAATGACTTGTGGAGAAGGATGTGTTGGAACCTTTTGGGTAAGGTTTAGTTCATCCAATCACTTACACAAGTGAGGTACCGACAAAGTGCTATTGGTAGAAATCTCTTTCTCCTTGCAAGACATGTTAGTTTCATCAAAATAAACATGAATGGACTCTTCAATTTTTAATGATTATTTATTAAATACCCTCTAGGCTTTGCTTACTTGGGAATATCCTAGAAAAATTCCCTCTTCAGCCTTAGCCTCAAAATTTCTAATGTATCTTTTGTTATTGTTGTGAATATAACATATACATCCAAATACCTTAAAATAGTTGATTTTAGGTTTCTTCCCTTTAAGTAATTCATAAGGTGTCCTATTCTTCAGTTTATGTATCATGCTTCTATTCAGGACATAATTTGCAGTGTTTACAGCCTCTACCCAAAAGGTTAGTGGTATGTAAGCATCTGCAAGCAATGTACATGCAGCTTTAATGAGTGTCCTATTTTTCCTTTCAGCTAAACCATTTTGTTGGGGAGTTCTAGGAGCTGAGAAGCAATGTTTGATACCTTCCTTCTCACAAAACTCATGCATAAGAAGAGACTCAAACTCTGTGCCATGATCACTTCTGATCAATGCAACATGAGTAGAGAACTCAATCTGTATGGTCCTGAGAAAATCTGTAAGAACCTTGAAAGTATCTGACTTAAATCTCAGAAAGGATACCCAAGTGAACCTTTAGAAGTCATCCATAATAACCAAGGTGTAGGATTTCCCTCTTAGGCTTTGTACAACAATGAGTCCAAAGAGATCCATGTGTAGCAGATACAAAATCCTAGAAGAATCACTTTTATTTACAGATTTAAAACTAGATTTAGTTTGCTTGCCTAATTGACAAGCCCTGCAAAGGACTTCCTTCTTGTAGGGACCAGAAGGTAGACCTCTAACAAGGTTGTCTTTAGATAGCCTAGCAATGTTTTTCATATTAACATGACCTAGTTTTTATGGCACAAGTCATTCTAATTACTAGTTATATTAAGTAAACAAATATCAGAATTGGCAGATAAAAAATCAACTAGATATATATTGTCTTGTCTATTCCCAATTAAAACTGTTTGGTTTTCTTTATTAGAGATAATACATGAAGATGAACTAAAATGTACCTGATAACCTTCATCACATAATTGACTTATGGAGATGAGGTTATGCTTCAGTACTCTGACATATGTCACTTTCTTGAATGTGACAGCTCCAATCTTCACTTCTCCAAAACCTTCTGACTGGCCACATTTGGAGTCACCAAAGATGACCTTTGGCCCCAGCTTAGACTTGTAGTTGGATAGAATGTCCTTACTACCTGTCATATGTTTGGAGCAACCACTGTCCAAGTACCAGGTCTGATTCACACTTGGACAGCTCTTCACCTGTAATGAAAAACAGTTAAATGTTCTTGACCCAGGTTACCTTGGGTCCTTTGTTTTCTTGGTATGAAAAGCTGGAAATAACAGAATATTCTGGTTGGGATTTATATCCTAGAGGGTGATATCTCCTAGGTGGTATGACCCAATCAGCTAGTGGATTAAAAGCTTTCTTGGAATTATTTAAGTTTCTGTTATAATTAAAGTTTTGGTTAAGTCTTTCTGGGTTTGACGAATTTCTGTGAGTTCGTCGACCAGAGTTCGACGAATTGGGTTGAGATCATCGATCTCTGCCCAGAGAATGAATGTATTCATTTTCTGTGCCCCACTTTCGTCGACCTCTGCTCGACGAGCCATACAGAGTTCGTCGATCGCAGTTAGAGGAATAATTATAACTATAGTTTGCGTTCAGCGTTCGTCGAGTGGGGTTCGACGAACTGGCTGCATTTAATCGATCTAAGTTCGACGAATTCTGCTGAACCTTGTTTTTAATAGTTTTCTGATTTTTGTTTTTCTAACCTATTAATTTGGGAATATTTTCTGTTGTTTGTTTATTGTTTACTATTTCTTTCCCTTTAGTAGAGACAAATTTCATGGGGGTAGTTAAAATATTTTTCCTGAGGATGGGGGGCAAACTTAATGAAGCACCCAAGCCTAGCTTGCCATTAAGTCTGTCATTAATAGTGCTTGTGATGTCCATCAGCTTGAGGCTTCTTCCATTGAGAGTTTCCTCAAGTTGTTTAGCCTCACAAAGCTCAGTTTTTAGCAGTGTTATTTGTTCATTAGCTAAACACAACTCATGCTTTAACCTATTATTTTCAGAGTTAATATTTTCTAAATTTCCTAGTTTCTCCCTAAGAGTTTTAATCTCTTTTTCTGAGTTAATTAGGTCAATACGCATTATTTTAAATTCAACTTTAAAAGAATCTGAATTGTAATCAAAGGAAGACAATACCTTGTCAGTTTCAGAATCTGAAGCTTCTTCACTGTCTGAGTCCTCCTCTTCTGAATGGCTCCTGAAAGCATCAATTGCCATGAGGCAAACCTCCTTGGCCCTTGCCTCTTCCTCATCTTCACTAGAGCTGGAAGATGTTGATTCTTCTTCAGTCTCACTACAGGTTTCAGCCACAAAACCCTTCTCCTTCTTCTTGTGTTTGCTGGAAGAAGGTCTGCTGTTGTGCTGTCTCCTGGTATCCTTTTCTCTTCTCTTTTCTTTCTTCTGATTCTCTAGACACTCAGAGATGAAGTGCCTAGGCTTCCTGTATCCAAAACACACAACTTCTTTGGTTGGTGTCTTATCATATCTAGGCTTGTCATCTGCCTTGATGACTTCCTCCTGAAATCCTTTCTTGCCATCTTATAGAATATTTTGGCAAAGAGACTCACGAGTTCATCATTTGTTGAAGGAGTCTCTGTCTCATCAGCAGCTTTGAAAGCAATGCTATGCTCTTTTCTTGCTGGAGGGGCTGTTCTTTGCTCAACTGCCTCCCTGGATTTAATCAGCTGTTCATAGGACTTTAGTTTGCCTAATAGAGATTCAGTGGATATATCATTTAGGCTTCTGGCCTCCTTGATGGGCCAGATCCTTGAATCCTATGAGCATGGGAAGCACATAAGGATCTTGTCATTTACTTCAGTCAAGGTGATTTCTTTATCTAAGGTCCTTAGCTCACTGTTGATGGAGTTAAGCCTGTTGTACATCACTTCAACTGTTTCTGCTTCATCCTTTTTGAAGTTTTCATATTGTGTGATGAGGTTTGATCTTCTATCTTTCCTCTCATCTAATGAGCCAGCAACCATTTGGTTGAGTGAATCCCAGATTGCTTTTGTAGAGGTGCACTCAGACACCTTCTGAAAGATGTCATCTGACATAGTCTGAGCCAATATGTTCATTGCCTTGGCATCAACAATCTTTGCTTTCTTTTGGGCCTCAGTCCACTCAGGTGGTGGAACTGCAGTAGTGCTTGTAGATGTTGCAGAAGTTGAAGCTTGAGGGGGACCTGTCAAAATAGAGTTGTATATATCCTCATCAATAGAATTCATGTATAATTTAATTCTTTCCTTCCAGATGGCAAACCTATTTAGGTTGCAAACTGGAGGTCTGGTGCTTGCATAATCCTTGTTCTGTGTCATAACTGTGTATATAAATCTAAATGGAAATAAAAATAAAATTTAGATCTAACAAAGGATGTTTGGTTCAAGGGTTAGCTTGTACAACCAAAGGAACCTGCTCTGATACTAATTGAAAGTGAGCTATTAGATCAGGAATACTCTAGAGGGGGGTGAATAGAGTATTTAAAGCTTATAAAATTTTTTGGCTATAGAAGACAAGTCTAAGTTCTGTAAGAAATAGATTAAAAGATAAAACATAGCAACAACTAACTAACAATCACAACCACAACAAGAAACAAAAGAAAGGACAATCAGACGACACAAGAAATTTATGGTGGTTCCCCAACCTGGGTACATCCACTCTTCTACCACCCTGGTAGGAATCCACTCAGATTTTTGATCAGGTGCCTGGCACCAATGAGCCTTTGATCAGGTGCTCAAAAACCAAATCTCAAGTCTTTTGGTCAGGTGACTTGTAACCAAGAATCACTTTTGAAGGGAGATGACAATCCTTTATACAGAGAGGGGTGAGAGGTGATGGTGTCTTCTCTGTCAATAATCAGAGAGAAGACAAGTGGATATGATATTAACAAGTAGCTCCCCCTGAGATGTAGAATAGTTCAGGGAAATCTGGAGCTTTGCTACATGCTGATAGGCCTTCAGTCTTTAAGCCTTTATCAGAGAAATCTGCAGGAACTTCTTGACAGATGGAGTAGTTGTTGTCCTTTGAAGTTTCCTGGGGTGATGAAGAAAGAAGACTCTTGATTTAGATTGATTGTTGTTCTTCTTCAATAGCTGATCTGCCTCTGGCCTAGGGCTTCTTTTTTGTATCAGAAAGCTGTGAAAGAATGATGGAGCAGAGAGACTCTTGAAGACATACTGAATGTGATTCTCTATGTGTCTGTGTGTGTCTGTGTATGCTGTGTTCTTCTCTGTACTGTGTTCTTGTGTGTACTGTGTTATTTAGGAAAAGAGAAAAATCTCTTTTATATGTTCCGAAGGAATTTGTCTTTCGAAATTTGAATTCCTCTGCTGCAATCAATGCTGACGGCCTAGAGAATAAACTGCATTGATTTATTTCCCCAACTGTCCCTTGGAAAAATGGAAAGCTATAATTTTGATGAAAGCCGTGATCAAAGCACCGTCCAACGGTAATATTCAGAGAATATTTTATCATTAATCATTCAGAAATTATTGCCATAGAATGATGACAGAGGAAAGAAATACAAAGTCTGGAATCGTCGAACAGATGATAGAAATCGTCGAGCTGAATCCACAGTTCGTCGAGCTGAGTTGCTGTGTTCGTCGATCAGATAACTTCTGTTCGTTGAGCTGAGTTCCAAGATTGTCGATCTGATAACAGAACTGTATGCTTTAGAAACTTTGCCTTTTCTGTGTCTGAAGTTCGTCGAGCTAATAACTGTCTTCGTCGACTGAAGTTGATTTTGGACTTAAGAATATTCACAGATGCTTCTGAAATGAAAGAGTTGAAGTATCCAGAAATCGTTGACCAAGAATTTGATTTTGTCGAGCTGTCTTGAGTGTGTCGACACAGTTTGCTTCAGGTGTCGATCTTGAGTGTGTCGACACAAGTCCTATGTGTCGACACAGCTGACTTCTGGTGTTGATCTTGAGTGTGTCGACACAAGTCCTATATGTCGACACAGCTGACTTCTAGTGTCGATATAATTGGTGTTGACAGTTATTCTGTGTGTCGACACAATTCCTCTGTGTGTCGACACAGCCTTTCTGAAGTGTTGAAGTGTAGTGTCCAAAGTTCGTCGACCTGAGCACCAAGTTCGTCGACCAAAGTCTGATTCTAAGGACTTAGAATATCTTGATGTTTTCTGAACTTGAAGTGTTGTTGTAGCGTCCAAATATTCGTCGACCAAAGAATAGAGTTCGTCGAGCTCAGTTCAGAGAATTTTCTCTGAGATCGTCGAGCTGAGCACGACAATCGTCGACCTGAGTTCGACGAACGTCGAACTCATTTTACAGTCTTTGAATTCTTCTAAGTCTTGAATCTCTGGCAGTCTTGTTGATAGCTGGTCCATGTGTTGTTGACTCTAAGGACTTGGCCTAGACTCTAGGACACAACTATGACCCTGGCTATACATTGTGGGTCATATGATCCTAACTTAGTGAACCTAGCCCAAATATTACTAGGGATCCAACATATTTATCATAATTTTGTAGAACATCTTGCATATCTAAAAATAACACTTCATGTTCAAACTAAGGTATTTGGATCTCTTTGGAAATTAAATAAATTATCAAGTAAATTAGGAAAATGATAAATTTCTGGATTTAGGCTAATCTTATCATGATAGACCTCCAATAAATATTATATGGATTTTGGATGATAATTTGGAGTACCTCCCATTGTATACATCATATAGCTTAGGGTGGTCTTCGTTTAGTAAAAACTGTAGAAATCATAATATGGTGCAAAATGAACCTAGGCAGTTGGGATATTAGTGTATTGGTCTGGTAAGTGAAATGAGATGATCATTGGGAGTCGTGATGAGGAGTGAGAGGTTTAACTAGTGTTAAGAGGTGCTCGAGGCCGACAAAACATCGTCTTCCCCGTGGAGAGAGAAGAGTCAAAATACACTAGGGTTAGATCCAGTACAACATTAAAGGGATTGGGAGTTGGGATACAACCAATAATAGTAAGTGCCCTGCGAGAGGGAATGATGGGCTTCAACTACCAACATAGTTCCTAGTGCCCTTGAGAGCTCTTTCACGGGGTATACCGGGGGCAGTCCTGGGCTAACATAAATAATAGGAATAATAAACTTCAAGAGCAACTAGTATAACTAGGGTTTCAATTTCTCACACCCCGGTGTCTCGGGAAGTTAGTTTGACTAGGATGTCCGAGCGGTAGGCTCGGTGGTTGTGGAAATGGGCAGATTAGCCCGACGAGGTTGGCTCGGTAGGTAAATGTGATGGACGAGTTAGTCCGGGGAGCTTAGGCTCGGGGGTTGATACATTAGGGTTGCATGTGCACAAAAAATAAGGTGGTGGATCTTCAGTATTGGACGGTCGTTCACACCGACGTCGATACGTTGACTCGGAAGTGTGGGACACTTGGCCAGGGAAAGTCTGGTGGATATGACCAGCATAGTACGTGGAGACTCTAGGTTGTGTCCTTCTAGAGGCGTACATAAGGGCTAGGCCTGGTATTGTGGATACCCACCTAGGAGTGGGGGGCCCGACCTACTGTCTCCGTTTGCCACTACGGAGGTTCCTGGGAGTGAAGCTAGCTGCCCAAATAGGGGGAACTAAAGGTCTGTGCGCATAGAGTCGTGTGCGTGAGTTGCACTTGCATGAATCATGGCATAACATGTAACGCCCCTGCTTTTTCGGCATTTTTTTTGTCTCCCCGGTTGGCATCTTTGTGACGTAAGGGCGTTACTCTAGCGTTCGGTTGGTGGCGCGTCTGCGTTAGTGCGCTTTCGCGTCTCTTCGATTCAGTCGGCTGACTTCTTGAATCTTTGGCAGGAACGGAAATTTTCGCATTTGGAAAACTTAATTGATTGATTTTGTTTGTCTTGCTCGTCCAGTTCGTCGAACCAACCTTGCTATGTTGATTATATCTTATTTTATTCTCTGGGCTCGACGATCGCCGCTCGACGATTGTTAGTTTTTCTGGGCGTTGTTTGGAGGTTGACGATCGTCGAGCTCCACGATTGCCGTGCTGAGCTCGACGAGTCGTCAAGCGGGGCCGTCTGGTGTCGACACATTGTGTCGACACCGCTGGCTGTCGGGTGTCGACACTGCTGTGTTGACACTGCCGGCCGGTGTCGACACAGGTTTGTCGACACCGCTAGCTGTCGGGTGTCGACACTGCTGTGTCGACACTGCCGGCCGGTGTCGACACAGTGTGTCGACACCGCTGGTTGTCGAATGTCGACACTGCTGTGTCGACACTGCCGGCCGGTGTCGACACAAGTGTGTCGACACCGCTGGCTGTCGGGTGTCGACAATGCTGTGTCGACACTGCCGGCCAGTGTCGACACAGGTGTGTCGACACCGCTGGCTGTCGGGTGTCGACACTGCTGTGTCGACACTGCCGGCCGGTGTCGACACAGATGTGTCGACACCGCTGGCTGGCGGGTGTCGACACTGCTGTGTCGACACTGCCGGCTGGTATCGACACAGGCGTGTCGACACCGCTGTTCTGTGGTGTGACAGTGCACCGCCGAGCCGGTGTAGTTGAACCCGGTCCTTGCGGTTGTTGAGTATTTATACCCTGCTTCTTCTTATCTTTAGCCGACCTAGGTTTCTCCTGCTTTCCGTACCAGAGTGGCGTGTGCGGAGAAGTTTGCCGTCCGTGCCTCTTCCGGCGATCACCGACGTAGCTCCGGTGCTCGGTTTTTCCCACCGATCGTGGATCTGGAAGGCTCTCGTCGAGAGCTGCGCCCTCGGGGTAATTTCTTCCCCGTTCCTGGAGTTTCCCTTGCTAGGGTTTTCGGCCCTAACCGTTTCTCCAGTCATCTTTCGTCCAGATTTCGGCTCCTATCGCGACGCGTGGAGATTTGAAGAGTTTTTCTGGTAAATCGAGGCAAGTAGTGTTCTTGCTCTCCCTTTTGTTCTTGATTCTAAATTCCCACCTTCCTTTTTGTTTCTACACTTGTGGAGTTTATCATATGTCGACGGTAGAGATACTTGTTTTGAACTCCTAACTTGTTTTCCCCTCTATTTCTGGACTTTGTGATTTGATGTCCCTGGAGTTTTAAATCTCAAAATCTTGCTGTTCCTTGAAACGCCCTTGTGCGGCCCACTTGGTCGGCTATCCCTTGAGTTTATAGTGATGAATAAGCATAAACGAACACTGCTTGTATAATTGTGTAGCTAAGGAAATTCGGATGAACTATGCGTGTTGGGGTCCTCCCTCGGCATAGCGTTTTATATTCAGATGAACTATGCGCGTTGGGGTCCTCCCTTGGCATAGTGTTTTATATTCAGATGAACTATGCGCGTTGGGGTCCTCCCTCGGCATAGTGTTTTATACTCGGATAGGCTGTGCGCGTTGGGATTCCTCCCTCGGCATGGTAATTACTAATGAAAGATTGGACTTCGGATGCTGACGCTTGTTCCCTTTTTTTGTGTTTATTAAATGTTTAGCATTTCTTGCTCGGCTAGTTTTACTGTTGCTCATTTTTTTTACCCTGTTGACCGTTTTGTTGCAGTCACCTTTTCTTTCATTCTCCTCTACTTAGAGGTTTGTGTAGTCTGCTTTTACTCTTGCTCTACTTGTGACTTGCTTCTGAGGTGTTCTTCTTTTGAATGCCTCAGGATCAGAGCTGTAGCAGGTTTAGCTGACAGACTTGGGCTTCTGGTCTGCTGGTTCCTGTGGCTGTTTGTTTCCACCTCTGAGTTTGAGGTAGTTGTCTTGTTTAGACTTGACTTTTTTTTCTTCTTTCTATGGGTTCGTGTCAGTTGTTGACGCCCATAGACTTTAGCTTTTCTATGTTAGACTGCTTGCTGCTCTCTCTACTGCTACTTTTTACCTGATGGTTCTTGCTCTTCTGGGAAGGATTTATGCTAGGGTGCATTCTAGTTATTTTAAACCCTAAAATGTTACTATATATACTCATGCATTTCATATTTGTAAAACTAAAGCACTATTTTTCCTCATAGCGTAAAGACTACCTTTTTACGTATACTGTATTCACCTTAGAGTCGTGCTTACCATGGGTCGTCCCCCGGGGACACTTATGCTCGTTAGGGTGTCAACTTAATTGAACCAAAGTATTTTCTGCTGCGTATAAATATATTGTTATCTGTGGACTAGCTGTTCTACCGTGCCGAGGGATGCGACCTTCCAACATAACTGTTTTTCTACCATAATTAAGCAATGTTTTTCCTTAAAAACAAAGGTCTGGAGTTTTGCCTGAGCGTGTGCAGTTATCCCCTGCACGACGTGGCATCACGACACGTGTTTTCTCTTGCTCTGATACGATTTTATCGTTGAGAAAATGCGGGTTGTGACAGTTGGTATCAGAGCCAGGTTTTGCAAGAGGGTTGGTTGGTTGACCAAGCCATTCGAACAACTTTCCCTTAAGCAAAACCCTAGTTGTATCATTGCATTGCATACACACACCAATATGTCATCAGTAGATTTTGATGGAAGCACGAACACTACACTCATAGCATGATAAGAAGTATACGGGGCATATTATGTAGTATGGGATGCATAATATGTGTTTGTATATGGATCCACCATAGGTGGCAACATGTGACGGTTATGTAGTATGAGATGCATAACCATCATCACATGGATGCCCATTAACGTGTTTTATTTCTTCGTTACATACAATATTATGTAGTATGAGATGCATAACATTGAATGTATACACCGCTCATAGCATGCACTAAGGCCTTATTGTAGTATGCATAACACTGCATACATAGCATATCATTGCATAAGCACACGTGCCAAGTTAAAGATCTGCATGATGACATATGTACACTCATACCTTGGGATGAAATTTATATATTCATGCATTCATATTATAGGCACAAGCTAGAAGCATAACATCATTTTATGATTTCCCAGAGCAAGGTAACAGTAGGAGCAAGTATCAGATCTTTTCCGACCTGATCTGAGTTTGTCCGTTCCGGATCTGAACTGTGTCAGGGTATGCTAGTTTTCTAGCTTCAGTGTCCTAAGCTAGGCCCCTGATAAGCCTTTTGTTCGTATCGGTCAATGTGAATCCGAAATAGTGTGTTGTAGGGAATGTTTTCCCAGTTTGTGGTGCCTTAGGCAAGGTCTGATTAGATCTCCGTTTGTTCTGTAGGATGCCGCCTAAGCGCGTTGCGACGAGGTCGAACCCCCAGTCAGAGGGTGAGTCTTCAGGTGCCGAGAGCGAAGCGGTGATCGAAGCGCTGAGGCTAAGTAATGAGACCCTGGAAAAGCAGATGGTGGACATGCAGTCCCAGATGCAATCGTTGTTGGCTGTCATCGCTGGGCAGCAGACCAGAGCACAGGGTCCTGTTGTGGACCAAGCGGTTCCTACTCCCCCTGCTGCTCTAGTTCCCCCAGTTGCGTTGCCGCCTGAGATGAATTTCATTTCTCACTTCCATCGTTTAGGACCCCCGTCTTATGACGGTAGGGCAGACTTCATGGCATTGGATGACTGGATTATTGCCATGGAAGAAATGTTTTCCTACTCTGGCATTTCTCCCAATCAAAAGGTGATGATTGCGGCCTATCAACTCAAGGGCCTCGCGAAGAGTTGGTGGATCAGAGAAAAAGAGAACCTTTCGGAGGGGTGCTCGTGGGAATCATTCAGGAGTTTGTTACTAAAGAAGTTCCTACCATCGGTCGAGCGAGACCGCCTCATGAATAGTTTCCTACACCTGAAGCAGCGGCAACTCACTGTTGGTGAGTACGAAGTCGAGTTTGGCAAGCTCAGTCGTTTCGCCCCAGACCTGATAGCATCTGAAGAGGGCAGAGTGAAGCGTTTTTTGGGTGGTCTGAGGTATGATATCCAGCAGTTGGTTAGCGCCTACAAGTCGGAGACCTTTGCCGAAGTAGTTGAAGCTGCCTTAAAGGTTGAGGCGATAGAAAATGCGAAGAATCGGGGATCGCTTGCAAAGAAAGACAAGAGAAAATCTGACGATGGAGGAAGTGCGAGGGCATCTGGCCCTGCAGTGAAGAAGGACAGAAGAGAGGTGTGTAGCTTCTGTGGTAAGCCGGGGCACTCTCTCGATAGGTGTTTTAAGAGATTGGATGCGCAGAAGCTGTCTCAGGTGCATGCGATCCAAGATGCTCCCAAAGGGGGTCCTGTCTGTTCTTATTGTCAGAGGAGTGGGCATGATGTGGCCCGTTGTCGCAAGAACGCTGGAGCTTGTTATCTCTGTGGCCAAAGAGGACACATGAGGGCTAATTGCCCGCAGTGCCAGCCTGCGCTGCATGCAGTCCCGTTGCAGACCTTACCGCCGCCCCCGCCTCTCGCGGACAAAGGAAAAGGAAAGTTGAATGTGCTGACCAAGGAGGAAGCCCAATCATCGACTCAGGTGATCGCAGGTTAGTCTCTGACTCGGCTAGTTATTCCTTTTAGTGGAGATATGGTTTCTGCATTTTAGTTTCGCGCGCTGTGTGTTTAGGTGAATTTAAGGTGAGGAATAAGTGGGCGCGCGTTTTGTTCGATTCGGGTGCTACTCATTCTTTTGTGGCAAGAAGTTTTGTGGACCGTCATTGTTGGGCTCTCGACCAGTTAGACACCTCCATAAGTGTCAAATTTCCTTCAGGAGAGTTGGTGAGGTCAAGACAGGGTATCCAAAAATGCCCCATCTCCCTAGGCGGATTTCTGGCCATTGTGGATCTGAAGGTGCTAGATCTGGTGGACTTTGACGTAATTTTGGGCATGGACTGGTTGTCCAGCTATGATGATGTCATTCAGTGCAAGCTCAAGCGCTTGGATTTCAAGGGTAGCAATGGCCAGCCCATGAGCGTGTATGGTTTGCCGCGTCTGGAATCTCCAACCATTTCTGCTGTGCGTGCTCGTATATTTCTAGAGTCTGGCTGTGATTCTTTTCTTGTCTCTGTTTCTGTTCTGGGAGCTGCACCGGTTGAGCCTCGGGTAGGGGACGTTTCTATGGTGTGCGAGTTTCCGGATGTTTTTCCAGATAGCCTTCCTGGACTTCCTCCTGAGAGAGAGGTGGAGTTTGTTATAGACCTCGAGCCAGGCACTCGACCTATTGCCAAAGCACCGTACCGCATGGCGCCGCGTGAGTTGGAGGAGCTGCGTACTCAACTGGATGAGTTATTGCAATGTGGTTTTATTAGACCCAATTCTTCCACCTGGGGTGCACCAGTGCTCTTCGTGAAGAAAAAGGACGGGACGATGAGACTATGCATTGATTATCGAGAGCTAAACAAGGTAACAATTAAGAACATATATCCGTTGCCTAGGATCGATGATTTGTTCGATCAGCTGCGGGGTAGCTCTGTGTTCTCGAAGATTGACCTCCGTTCAGGTTACCATCAGTTGAGGATCCGGGAGTCAGACATTCCGCATAGTGCTTTTCGTTCTCGTTATGGTCACTTCGAATTTCTGGTGATGTCTTTTGGATTGACGAATGCACCGTCAGCTTTTATGGACATGATGAACAGGGTGTTCAGAGATTTTCTGGATAAGTTCGTGGTGGTGTTCATTGACGATGTCCTAGTATATTCTAGAGATGCAGATGAGCACGCCTTACACTTGCGCTTGGTTTTGTCTACTTTGAGGGAGCACAAGCTGTATGCGAAGCTTAGCAAGTGTGAGTTCTGGATATCTCAGGTGTCTTTCCTAGGACACATTGTAAGTAAGGAAGGTATCTCAGTGGATTCTGCAAAGATAGCTGCGATTTTGGACTGGAAGAGACCTGCATCGCCTAAGGAGATAAGGAGCTTCTTAGGGTTGGCAGGTTACTACAGAAGATTTGTGGAAGGGTTCTCTGTCCTCTCTGCGCCGTTGACCAGGCTTACACAAAAGAGCGTAGCTTTTGTTTGGAGCGATGCCTGTGAGGGAGCTTTTCAAGAGCTCAAGAGGCGTTTGTGTTCTGCTCCCGTGTTGGCATTGCCAGTGGAAGGAGTGGAGTATGCTGTTTATGTGGACGCCTCGCGAGTTGGACTCGGTTGCGTGCTGATGCAGGACGGCAAGGTGATTGCGTACGGATCAAGACAATTGAAGGTGCATGAAAAGAATTACCCTACACACGATCTAGAATTTGCTGCCGTCATTTATGCCTTGAAATTGTGGAGACATCTTCTATATGGAGTGTCATGCAAAATTTATTCGGATCACAAAAGTTTGAAATATGTCTTTACTCAGAAGGAACTGAATTTGCGCCAGCGCCGATGGTTAGAGTATGTGGTGGACTACGAAGTGGATATCCTTTATCATCCCGGCAAGGCTAATGTAGTAGCAGATGCGTTGAGCCGGAAGCCCGCGCACATCTTTAACCTCTCGGTGCAATCCCTTGTCGAAGAGTTCTTGCTCATGGATATAACCGTAGGGAATAGCGCTTTGCCGAGTAGCCTAGAGGTGGATGAGCCTTCGTGGATTACCCTCACTAAGCTTCATCAGAAGGACGATCCTGACTTGCAGCACCTCTGCTGTAGAACTGAGAGAAGGGAATTACCCGACTTTGCAATTGACGACGTGGGTACCTTAAAGTACTGTGACAGATACTGTATTCCTGCTATTGGGGACATCCGATCAAAAATATGCAGTGAAGCGCATGGTTCCAGTGTTGCATATCATCCTGGCTCCACGAAAATGTACAGAGATTTGAAGCAGATTGTTTGGTGGTCAGGCATGAAGAATGACATCACAAGATTTGTGTCTGAATGTCATACCTGTCAGCGTGTAAAAGCTGATCACAGAAGGCCGGGTGGTAAGTTAACTCCCTTAGATGTACCAAGTTGGAAATGGGAGAGTATATCCATGGATTTCATAACCGGTTTGCCTAGATCTCCCCGAGGGCATGATGCAGTGTGGGTCATTGTGGACAAACTAACTAAGTGTGCCCATTTTGTGCCTTTCAAGATTAGTTATTCCATGGAAAAGATAGCTGAGCTTTATCTGAACGAAGTTATCAGACTTCATGGTGTACCGACGAGTATTGTGTCCGACCGAGACTCCCGATTCATGTCTCGATTCTGGCAAAGCTTACAGGGAGCTCTAGGTACTGACCTTAGATATTCTACTGCCTATCATCCGCAGACAAATTGTCAGACGGAGAGAGTGAACCAGATCTTGGAGGATATGCTTAGATGCTATATCCTGGACCATGGCGGAGCTTGGGATAAACGACTCGGATTAATGGAGTTTGCATACAATAATAGTTATCAGGAAAGTTTGCAGATGGCTCCCTTTGAAGCTCTTTATGGAAGGCGTTGTCGAACTCCCCTGTTTTGGACAGAAGTTGGCGAGAAGCCGTTGCTCGGACCGGAAGTGCTGGAGGATATGAGTACTTCAGTAAGGCACATTCGTGAAAAGCTGAGGTTGGCTCAGGAGCGATACGAGAAGTATGCAAACCAGCGCAGAGTTGACCTGAAGTTTGCGGTTGGGGACATGGTGTTTTTGAAGGTCTCCCCGATGCCGGGTGTTAAAAGATTTGGAAGAAACCATAAGCTAGATCCCAGGTATGTGGGGCCTTTTCAGATTTTGGAGCGCATTGGAGTTTCTGCCTATAGACTGGAGTTGCCTGATTCTTTCCCTGGTGTTCACGACGTGTTTCACGTGAGCCAGTTGCGAAAGTGTGTCCGTAGTGAGCGGCATGTCCTTGTATCAGTACCCCGATTGCAGCCTAATCTCTCGTATGTCGAAGAACCGGTCCGTATTCGGGAGACGCAAGACCGTGTGCTAAGAAAGAAAACAATTCCAATGGTTAAGGTTCTCTGGCGAAATCAGGATGCAAGAGGTTCAACTTGGGAGTTGGAATCCGCGATGAGAGAATCTCATCCTCAGCTGTTCTCTTAATCTCTCTGGTTAGTATTCTAGTTTCAAGAATTCTTCTGTCTTGTCTCGTTCTCTGTCCTCTTTTTCCGTTTGTGTTTCAAGTTTCGGGACGAAACTTCCTTTTTAGAGGGGTGACTGTAACGCCCCTGTTTTTTCGGCATTTTTTTTGTCTCTCCAGTTGGCATCTTTGTGACGTAAGGGCGTTACTCTAGCGTTCGGTTGGTGGCGCGTCGCCGTTAGTGCGCTTTCGCGTCTCTTCGATTCAGTCGGTTGACTTCTTGAATCTTTGGCAGGAACGGAAATTTTCGCATTTGGAAAACTTAATTGATTGATTTTGTTTGTCTTGCTCGTCCAGTTCGTCGAACCAACCTTGCTATGTTGATTATATCTTATTTTATTCTCTGGGCTCGACGATTGTTAGTTTTTCTGGGCGTTGTTTGGAGGTCGACGATCGTCGAGCTCCACGATTGCCGTGCTGAGCTCGACGAGTCGTCAAGCGGGGCCGTCTGGTGTCGACACATTGTGTCGACACCGATGGCTGTCGGGTGTCGACACTGCTGTGTCGACGCTGCCGGCCGGTGTCGACACAGGTGTGTCGACACCGCTGGCTGTCGGGTGTCGACACTACTGTGTCGACACTGGCGGCCGGTGTCGACACAGTGTGTCGACACCGCTGGTTGTCGAGTGTCGACACTGCTGTGTCGACACTGCCAGCCGGTGTCGACACAGGTGTGTCAACACCGCTGGCTGTCGGGTGTCGACACTGGTGTGTCGACACTGCCGGCCGGTGTCGACACAGGTGTGTCGACACCGCTGGCTGTCGGGTGTCGACACTACTGTGTCGACACTGCAGGCCGGTGTCGACACAGGTGTGTCGACACCGCTGGCTGGCGGGTGTCGACACTACTGTGTCGACACTGCCGGCTGGTGTCGACACAGGCGTGTCGACACCGCTGTTCTGTGGTGTGACAGTGCACCGCCGGGCCGGTGTAGTTGAACCCGGTCCTTGCGGCTGTTGAGTATTTATACCCTGCTTCTTCTTATCTTTAGACGACCTAGGTTTCTCCTGCTTTCCGTACCAGAGTGGCGTGTGCGAAGAAGTTTGCCGTCCGTGCCTCTTCCGGCGATCACCGACGGAGCTCCGGTGCTCGGTTTTTCCCACCGATCGTGGATCTGGAAGGCTCTCGTCGAGAGCTGCGCCCTCGGGGTAATTTCTTCCCCGTTCCTCGAGTTTCCCTTGCTAGGGTTTTCGGCCCTAACCGTTTCTCCAGTCATCTTTCGTCCAGATTTCGGCTCCTATCGCGACGCGTGGAGATTTGGAGAGTTTTTCCGGTAAATCGAGGCAAGTAGTGTTCTTGCTCTCCCTTTTGTTCTTGATTCTAAATTTCCACCTTCCTTTTTGTTTCTACACTTGTGGAGTTTATCATATGTCGACGGTAGAGATACTTGTTCTGAACTCCTAACTTGTTTTCCCCTCTATTTCTGGACTTTGTGACTTGATGTCCCTGGAGTTTTAAATCTCAAAATCTTGCTGTTCCTTGAAACGCCCTTGTGCGGCCCACTTGGTCGGCTATCCCTTGAGTTTATAGTGATGAATAAGCATAAACGAACACTGCTTGTATAATTGTGTAGCTAAGGAAATTCGGATGAACTATGCGCGTTGGGGTCCTCCCTCGGCATAGCGTTTTATATTCAGATGAACTATGCGCGTTGGGGTCCTCCCTCGGCATAGTGTTTTATAATCAGATGAACTATGCGCGTTGGGGTCCTCCCTCGGCATGGTGTTTTATACTCGGATAGGCTGTGCGCGTTGGGATTCCTCCCTCGACATGGTAATTACTAATGAAAGATTGGACTTCGGATGCTGATGCTTGTTCCCTTTTTTTGTGTTTATTAAATGTTTAGCATTTCTTGCTCGGCTAGTTTTACTGTTGCTCATTTTTTTACCCTGTTGACCGTTTTGTTGCAGTCATCTTTTCTTTCATTCTCCTCTACTTAGAGGTTTGTGTAGTCTGCTTTTACTCTTGCTCTACTTGTGACTTGCTTCTGAGGTGTTGTTCTTTTGAATGCCTCAGGATCAGAGCTGTAGCAGGTTTAGCTGACAGACTTGGGCTTCTGGTGCTGCTAGTTCCTGTGGCTGTTTGTTTCCACCTCTGAGTTTGAGGTAGTTGTCTTGTTTAGACTTGGTTTTTTTTTCTTCTTTCTATGGGTTCGTGTCAGTTGTTGACGCCCATAGACTTTAGCTTTTCTGTGTTAGACTGCTTGTTGCTCTCTCTACTGCTACTTTTTACCTGATGGTTCTTGCTCTTCTGGGAAGGATTTATGCTAGGGTGCATTCTAGTTATTTTAAACCCTAAAATGTTACTATATGTACTCATGCATTTCATATTTGTAAAACTAAAGCACTATTTTTCATCATAGCGTAAAGACTACCTTTTTACGTATACTGTATTCACCTTAGAGTCGTGCTTACCATGGGTCATCCCCCGGGGACACTTATGCTCGTTAGGGTGTCAACTTAATTGAACCAAAGTATTTTCTGCTGCGTATAAATATACTGTTATCTGTGGACTAGCTGTTCTACCGTGCCGAGGGATGCGGCGTTCTAACATAACTGTTTTTGTACCATAATTAAGCAACGTTTTCCCTTAAAAACAATGGTCTGGAGTTTTGCCTGAACGTGTGCAGTTATCCCCTGCACGACGTGGCATCACGGCACGTGTTTTCTCTTGCTCTGATACGATTTTATCGTTGAGAAAATGCGGGTTGTGACATAACATATCACTACACTCATACTAGCGTACAACCGACACCCCAACGTATAAATTAGTATGAGACTTTTTATACGATGGGAGCCTTGCAGAAGAACCCTTAACTTATAAGTTTGTATGTGCATTCATATAAATTAAGGTTACTTACTCCTTAGAATGTTTTTCCTACCTATGTTGCCTTACTATACTTGTTTACTTTACTGCTTACTATTGTAGAACTGCTAGTTTGTACCTTTCTTCCTTAACAGTATATACATTATAAATTATCTACTAGAATAGTTCCACCACCACCTGCTTTTCTTACTCTCCACCTTCATAGCTTCCCTTTCCTCCTCCCTGCTCGATGCCTAGGTGCCATGGGGGAGGGGTAGGGGATGATAGGACTTGGTCTTTTTGACTAACGAGTTTCAGACCACAACATTCCAGGGACTCCGGATGGGAAACATGGAGCAGCAGCAGAGGAGACAACACTAGTGGAGTACCGTGCTCATGGAGGTGTGCCAGTCTAGTACCGGAGCACCAGTGACCAGCTCTGTGAGTGATTAGTCTTTCTTATAGCTTTCGCGAGAGATTGTAGCGAGGATCTGATGTACCGGGCTTAAGCCCGTTTATATTTCATTTGTACTGTTCTATTGCAGTACTCTCTCTTTTCTATATGGACTTGTTGTGGTTTCTCATTTTATATGATGTTTGTGGACTCAATTATATTTCAGTTTATGATTACTACTCTCCGTTTGATTATCGAAAAGGCCGGCAGAATCGACGTTTTGTAGTGGCGGCCTTCCCGAGTGTCGGTGCCACCACAAAACGGCGATTCTTGGCATAAGACCCCCGGGTTTGAAAAAAAATGGGGTCTTACATGTCATCTTTTGATTATAATTCAGATACTTTTAAAACTGAATTCAAGTCATTATGTATTGATTTAATCAATTCTGAAAAAGAAATTAAAACTCTTAGAGAGAAATTGTTTGACAAGAAAACCTTATCTCTAGAAACATTAAGTTAAAAAGATGAATTAACTTTAGCCAAAGAACAAATCATATCATTAAAAACTGAATTGGCTGAGGCAAGACAACTTGAAGAATCCCTAAATGGGGAAGCATCAAGTTGATGGACATAACAAGCACAGTGAATGCCTGACTAAATGACAAGCTGGGCTTAGGTGCTTCATCAAGCCAACCCCCACTGATCCAGTAAAATATATTGTCAACACCACAGATAGATAATAATAATAATGTTAAACAAAATGAGTTTAAACAAAAGAATAAAAAAAAGAATAAGAAAATCCTAATTATAACAATGTTCAGCAGATTTCGTCGAACTCCGATCGACGAAATATGTATAGTTCGTCGAACTCAAGTCGACGAACTCTGAACGCAAATTTCCACTATAATTATTCGTTGAACTACGATCGACGAAACCAGTATGGTTCGTCGAACCGAGATTGACGATTTTGCGGCCCAAAGAATGAATACTTCCATTCTCTGAGTGGAGTTCGACGAACTCATCCCCATTCGTCAAACTGAGATCAATGAACTTACTTGAATTCGTCGAACCCAGTTTAGTTTAACAGAAACTTTAATTTTGCTAAAAATCATACTCAACCAAGATCTTCCATCAATCAATTTAATCAATGGATTATTCCACCTAAAAGATATCATCCTTTAGGTTATAAATGTCAACACAAATATTCTTATTTCTCTAGTTTTAATTATGTAAATAAAGAAGGACATAAGGTAACCTGGGTCATGAATAGCTAATCTGTTTCATTACAGGTGAAATTCTATCCCACCACAGAGCAACATTGGTATCTGGATAATGGCTGTTCAAAACACATGACTGGAAACAAGGACAACCTAATCAACTACAAGTCAAAGCTAGGACCCAAAGTAATATTTGATGATTCCAATTGTGGCCAGACTGAAGGATATGGAAACGTTAAGATTGGAGCAGTCACCTTCAAAAATGTTGCTTATGTAAATGGACTGAAGCATAACCTTATCTCTATAAGTCAGTTATGTGATGAAAGGTTTCAGGTATCATTTAATAAAACCTCATGCATTATTACTTCAGTAGATAACCTAGTAGTGTTAACATGAACTAGAGTAAGAAACATTTATATAGTTAATTTTAAGTCTGCAAAATCTTAAATATGTTTATTTAATCAAACCAGTAATAATAATGACCTTTGGCATAGGAGATTAGGACATTTTAATTTGAAAAATATTGCTAAACTCTCTAGGGACAACTTTGTTAGAGGATTGCATTCTTGCCCCTACAAGAAGGAAAACCTTTGTAGGGCTTGTCAGTTAGGCAAGCAAACCAAAAATAGTTTTAAATCTGTAAACAAAAGTGACTCACCTAGAATATTGTACTTGCTACATATGGACCTTTTTGACCCTATTGCTGTACAAAGCCTAGGCGGGAAATCTTATACTTCAGTGATTGTAGATGACTTATCAAGATTCACTTAGGTATTCTTTCTGAGATCCAAGTTAGATAACTTCAAGGTTCTTACAGATTTTCTCAAAAACATACAGATTGAGTACTTTACTCCAGTTACATTGATCAGAAGTGATCATGGTACTGAGTTTGAGTCTTTTCTTATGCAAGAGTTCTGTAAGAAGGAAGGTATCGGGCACCGCTTCTCAGGTCCTAAAACACCTCAACAAAATGAGGTTACTGAAAACAAAAATAAAACCCTAATTGAATTTGCAGGCATATTACTTACAGATGCTCACTTGCCACTATCCTTTTGGGCAGAGGCTGTGAACACAACAAACTATGTACTGAACAAAAGTCTGATACACAAGCTTAAGAATAAGACTCCTTTTGAGCTACTTAAAGGAAAGAAACCTAAAGTAGATTACTTTAAAATTTTTGGTTGCATTTATTATATTCACAACAATAATATGAAACACATTAGAAAGTTTGAAGCCAAGGCTGAAATGAGAATTTTTCTTGGATATTCCCAAGTAAGCATGGCTTATAGGGTATATAATAAATCAATTATGAAAATAGAAGAATCCTTTCATATTACTTTTGATGAGACTAACATGTTTTACAAGGAGAAGATTCCTTCTACCAATGAGACTTTGAAGGAACCAAATTTGTGTGAGAAGTTAAATAAATTGACCCTCACCAATGAGTCTGTGTCACAACCCGCATTTTCACCGCATATAATGACTTATCAGAGTAAGAGAAAATGCGCGTCATAATGCCACGTCAGCAGGGGATAACTGCAGACGCTCAGGCAGACACCTACTAAAACATGAAGAAAGATTCTTTCAGTTATTTTAAGAAAAATCAGCTAAGTGCAATAGTTAGCCGTATCCCTCGGCTTAGTGGCTCACTTAGTCCACAAATCAAAATATAGTTATACACTGCGGAAAAATACTTGTTTAGATTGACTCAAACATCCTACATGAGTATAAACGTCCCCAAAGGACAACTCATGGTATGTAAGACTCTAAATTTATAATAGTAGTAAGGATAGCATTTACGGTCGCCAAATATAACAAGTTAGAGTTTTTAAATTTTGTAGTGCATGAAGTAATAGTAGTAGATTTTATTCTTAAAAATACCTAACATGCATTCCTAGCATAAATCATCCTAAAGAGCAAGCAATCCACATCCATATATAGAAAAACTAAGCAGCTAGCAAGTATCAAAAGTAACAATACTGTGGGCATCAACAGACTGACACGAACCCATATACAGAAAAGTATGCCTGAGCCAGTAACTAAATAAACAACAAACTACCTCGTTGAGACAAGGTAACAACCACGACCAACACTGTCGCCCAGAAACTCCAAAACTATCTCTGTTATCTACTACTGCTCTGAACCTGAGGCATTCCAAAGACAGAACACCTCAACAAGAAGGAACAAATAGTGACAGAAATTAATAAGCCCAAATAAATAAAGGTCAAAGGGGTACCAACCGAAGACCAACAGTACTGAAATAAAGTACAAAAAAAGGAACAAGTCATCATCATGAAGAAGAACTCTTACGTGATTCGTCACGTACAACAATAGTACACCAGACGCACGAGACTATAAGGTGACAACATGAATAATTCGTAAGGAAGAAATACAAATCCTTTATTAGGCACCTGTGGTCGACTTTACCCAAAAACACGGGCGAGGTGGTCACTCGTGGACACACCACCCAAAAACACGGCGAGGTGGTCACTCTTGTACACACCACCCAAAATAACGAATATAAAATCCGTCTAACTGCGAGGGAGTCTCATACTCTCCACCATACACCGCAGACACCCAAAAGCTGGGTAGACTTCCACAGGGGCACTAATGAAGGAAACAACCACTACGGAGGTGTAATCGTCCAATAAATCCCGCAATCAAGAAACGCAAAGAAACCACAACACAAATATCTCGAGATTTGGCTCGACAGATTTTACTTGACATTACCAGATTCAAGACGCGGTTGATCAACCTCTAGGAGCAATTTAAAATCCTAGATAAACTCTAACGTGTTTAATAACGAAAGCTAAGGCGTCTATAATCATCATTAAGACACATCAGGAATGATTAAACATAACCAGACAAGATTGACCTCACCATGACAAAACCTCACAACATCATGTGATCGTTGAAGTGATTAATTATAACAATAATTTGGAAGAATAAGCGCATAAAATTTTAAAGTCATGAAAGTATAGCCGTTACCAATAAATCAGACAAAGAGAAACGAGAGGAAACCACCACTTGCCTTGGTTTAACCGGAAAAGTCCACTGAATCACTCCACGTCGTAGATCGGGGCAAAAGGGTGCGGGAGGAGTTGAAATCTGAACAAGAACGACCGAAAAGGAGGTTAGGGCCGAAAAACCCTAACGAGAAATCTCTAGAAACGGGGAAGATATTACCACGATGGTGTAGCTCTCGGCGAGAGCTTTCCAGATCTATACTCGGTTGAAGATTTTGAGCACCGGAGCACCGTCGGCGGCCACAGGAAGAAGTACGGACGGACGACCTATTTCTCACACGACGCTCTGGTTCGGGAAGAAGAAGAAATTCTCGGTCGGTTTAATGATGATGATGAAGAAGAAGAAAGTATTTATACTCAAACAGCATAAATAAACCGGGTTCAGCTAAAACCGGTTTTCCGAGACAGAAGGAACGGGCCACTCGAGTACTATAGGAGTACTACTCGGGTACAATAAGGGATACTCGAGTACAAGATACTCGAGTAGTAAGGTGACTACTCGAGTACTCGAAAAGAATTACTCGAGTAGTAAGATCACTACTCAAGTACAAGAAAAGACCTACTCGAGTGCAAGACAACTACTCGAGTACTCGAAAGGAACTACTCGAGTAGTAAGGTAACTACTCGAGTAGTAAGGTAACTACTCGAGTAGTAAGGTAACTACTCGAGTATAAGAAGAGACCTACTCGAGTACTTATAAGGCAGCTACTCGAGTACTCGAAAAGAACTACTCGAGTAGTAAGGCAACTACTCGAGTATAAGAAGAGACCTACTCGCGTACTTATAAGGCAGCTACTCGAGTACTCGAAAAGAACTACTCGAGTAGTAAGATCGAGTACAAGAAGAGACCTACTCGAGTACTTATAAGGCAGCTCTACTCGGGTACTCGAAAAGAACTACTCGAGGAGTAAGGCAACTACTCGAGTACAAGAAGAGACCTACTCGAGTTCTTATAAGGCAGCTACTCGAGTACTAACCGATTATTTGCATGAACAGTACACCTACATGAGACACAGGAATTTCACTCGAGTCAAGCCTTATAGGAAAAACAATTTCTTTGCAAATGTAACCTTTTGATCAAACTATATGAATGAATAGTAAAAGACATTTTTGAATAGTACTATAATATTAAAATAATCATACTTATATATTTTTGAACAAGGAAACTACGAGATCAAAATGGAGGCCCAAACGATCGCCGAATTAAACGAAACTCACGCTGTAGGCGAATACTGACGCTACGAATACAACGGCGAAGTCAAAACCAAAATCCGACGAGCCACTCCCGAGATATTAATCTTCAAAGTATACAGCAAACATAAACAATCCAAAACTTCAATCACGCGCCGAGACTCCAAAAATGCTCGGATTGCGACGAAACTTGACGAGCAAGCCCAAAATTACATAACTTAAAATTCCAAATGCAAAATTTTCCCATCACAACAAGGATTCGACCGACTCGACCGCACGGACACGAAAATGCCTTAACGACATTGCATCGTCAACTCGACGTTAAAAGTAACTCTACGACGTCATAAATATGACACTGCCCATTCAAATAAAATCAACGAAAGAAAAAAAAATCGTGGGCATTACAGTCACTCCCCCTAAAAAGAAGTTTCATCCCGAAACTTAATACAACTCCAAAACCAAACCAAAACTATAAAATCCAACATGACTGAAAACATAAAGACATACCCAAAATTACGAGAAGAGGTGTGGATGAGATTCCCTCATCACCGATTCCAATTCCCACGTCGCTCTCTCGACGTCTTGATTTCTCCAAAGAATCTTGACCATAGGAATGGTCTTTCTCCGCAACACACGCTATTGAGAATCCAGAATACAAATAAGTTCTTCCACATACGTAAGGTTGGGCTGAATATGGGGTATCGAGTCGAGGAATTGACGATCATTACGAACACACTTCCGCAACTGACTCACATGGAACACATCATGGACACCAGGGAAGGTTGCAGACAACTCCAGCCTATAAGCTGACACTCCGATGCGCTCAAGAATCTGGAAAGGCCCCACATACTTGGGGTCTAACTTGTGGTTCCTTCCAAACCTTTTAACGCCAGACATCGGAGAAACCTTTAGAAAAACCAAGTCTCCAACAACAAACTCCAGATCAACCCTTCGTTGATTGGCATATCTCTCGTAGCGCTATTGAGCTACATAGAGCTTTTCTCGAATATGAGTCACGACACAATTCATCTCCTCGAGGGCTTCCGAACCTAGCAACGGTTTCTCACCGACTTCATCCCAAAACAAAGGAGTTCTACATCGCCTCCCATATAAGGCCTCAAACGGGGCCATCTGCAGACTCTCTTGATAACTATTATTGTAAGAAAACTCCATGAGTCTGAGACGCTCATCCCAAGCACCACCATGATCCAAAATATAACACCTGATCATGTCCTCTACGATCTGATTTACTCTTTTCGTCTGACCATTTGTCTGCGGATGGTAGGTAGTGGAATACCTAAATCGGTACCCAACCCCTCCTGTAAACTCTTCCTAAAGCGAAACGTAAATCAGGAGTCTCGATCTGATACAATGTTAACAGACACTCCATGTAATCTTATAACCTCTTCAAGATATAGCTCGGCTATCTTCTTCATCGAATACCCAATCTTAAACGGGACAAAGTGAGCACACTTTGTCAATCTGTCAGCTATCACCCAAACAGAGTCGTGCCCACGGGGAGATTTTGGTAGACCGGTGATAAAATCCATTGAAATACTCTCCCATTTTCAACTTGGACTATCAAGCGGTGTCAATTTACCACCAGGCCTTCTATGATCAGCCTTAACACGCTGACACGTATAACATTCTGATACAAACATCGCGATATCATTCTTCATTCCTGACCACCAAATAATTTTCTTTAGATCCTTATACATCTTAGTGGAACCAGGGTGGTAGGCTTCACTGGATCCATGAGCTTCAACACAGATCTTAACCCGAATATCTTCGAAGGCGGGGACACAAAATGTACCCCGATACTTCATGGTGTCCAACTCATCCACAGGGAAATTAGGTAACTCTCCATTCACAGTTCTATTCCGAAGGTGTAACAAATCCGGATCATCCTTCTGATGTGCTCGAGTAAGGGAAATCCAAGTGGGTTCTTTTGCTTCTAGACTAGCAGACACAGTACTACTCACAACCTCAATATCCATCAACAAAAATTCTTCTACCAAGGACTGTACCGAGATGTTAAAAATTTTAGCGGTCTTTCTACTCAAAGCATCAGCTACTACATTGGCCTTTCCTGAATGATAAAGAATTTCCACTTCATAATCTGCCACATATTCTAACCATCGACACTGGCGCAAATTTAGTTTCTTCTGAGTGAAGACATATTTCAAACTATTATGGTCCGTATAGATCTTGCACAACGCGCCATACAATAAGTGTCGCCACAACTTCAGTGCATAAATTACGGCAGCAAACTCCAAATCGTGCGTAGGATAGTTCCTCTCGTGAATCTTTAGTTGCCTCGATCCATACGCGATCACCTTACCATCTTGCATTAAAACACAACCAAGTCCGATACGTGACGCATCAACATACACATCATACTCAACTCCTTCAGTAGGTAAGGTTAAAATTGGAGCAGTACATAATCTCTTCTTCAGTTCCTGAAAAGCCTCTTCACACTTATCACTCCAAATGAACGCAATATTCTTCTGAGTAAGTCTAGTTAGAGGAGCAAACAATACTGAGAATCCTTTCACGAATCTTTTATAATAGCCAGCCAGGCCTAAGAAGCTCCTAATCTCCTTATGTGTAGAAGGTCTCTCCCATTTCGTCACAGCAGAAATCTTGGTCGGGTCTACAAAAATACCGTCCTTGCTTATAACATGACACAGAAAGGACACCTGAGGTAGCCAGAACTCACATTTGATCAACTTCGCATATAGCTTATGCTCCCTCAGGGTTGACAAGATCGAACGCAAATGCTGAGTATGCTCCTCAACATTGCGGGAATACACCAAGATATCATCTATAAAAACAATAACGAATCGGTCCAAGAAATCCTTAAACACCCTATTCATCAAATCCATGAAAGCAGAGGGTGCATTGGTTAAACCGAAATACATCACCAAAAACTCATAATGTCCATGCCGCGAACGAAACACGGTTCAGGGAATGTCTGCCTCACGAATTCTCAACTGGTGGTAGCCTGAACGAAGATCGATCTTTGAAAATACCGAGCTACCACGCAACTGATCGAACAAATCATCAATCGTTGGCAGGGGATATCTATTCTTAATGGTTACCTTGTTCAATTCCCTATAATCGATGCAAAGCCTCATCGATCCATCTTTCTTCTTGACGAACAAAACAGGAGCACCCCATGGAGAAGAACTTGGTCTAATAAAACCACACCTAAACAACTCATCGAGCTGAGTACGCAACTCATCCAACTCACGCGGAGCCATACGGTACGGTGCTTTGGCAATAGGACGAGTACTTGGCTTGAGGTCTATAACAAATTCTATCTCCCTTTCAGGAGGAAGTCCTGGAATACTATCAGGAAAGACATCTGGAAACTCTCGCACCACCGAGACATCCTCAAGACGTGGTGTAAAAAAAGCTATTTCCAGAGCAGAAATAGAAACTAAAAACGCCTCGGAACCAGACTCTATAATACGACAAGCACGTACTGCAAAAATGACAGGGGAAACTCTGTCCTGAACTCCATAGACACTCATAGGTTATCCGTCGTCCATCCTAAAATCCAGTCGCTTAGCCTTGCATTGGATGACCGCATCATACCTGGACAGCCAGTACATGCCCAAAATCACGTCGAAATCAGCCAGATCTAAAATCATCAGATCCGCAAAGGCCAGAAAATTGTCAAGATAAATAGGGCATCTCAGAACTCCTTGGTTAGATATCACCAAATCACCGGAAGGGAGCTTGACATTGAAGGAGTCTCCTAATTGATCCACACCCAGGCGATGTTTATCAACAAACATCCAGGCCACGAAGAAATGGGTGGCACCCGAAACGAAAAGAACGCGCGCCCACCTATTCCGCACCTTAAACTCCCCTAAAATCGTAACATACATAACTAAATGAACGATAACTAGGGAAACAACGATAAATAATAAGTATAATATAAACTTGGACTAACCTGATATCACTTGCGTAGAGGTTTGGACTTCCTCGCTGGTCATCACGTTCAGCTTCCCTTTTCCTTTATCCAGGTTCGGTGGCGGCGACAGAGCTCGAAGTGGGGCAGGCTGCAGTGGGGGCTGAGCCTGGGGGCACGAAGACTTCTGGTGTCCCTTCTGCCCGCACTGGAAGCAAATCCTTTCCTTCATCCAGCACCGACTCACTTCATGACCCTTCCTTACACAGAATGAGCACACTAGCTCTCCCTTGGGTGCACCTTGGATGGCGTGCACCTGCTGCTGCTTCAGGGTGGCAGTCCTCTTGAAACATCTTTCGTAAGGGTGGCCGAGACGACCACAGAAACTGCACACTTCCTTACTTTTCTTCTTCGAAGAAAGGCCAGATGCCCTGCAGCTACCATTCTCAACGCCTTTCCTTTTCTCCTTCCTCACAGCAGCACCGCGGTTCTTAGCGTTTTCAATCGCCTCCACTTTCAAAGCAGCTTCTACTGCTTCAACATAACTTTCAACTCGGTAAGCGCATGCCAACTGCTGGATATCGCTTCTTAGTCCTCTAAGGAAATGCTTCACTCTACCCTCCTCAGAAGCTACCGAATCAGGAGCAAACCTGCTCAGTTTGCTAAACTCAATCTCATACTCGCTCACGGTGAACTGTCTCTGCTTCAAATGCAGGAAGTTATTCATCAGACGGTCCTGCTCGACCGAGGTTAGAAACTTTTTCAGCAGCATCTTCTTAAAAGATTCCCAAGAACATCCTTCCTTCAGACCCTCTCTTTCCCGAATCCACCAACTCTTTTCCAGGCCTTTTAACTGATAGGCTGCAATCATCACCTTCTGGGCTTCTAGAATTCCTGAATACAAAAACATCTCCTCGATGGAAATGATCCAATCATCTATAATCAGAAAGTCGGCACTCCCGTCGTAGGTGGGAGGTTCCAACCGCTGGAAGTGCGATATGAAATTCATTTTTGGTGGTATCGCCATCGGGGGCACCAGAGGAGCAGGGGTATCCGACACAACTTGGCCCAAGGCAGGCTCTTGCACTAAAGGTTGCCGCGCGGGAGCGGCAGACAACAGAGACTCAATTTGCGATTGCATCGCAACTAATTGCCTTGACAGAGCCTCGTTGCTCTGACGCAGACCCTCGATAATCGCATCACTTTGCGCACTTGATGACTCACCCTGTGATTGGGGAGTCGACCTCGTTGTAGGACGCTTTGACGGCATTCTAAAAAGCAAACGGACATCTCATCAAAATTCTAGCTTACAACAAAGCAACTCAACTAGTTCTGACCATACTTATAAGACACTTGCTTATACTGCAACTTGCTCTGGGATTTTATAATGACGTTATGTCCTACTTAGGATGATATCCTCTCATCCTATTGACTCATGTGCCTATGACATGAATGCATGTATTCTTTATTCTTATTTAAAATCATGTGTGTATATGTGTCAGCATGTAGACCTTAACTTAGCCTGTGTGCTTATGCGATGATATGCAATGTATGCTGTGCTATGCATTCTAAAAAGGCCCTAATGCATGTTATGAGCGGTGTACACATGAAATGTTATGCATCCCATACTACATAACATCACATGCAACGAGAAAAGAAAATGTGCTAATGGGCACCCATGTGATGGTGGTTATGTATCCCATACTACATAACCGTCACATGTTGTCACTATGGTGGATCCATATACAAACATATATTATGCATCCCATACTAGATAATATGCCCCGTATATTTCTTATCATGCTATGAGTATAATGACTATGCTTCGGCTAAGGCGTACTGATGACACATCGGTGTGTGTATGCAATGTCACTAAATAACCTACACTAACAAGGAAAGGTTGCCCGACGAATTGTCGAGCAACCTCCCTCTTATACCAATTGTCACAACCCGCATTTTCACCGCATATAATGACTTATCAGAGTAAGGGAAAATGCGCGTCATGATGCCACGTCAGCAGGGGATAACTGCGGACGCTCAGACAGACACCTACTAAAACATGAAGAAAGATTCTTTCAGTTATTTTAAGGAAAATTAGCTAAGTACAATAGTTAGCCATATCCCTCGGCTTAGTGGCTCACTTAGTCCACAAATCAAAATATAGTTATACGATGCGGAAAAATACTTGTTTAGATTGACTAAAACATCATACATGAGTATAAACGTCCCCAAAGGACAACTCATGCTCTGCAAGACTCTAAATTTATAATAATAGTAAGGATAGCTTTTACGGTCGCCAAATATAACAAGTTAGAGTTTTTAAATTATGTTGTGCATGAAGTAATAATAGTAGATTTTATTCTTAAAAATACCTAACATGCATTCCTATCATAAATCATCCCAGAGAGCAAGCAATCCACATCCACATATAGAAAAACTAAGCAGCTAGCAAGTATCAAAAGTAACAAAACTGTGGGCGTCAACAAACTGACACGAACCCACATACAGAAAAGTATGTCTGAGCTAGTAACTAAATAAACAACAAACTATCTCGTTGAGACGAGGTAACAATCACGGCCAACACTGCCGCCCAGAAACTCCAAAACTAGCTCTGCTATCTGCTACTGCTCTGAACCTGAGGCATTGCAAAGACAGAACACATCAACAAGAAGGAACAAATGGTGGCAGAAATTAATAAGCCCAAATAAATAAAGGTTAAAGGGGTACCAACCCAAGACAAACAGTACTGAAATAAAGTACAAAAAAAGGAACAAGTCATCATCATGAAGAACTCTTACGTGATTCGTGACGTACAACAATAGTACACCAGACGCACGAGGCTATAAGGTGACAACATGAATAATTCGTAAGGAAGAAATACAAATTCTTTATTAGGCATCTGTGGTCGACTTTACCCAAAAACACGGGCGAGGTGGTCACTCGTGGACACACCACCCAAAAACACGGTCGAGGTGGTCACTCTTGGACACACCACCCAAAAACACGAATATAAAATCCGTCTAACTGCGAGGGAGTCTCATACTCTCCACCATACACCGTAGACACTCAAAAGCCGGGTAGACTTCCACAGGGGCACTAACGAAGGAAACAACCACTGCGGAGGTGGAATCGTCCACTAACTCCCGCAATCAAGAAACATAAAGAAACCACAAGACAAATATCTCGAGATTTGGCTCGACAGATTTTACTTGACATTACCAGATTCAAGACGCGGTTGATCAACCTCTAGGAGCAATTTACAATCCTAGTTAAACGCTAACGCGTTTAATAACGAAAGCTATGACATCTATAGTCATCATTAAGACACATCAGGAATGATTAAACATAACCAGACAAGATCGAGCTTACCATGAAAAAACCTTACAACATCATGTGATCGTTGAAATTGTTAATTATAACAATAATTTGGAAGAATAAGCCCAAAAAATTTTAAAGACATGAAAATATAGCCATTACCATCAAATCAGACAAGGAGAAACGAGGGGAAACCACCACTTGCCTTGGTTTAACCGAAAAAGTCCACCGAATCACTCCACGTCGTAGATCGGAGCAAAAGGCTGCGCGAGGAGTTGAAATATGAACAAGAACGATCAAAAAGGAGGTTGGGGCCGAAAAACCCTAACGAGAAATCTCTAGAAACGGGAAAGATATTACCACGATGGCATAGCTCTCGGCGAGAGCTTTCCAGATCTATACTCGGTTGAAGATTTTGAGCACCGGAGCACCGTCGGCGGCCACCGGAAGAAGTACGGACGGACGACCTATTTCTCACACGCCGCTCTGGTTCGGGAAGAAGAAGAAATTCTCGGTCGGTTTAATGATGATGAAGAAGAAGAAAGTATTTATACTCAAACAGCAGAAATAAACCGGGTTCAGCTAAAACTGGTTTTTCGAGGCAGAAGGAACAGTCCACTCGAGTACTATAGGAGTACTACTCGGGTACATCAAGGGATACTCGAGTAAAAGAAAAGGACTACTCGAGTAGTAAGGTGACTACTCGAGTACTCAAAAAGAATTACTCGAGTAGTAAGATCACTACTCGAGTACAAGAAAAGACCTACTCGAGTGCCATGCAACTACTCGAGTACTCGAATGGAACTACTCGAGTAGTAAGGTAACTACTCGAGTACAAGAAGAGACCTACTCAAGTACTTATAAGGCAGCTACTCGAGTACTCGAAAAGAACTACTCGAGTAGTAAGGCAACTACTCGTGTACAAGAAGAGACCTACTCGAGTACTTATAAGGCAGCTACTCGAGTACTCGAAAAGAACTACTCGAGTAGTAAGGCAACTACTCGAGTACAAGAAGAGACCTACTCGAGTACTTATAAGGCAGCTACTCGGGTACTCGAAAAGAACTACTCGAGTAGTAAGGCAACTACTCGAGTACAAGAAGAAACCTACTCGAGTACTTATAAGGCAGCAACTCGAGTACTAACCGATTATTTGCATGAACAGTACACCTACACGAGACGCAGGAATTTCACTCGAGTCAAGCCTTGCAGGAAAAACAATTTCTTTACAAATGTAACCTTTTGATCAAACTATATGAATGAATAGTAAAAAATATTTTTGAATAGTACTGTAATATTAAAATAATCATACTTATATATTTTTGAATAAGGAAACTACGAGATCAAAATGGAGGCCCAAACGATCGCCGAATTAAACGAAACTCATGCCGTAGGCGAATACTGACGCTACGAACACAACGACGAAGTCAAAACCAAAATCCGACGAGCCACTCCCGAGATATTAATCTTCAAAGTATACAGCGAGCATAAACAATCCAAAACTTCAATCGCGCCGAGACTCCAAAAATGCTCGGATTGCGACGAAACTTGACGAGGAAGCCCAAAATTACATAACTTAAAATTCCAAATGCAAAATTTTCCCATCACAATAATGATTCGGCCGACTCGACCGCACGGACGCGAAAATGCCTTAACGACTTTGCGTCGTCAACTCGACGTTAAAAGTAACGCCACGACGTCATAAATATGACGTTGCCCATTCAAATAAAATCATCGAAAGAAAAAAAATCGTGGGCGTTACAGTCACTCCCCCTAAAAAGAAGTTTCATCCCGAAACTTAATACAACTACAAAACCAAACCAAAACTATAAAATCCAACATGACTGAAAACATAAAGACATACCCAAAATTACAAGAAGAGGTGCGGATGAGATTCCCTCATCGCCGATTCCAATTCCCACGTCGCTCTCTCGACGTCTTGATTTCTCCAAAGAATCTTGACCATAGGAATGGTCTTTCTCCACAACACACGCTCTTGAGAATCCAGAATACGAATAAGTTCTTCCACATACGTAAGGTTGGGCTGAATTTGGGGTATCGAGTCGAGGACTTGACGATCATTACGAACACACTTCCGCAACTGACTCACATGGAACACATCATGGACACCAGGGAAGATTGCAGGCAACTCCAACCTATAAGCTGACACTCCGATGCACTCAAGAATCTGGAAAGGTCCCATATACCGGGGGTCTAACTTGTGGTTCCTTCCAAACCTTTTAACGCCAGACATCGGAGAAACCTTCAAAAAAACCAAGTCTCCAATGACAAACTCCAGATCAACCCTTCATTGATTGACATACCTCTCGTAGCGCTATTGAGCTACACAGAGCTTTTCTCGGATATGAGTCACGACACAATTCATCTCCTCGAGGGCTTCCGGACCTAGCAACGGTTTCTCACCTACTTCAGCCCAAAACAAAGGAGTTCTACATCGCCTCCCATATAAGACCTCAAACGGGGCCATCTGCAGACTCTCTTGATAACTATTATTGTAAGCAAACTCCATGAGTCTGAGACGCTCATCCCAAGCACCACCATGATCCAAAATATAATACCTGATCATGTCCTCTATGATCTGATTTACTCTTTCCGTCTGACCATTCGTCTGCGGATGGTAGGCAGTGGAATACCTTAAATTGGTACCCAACCCCTCCTGTAAACTCTTCCAAAAGCGAAACGTAAATCTGGAGTTTCGATCTGATACAATGCTAACAGACACTCCATGTAATCTTATAACCTCTTTAAGATATAGCTTGGCTATCTTCTTCATCGAATACCCAATCTTAAACGGGACAAAGTGAGCACACTTTGTCAATCTGTCAACTATCACCCAAACAGAGTCGTGCCCACGGGGAGATTTTGGTAGACCGGTGATAAAATCCATTGAAATACTCTCCCATTTTCAACTTGGAATATCAAGCGGTGTCAATTTACCACCAGGCCTTCTATGATCAGCCTTAACACGCTGACACGTATAACATTCTGATACAAACTTCGCGATATCATTCTTCATTCCTGACCACCAAACAATTTTCTTTAGATCCTTATACATCTTAGTGGAACCAGGGTGGTAGGCTACACTAGAACCATGAGCTTTAGCACAGATCTTAACCCGAATATCGCCGAAGGCGGGGACACAAAATCTACCCCGATACTTCAAGGTGTCCAACTCATCCACAGAGAAATCAGGTAACTCTCCCTTCACAGTTCTATTCCGGAGGTGTAACAAATCCGGATCATCGTTCTGATGTGCTCGAGTAAGGGAAATCCAAGAGGATTCTTTTGCTTCTAGACTAGCAGGCACAGTACTACTCCCAACCTCAATATCCATCAACCAAAATTCTTCTACCAAGGACTGTACCGACAGGTTAAAAATTTTAGCGTTCTTTCTACTCAAAGCATCAGCTACTACATTGGCCTTTCCTGAATGATAAAGAATTTCCACTTCATAATCTGCCACATATTCTAGCCACCGACGCTGGCGCAGATTTAGTTCCTTCTGAGTGAAGACATACTTCAAACTCTTATGGTCCGCACAGATGTTGCACAATGCGCCATACATTAAGTGTCGCCACAGCTTCAGTGCATAAATTACGGCATCAAACTCCAAATCGTGCATAGGATAGTTCCTCTCGTGAATCTTTAGTTGCCTCGATCCATACGCGATCACCTTATCATCTTGCATTAAAACACAACCAAGTCCAATACGTGATGCATCAACATACACTTCATACTCAACTCCTTCACTAGGTAAGGTTAAAATTGGAGCAGTACATAATCTCTTCTTCAGTTCCTGAAAAGCCTCTTCACACTTATCACTCCAAATGAACGCATTATTCTTTTGAGTAAGTCTAGTTAGAGGAGCAGACAATACTGATAATCCTTCCACGAATCTTCTATAATAGTCAGCCAGGCCTAAGAAGCTCTAATATCCTTAGGTGTAGAAGGTCTCTCCCATTCCACCACATCAGAAATCTTGGTCGGGTCTACAGAAATACCGTCCTAGCTTACAACATGACCCAGAAAGGACACCTGAGGTAGCCAAAACTCACATTTGCTCAACTTCGCAGATAGCTTATGCTCCCTCAGGGTTGACAAGACCGAACACAAACGCTGAGTATGCTCCTCAACATTGCAGGAATACACCAAGATATCATCTATAAACACAATAACGAATCGGTCTAAGAAATCCTTAAACACCGTATTCATCAAATCCATGAAAACAGAGGGTGCATTGGTTACACCGAAAGACATCACCAAAAACTCATAATGTCCATGCCGTGAACGAAACGCGGTTCGGGGAATGTCTGCCTCACGAATTCTCAACTGTTGGTAGCCTGAGCGAAGTTCGATCTTTGAAAATACCGAGCTACCACACAACTGATCGAACAAATCATCAATCCTTGGCAGGGGATATCTATTCTTAATGGTTACCTTGTTCAATTCCCTATAATCGATGCAAAGCCTCATCGATCCATCTTTCTTCTTGACGAACAAAATAGGAGCACCCCATGGAGAAGGACTTGGTCTAATAAAACCACACCTCAGCAACTCATCGAGCTGAGTAAGTAACTCATCCAACTCACGCAGAGCCATACGATATGGTGCTTTGGCAATAGGACGAGTACCTGGATCGAGGTCTATCACAAACTCTATCTCCCTTTTAGGAGGAAGTCCTAGAAGACTATCAGGAAAGACATCTGGAAACTCTCACACTATCGAGACATCCTCAAGATGTGGTGTAACAAAAGCTGTTTCCAGAGCAAAAATAAAAACTAAAAACGCCTCAAAACTAGACTCTATAGCACGGCAAGCACGTATCGCAGAAATGACAAGGGAAACTCTGTCCTGAAATCCATATACGCGCATAGGTTGTCCGTCGTCCATCCTGAAATCCAATCGCTTAGCCTTGCACTGGATGACCGCATCATACTTGGACAGCCAGTCCATGCCCAAAATCACATCGAAATCAGCAAGATCTAATATCATCAGATCCGCAAAGGCCAGAAAATTGCCAAGATAAATAGGGCATCTCAGAACTCCTTGGTTAGATATCACCAAATCACCGGAAGGGAGCTTGACATTGAAGGAGTCTCCTAATTGATCCACACCCAGGCGATGTTTATCAACAAAACTCCGGGCCACAAAGGAATGGGTGGCACACAAATTGAAAAGAACTCGCGCCCACCTATTCCGCACCTTAAACTCTCCTAAAATCATAACATACATAACTAAACAAACGATAACTAGGGCAACAACGATAAATAATAAGTATAATATAAACTTGGACTAACCTGATATCACTTGCGTAGAGGTTTGGGCTTCCTCGCTGGTCATCACGTTCAGCTTCCATTTTCCTTTATCCAGGTTCGGTGGCGGCGACAGAGCTCGAAGTGGGGCAGGCTGCAGTGGGGGCTGAGCCTGGGGGAGCGAAGACTTCTGGTGTCCCTTCTGCCCGCACTGGAAGCAAATCCTTTCCTTCATCCAGCACCGACTCACTTCATGACCCTTCCTTGCACAGAATGAGCACACTAGCTCTCCCTTGGGTGCACCTTGGATGGCGTGCACCTGCTGCTGCTTCAGGGTGGCAGTCCTCTTGAAACATCTTTCGTAAGTGTGGCCGAGACGACCACAGAAACTACACACTTCCTTACTTTTCTTCTTCGAAGAAAGGCCAGATGCCCTGCAGCTACCATCCTCAACGCCTTTCCTTTTCTCCTTCCTCACCGTAGCACCGCGGTTCTTAGCGTTTTCAATCGCCTCCACTTTCAAAGCGGCTTCCACTGCTTCAGCATATCTTTCAACTCGGTAAGCGCATGCCAACTGCTGGACATCGCTTCTTAGTCCTCCAAGGAAACGCTTCACTCTACGCTCATCAGAAGCTAGCAAATCAGGAGCAAACCTGCTCAGTTTGCTAAACTCAATCTCATACTCGCTCACAGTGAGCTGTCTCTGCTTCAAATGCAGGAAGTTATTCATCAGACGATCCTGCTCGACCGAGGGTAGAAACGTTTTCAGCAGCATCTTCTTAAAAGATTCCCAAGAACATTCTTCCTTCAGACCCTCTCTTTCACGAATCCACCAACTCTTTGCCAGGTCTTTTAACTGATAGGCTGCAATCATCACCTTCTGGGCTTCTAGAATTACTGAATACGAAAACATCTCCTCAATGGAAATGATCCAATCATCTATAATCAGAAAGTCGGCACTCCCATCGTAGGTGGGAGGTCCCAACCGCTGGAAGTGCGATATGAAATTCATTTCTGGTGGTATCGCCATCGCGGGCACCAGAGGAACAGGGGTATCGGGCACGACTTGGCCCAAGGCAGGCTCTTGCACTAAAGGTTGCTGCGCGGGAGCGACAGACAACAGATACTCAATTTGCGATTGCATCACAACTAATTGCCTTGACAGTGCCTCGTTGCTCTGACGCATACCCTCGATAATCGCATCACTTTGCGCACCTGATGACTGACCCTCCGATTGAGGAGTCGACCTCGTTGTAGGACGCTTTGGCGACATTCTAAAAATAAAACGGAGCACTAATCAAAATCCTAGCTTACAACAAAGCCACTCAACTAGTTCAGACCATACTTATAAGACACTTGCTTATGCTGCATTTTTCTCTGGGATTTTATAATGATGTTATATCCTACTTAGGATGATATCCTCTCATCCTATTGACTCATGTGCCTATGACATGAATGCATGTATTCTTTATTCTTATTTAAAATCATGTGTGTACATGTGTCATCATGTAGACCTTAACTTAGCATGTGTGCTTATGCGATGATATGCAATATATGCTGTACTATGCATTCTAAAAGGCCCTAATGCATGTTATGAGCGGTATACACATGAAATGTTATGCATCTCATACTACATAACATCGCATGTAACGAGAAAAGAAAATGTGCTAATGGGCACCCATGTGATGGTGGTTATGTATCACATACTACATAACCGTCACATGTTGTCACCTATGGTGGATCCATATACAAACACATATTATGCATCCCATACTACATAATATGCCCTGTATACTTCTTATCATGCTATGAGTGTAGTGACTATGCTTTGGCTAAGGCGTACTGATGACACATCGGTGTGTGTATGAAATGTCACTAAATAACCTACACTAACAAGGAAAGGTTGCCCGACGAATTGTCAAGAAACCTCCCTCTTATACCAACTATCACAACCCTCATTTTCACCGCATATAATGACTTATCAAAGTAAGGGAAAATGCGCGTCATGATGCCACGTCAGCAGGGCATAACTGCGGACGCTCAGGCAGACACCTACTAAAACATGAAGAAAGATTCTTTCAGTTATTTTAAGGAAAATCAGCTAAATGCAATAGTTAGCCGTATCCCTCAGCTTAGTGGCTCACTTAGTCCACAAATCAAAATATAGTTATACGCTGCGGAAAAATACTTGTTTAGATTGACTCAAACATCCTACATGAGTATAAACATCCCCAAATGACAACTCATGCTAAGCAAGACTCTAAATTTATAATAGTAGTAAGGATAGCTTTTACGGTCGCCAAATATAACAAGTTAGAGTTTTTAAATTATGTAGTGCATGAAGTAATTGTAGTAGATTTTATTCTTAGCATAAATCATAGTAAATACTATGGGCGTCAACAAACTGATATGAACCCATATACAGAAAAGTATGTCTGAGCCAGTAACTAAATAAACAACAAACCACCTCGTTGAGACGAGGTAACAACCACGGCCAACACTGCCGCCCAGAAACTCCAAAACTAGCTATGCTATCTGCTACTACTCTGAACCTGAGGCATTCCAAATACAGAACACCTCAGCAAGAAGGAACAAATGGTGGCAGAAATTAATAAGCCCAAATAAATAAAGGTCAAAGGGGTACCAACCCAAGACCAACAGTACTGAAATGAAGTTCAAAAAAAGGAACAAGTCATCATCATGATGAAGAACTCTTACGTGATTCGTCACGTACAATAATAGTACACCAGATGCATGAGGCTATAAGGTGACAACATGAATAATTCGTAAGGAAGAAATACAAATCCTTTATTAGGCACCTGTGGTCGACTTTACCCAAAAATACGGGCGAGGTGGTCACTCGTGGACACACCACCCAAAAACACGGGCAAGGTGGTCAATCTTGGACACACCACCCAAAAACACGAATATAAAATCCGTCTAACTGCGAGGGAGTCTCATACTCTCCACCATACACCACAGATACCCAAAAACCGGGTAGACTTCCACAGGGGCACTAACGAAGGAAACAACCACTGCGGAGGTGGAATTGTCCACTAACTCCCGCAATCAAGAAACCAAAAGAAACCACAACACAAATATCTCGACATTTGGCTCGACAGATTTTACTTGACATTACCAGGTTCAACACGCGATTGATCAACCTCTAGGAGCAATTTACCATCCTAGATAAACTCTAACGCGTTTAATAACGAAAGCTAATGCATCTATAGTCATCATTAAGATAAATCAGGAACGATTAAACATAATCAGACAAGATCGAGCTTACCATGACAAAACCTTACAACATCATGTGATCGTTGAAACGGTTAATTATAACAATAATTTGGAAGAATAAGCGCAGAAAATTTTAAAGACATGAAAATATAGCCGTTACCATCAAATCAGACAAGGAGAAACGAGGGGAAACTACCACTTGCCTTGGTTTAACCGGAAAAGTCCACCGAATCACTCCACGTCGTAGATCGGGGCAAAAGGGTACGGGAGGAGTTGAAATCTAAACAAAGGATAGAGCCAAAAAACCCTCACGAGAAATTTCTAGAAACGGGGAAGATATTACCACGATGGCATAGCTCTCGGCGACAGCTTTCCAGATCTGTACTCGGTTGAAGATTTCGAGCACCGGAGCACCGTTGGCGGCCACCGGAAGAAGTACAGACGGACGACCTATTTCTCACACGCCGCTCTGGTTCGGGAAGAAGAAGAAATTCTCGGTCGGTTTAATGATGAATAAGAAGAAGAAAGTATTTATACTCAAACAACAGAAATTAACCGGGTTCAGCTAAAACCGATTTTCCGAGACAGAAGGAACGGGCCACTCCAGTACTATAGGAGTACTACTCGGGTACAACAAGGGATACTCGAGTACAAGAAAAGGACTACTCGAGTAGTAAGGTGACTACTCGAGTACTCGAAAAGAACTACTCGAGTAGTAGGATCACTACTCGAGTACATGAAAAGACCTACTCGAGTGCTAGGCAGCTACTCGAGTACTCGAAAGGAACTACTCGAGTAGTAAGGTAACTACTTGAGTACAAGAATAGACCTACTCGAGTACTTATAAGACAGCTACTCGGGTACTCGAAAAGAACTACTCGAGTAGTAAGGCAACTACTTGAGTACAAGAAGAGACCTACTCGAGTACTTATAAGGCAGCTACTTGAGTACAAGAAGAGACCTACTCGAGTACTTATAAGGCAGCTATTCGGGTACTCGAAAAGAACTACTCGAGTAGTAAGGCAACTACTCGAGTACAAGAAGAGACCTACTCGAGTACTTATAAGGCAGCTACTCGAGTACTAACCGATTATTTGCATGAATAGTACACCTACACGAGACGCAGGAATTTCACTCGAGTCAAGACTTACCGGAAAAACAATTTCTTTGCAAATGTAACCTTTTGATCAAACTATATGAATGAATAGTAAAAGACATTTTTGAATAGTACTATAATATTAAAATATTCATACTTATATATTTTTGAACAAGAAAACTACGAGATCAAAACGGAGGACCAAACGATCGCCGAATTAAACGAAATTCAGGCCGCAGGAGAATACTGATGCTACGAACACAATGACGAAGTCAAAATCAAAATCTGACGAGCCACTCCCAAGATATTAATCTTCAAAGTATACGACGAACATAAAGAATCCAAAACTTCAATCGCGCGCCGAGACTCCAAAAATGCTCGGATTGCGACGAACTTGACGAGCAAGCCCAAAATTACATAACTTAAAATTCCAAATTCAAAATTTTCCCATCACAACAAGGATTCGGCCGACTCGACCGTACGGACGCGAAAATGTCTTAACGAAATTGCGTCGTCAACTCGACATTAAAAGTAACGCCACGACGTCATAAATATGACGTTGCCCATTCAAATAAAATCATCGAAAAAAAATCGGGGGCGTTACAGGCTGTCACACAAACTTTTCCACATATTGCTGTAGACAGTGAAGATGAAGAAACTAAACACAGTGTAGAGCCAATAACACCTATAATTCCACAAGAGGAATTAATTCCCCAAGCTATTGCTCAACCAACTCCTCCTACTGAATTTGTCACACTTAGAGATCACCCTTTATCTCAAGTGATTGGAGACATTTCAGTTTGTGTGCAGATAAGGCATCAACTCCACCAGGACATGATGCATGCCTGCTTCATATCTCAAATTGAGTCCCAATCCATTAAAGATGCTGAGCAAGATCCACACTGGATTATTGCAATGCAAGAGGAGCTCAACCAATTTGAGAGATGCAGAGTTTGAGATTTAGTTCCAAGAGCAAAAGACTACACAGTCATTGGAACTAAATGAGTATTTAGAAACATGCTAGGTGCTCAAAGTCTTATCATAAGGAACAAGGCCAGACTAGTTGCTCAAGGATACAGATAGGAAGAAGGCATAGACTATTACCAGACATTTGCACCTGTTGCAAGGCTGGAAGCAATCAAGATATTCTTGGCTTATGCAGCCTACAATAAGTTCACAGTATATCAAATGGATGTCAAGAGTGCATTCTTTAATAGTGAACTTAAAGAAGAGGTTTATGTAGAACAACCACCAGGTTTTATTTCTCCTACTCATCCCTCTTATGTTTTCAAATTGCATAAGGCTCTCTATGGTCTAAAGCAAACTCCAAGAGCTTGGTATGAAACCGTAGCTAGCTTTCTCTTAGAGCATAAATTTTCTAGAGGCATGGTAGATAGGACTTTATTTATAAAGCATCATCAAGATAAAATATTATTAGTAAAAATATATGTAGATGATATTATATTTGGCTCTACAGATTCCAAACTATGCAAAAGGTTCTCCAATCTTATGCATTCAAAGTTTGAAATGAGTAACATGGGTGAGCTCTCCTACTTCCTTGGTCTCCAAGTGAAGCAGTCACTTGATGACATCTTCTTATCACTGAGTCTACCTTGCTGGACTGAGCAGATATCAGTCGTTCCCTCTTGCTGTAGAAGGTATGAGTCTTCTTCTACAGTAACTGCCACTTTGCTGCACTGAAGAGCAGATAACTGCTGTTGAAGGCTGATGGCCCTTCACACAGCTTTCTCCTTGATGATCTGAAGAATTAGCTAGCTTGTTCTTCAAAGAAGAATCTTGCTGAACTAGAAAGAGCTTCAGCTAACGTTTCCTGCTTGCTGGTTTGCTCTGCTGGATTTTGCTTTCAAGCTTGTCGGAGAAGATGAAGTCCAACCGCCTCTCTTTTTCGTATATTCTTCGTGTGTTCTACGTTTGTTCTCCGTAACCCTAATCCCCTTTTCTTTCACCTTTTTATGTGTTGATTTGAATCAACAACATAATTTGAGTGTGGGCCCAACCAAGGATGGTGAGCGCCACCTCCCTCAAAAAAGGACAAATGGTAACTTTCGGCGCTACTGCAGCTTTCCTGCAATGACGTGAATTATTTTGACTTTGTTGACTTCTGGTGATGTCAGCAGTGGTCATCTAGTGCTGTTGTAAATTTCCCGCAATGGTATGAGATACTTTGACTTGTTGACCTTTGATGACGTCAGCAGTGGTCATCACCTTCTGGACTTAGAAAAAAATCCAGAACTTCATGAAGCGTTGAGTGATGTTAAGTCACTCAACGCCATCTGTCTTGCCTCTTCATTAGAAGTGTTGAGTGAACCTGCGTCACTCAACGCTTCTGGACTTAGAGAAATTCTGCTGGCTTTGTCTCAACGGTTCCTTCTCAATTGTCTCAGCGGTTTCTTCTTCACAGCTGAGACTATCTCCTGTCTCAACGGTTTCTTCTCAGCAGTATCCACGCTTTCTTTTTCTCGGCTGAGACTGTCTCCTGTCTCAACAGTTTGTTTTCAGCGGTATCAACGCTTTCTTCTTCATTAGAAGCTTTGAGTGAACCTAATTCACTCAACGCTTCTATAATTAGAGAAATCCAGCTTGTTTTGTCTCAGCAGTTATGCTAAGACATACTTCTTAGCTATCTCAGCTATCTCAGCAGTTTTGCCTTAGTCAAATTTTTTGGCTTTAGTTCGACGAATGTGAAACTCGTTCGACGATCAGTGGGCTGAGCTCGACGAATTCTGAATCCCAAGCTTCTGAATTTAGCTCAAAGAACGGTGAGCTCAGCTCGACGAAAGGTGAGCTGAGCTCGACGATTTCTGAATCCCAAGTTCTGAACTCCGTTTGACTAATGGTGAGCTGAGCTCGAGTAATGGTGAGCTGAGCTCGATGAATTATGAATCTTCCAGCATACTCTTTAATTTCACCTGTCCAATCATGGACAACCTGCATGCATGAACTCAAACACACATCAAATACATTATGCCCCTTAACAAGATTGGTGATGCCTCTTCAAATCCTGAGGAATATTGTAGGACACAATTCCCAAAAATCTCCCCCTATTTGAAGTGGGCAGAATACCCATCCATGCTAAGGTGCATCAGCACAAGAAATATCATGATAGTTCTAATGAGACATTATTATCACAACTAGCCATCCCAGTACAGGATAACTCCCCCTAGATTAGATGGCTTAACACTATGATTGAAAGATCAGTAGTACAGGTGAATTATCAATCATTAACAATGTAACAGTATGATTAATAACAAAAGCTTTATTAATCATTGACAAGGTAAACATTATGATTAAGATATACCTAATCATTAACTAATTTAGAGAGCTTTAGTCAAACTGCAGTAGACAAAACTTGTGATTATAAGATTTCTATCAAAGAATGGCATATTCATTAAACATAGATATATAAATGAGAATTTCATGCACATTTGTCACATCAATGTAGTCAAGGCCAACTAATATTAATTTCATTGATAGATATTTGAAATTTTTACACTATTGATATACATTATAAGACATTGATTAGATATTTCAAAGAAGCATAAGTTTTGCAGCCTTATATCAGCTATTCTTTGATGAACTTGCATCAGCAACCTTGGTAGGAGCAGTCTTCTTCAAATTTTCAGCTTTGTTCTTCTGCTTTTTGAAGTAAAGGAATGACTTTGGAATATATCTGGAAGGCATTTTCTTAGGGTTGCTCTTCCTTACCAGATTTTCTTTGAATACTCTTTCCCTTAGAGAATTGCTTTCCAAATGCTTTATCCATTCCTCAGAAGGATATACACCATCAATGTTCTTTAAGACTTGTCCATGGCTTCCCCAAATATTTATAATGATGGATTCAGAGGCATCACTTAGCTGTTCATAATCTGGATCATCTCTGTTCTCAGCTCTTCTCTTTGCCATGAACTCTTCAGCCATCTGAGTTCCTTCCTTTTTCTTTTGGCAGTAAGTTGTGCATCCTGTGCAATTTTAGCTTGTGTTGGGATGTCTAGGTCCTCTGGGCTCTTTTTATCCTGAAAGGGCAGATGCAGTGCCACCCTAGTGCCTTGAATTACATTGAATGCTTGATCTTCAATGAGTCCTGCTACCTTAGCATGATTGCTCTCCCCCTTTCTGCCTTCTTCAAGGATGGTCATTTGCAGTGAGGAGGTGTTGGCTTCATTTTTTGCTTAATATAGATTGAAATGTTCTCTCATTGTCAGTAAACAGCTCATTTTTCAGAAGTATTGCGTGCTTTATAGAATTAAGAGCAACATTGGTGACATGTTGATTTACATGGTCTGCTGCACCCCTGATCACCTTATCAGTTGTACTAACATAATTCTAGACATATCCTATGTCAGCTGCATAGAATTTTTGGCTTGTTTCTGTTGGATTCCTAGTTGATTTGAGCTAGGTTCACTAACTTAGGATATGACCCAACATGTATAGCCAGGGTCAAAGTTGTGTCCTAGTGTCTAGGCCAAGTCCTTAGAGTCAACACCAGATGGACCAGCTATCAACAAGATCATCAGAGACTCAAGACTTAGAAGATTTCAAGACCAAGTAAAATGAGTTCGACGTTCGTCGAACTCAGGTCGACGAAAGACGTTCTCAGCTCGACGATCTTGAGATATTTCTCTGAGCTGCGCTCGACGATCTTCATTCTCTGGTCGACGAAAACTGGGATTCTTCAACAAACTAAAGTCAGGATAACTCCAGATTATTCTAAGTCCAACTTCAGACTTTGGTCGACGAACAAGATTCTGAGCTCGACGAACTTGGACCTCAACTTTACAAGAACCTTCTGTTGAAAGATCTCAGGTCGACGAAGACAACTTCTCAGGTCGACGAAGTCAACTTCTCAGGACGACGAACTCAGTACTCTACTCGACGAATTCTAGAACCAGAAGATCTGTGTCAAAACTTAGGGCATGAGTCGACACCAACTTATGTTGACACCAGACAACTTATGTCGACACCAGAAAACTTGTGTCGACACCAAGACTAATCAGTCGACATCCAACTGTGTCGATACCAGAAGATTCATGTCGACACACAGAATATCAGTCAACACAGAACACTTGACTAAGTTTAGAATTATTGCTGAACTCCAGTCGACGAATGCAATTGTCAGCTCGACGAACTTCAGATAGAAAAGATAAAGGTTCAGAAGCATGCAGTTCTGTTATCAGCTCGACGATCTTGGAACTCAGCTCGATGAACAAGAAGCTGTCTGGTCGACGAATACAATATCTCAGCTCGACGAACTGGTAACTCAGTTCGACGAATTATGTTATTCGTTTGACGATTCCAGACTTAGCCATTTCCAGCATTCTGTCCTCACTCAAATGCGGAAATTCCTGAATAATTAATGCTCTACATTCTCTGAATGTATCCGTTAGAAAGAGCATTGACTACGGTCTTCTTCAGGAATATTACTTGCCGATTTTCCACGGGACAGTTGAGGAAATGATTAAATGCCGATTATTCTCTGGCCGTCAACATTAATTACATAGGATTCAAATTTTTGAAAAGACATAGAAGAAAAGAATATCGACAATCAGTAAGAAAAAGAGAACGAGAAGCATGACGATAACAGACAACATACTCAGTAAGAAAAACACAGTGACACACAGACAGACTGCAAGAATTCATACAGTAGCAGAAAAGCTTCACACAAGAAAATTATACTGAAGCTCACAGTGACAGGCAGTGATCTTCATTCAGAAGAAGAGCAATCATACAATATCAAGAGTCTTCTTCTTCCACATTCTCTCCAGGACTTCCAAGGACAACAGATATCAAATCATTCAATAAGCTCCTGCATCACTGCTTGTCAAGAACTCTGATTGAAGACCTATCACCCTGCAGCAAAGCTCCAGATCTTCCCTGAATCATTCTACATCTCAGGGGGAGTTGTTTTCTAACATCATTCCACATAAGTCTTCTCAGTTTATTGAGAAAGAGAAGACAAAATCACTCTCTCACCCCCTCCTGTACAAAGGGTTGTCATCTCCCTTCAAAAGTGATTCCTGGTTGCAAGTCTCCTAACCAAAAGACTTGAGTTGGTTTTTGGGGACCTGATCAAAACCCATTGGTATTAGGCACCTGATCAAAAACCTTAGTGGATTCCTACCAAGGGTGGTAGAAGAGTGGATTTACCCAGGTTGGGGAACCACTATAAATTTCTTGTGTCGTCTGGTTGCCTATCTTTTTCTTTTGTTCTTGCTGTGTGGCTGTGACTAGGTTTGCTATTTTCTGTTTTCCAATTTTCTTACTTACTGCACATTTTAAGTTTACAACAAAAGCTGTAACAACACTTTTATTGAGACCTAACAATTTTTAAATATACTCCATTCACCCCCCTCTAGCGTATTGTAGATCTAACCCTCACTTTTAATTGGTATCAGAGCAAGGTTCCTTTGGTTGGACAAGTTAACCCTTGAACCAAAGATCCTGTATTAGATCTACACATCACTTTATTCACATTTAGCTTAGGAACACAGCCATGACACAAAACAAAGATTATGCAAGCACCAGACCTCCAATTTGCAACTTACAAAAGTTTGGAATCTGGAAGGCAAGAATCAAGCTATACATGAATTCTATTGATGAAGATATTTTTGCTTCCATCTTAATAGGAGTACCTCAACCACCTACAGCTACTCCAAGCACTTCTACAGATATGACTGCAGTCCCTCCTCCAGATTATAATGATGCTTACAGGAAAGCAAAGATGGCTGATGCAAAAGCCATGAACATATTGGCACACACAATGTCTGATGACATTTTCCAGAAGGTTGCTGAGTGAATATCAGCAAAAGCCATTTGGGATACCCTAAACCAAATGGTTGATGGATCAGCTGATGAAAGGAAGGATAGGAGATCAAATTTCATATCCCAATATGAGAATTTCAAGAAACAGGAAGCTGAGACAGTGTCAGAGATGTATAACAGATTAAGATCAATTATTAATGAGCTAAAAACTCTAGACAAGGTCATCACTCTCACTGAAGTGAATGACAAAATTCTGATGTGCTTCCCAAGCTCATGGGACACAAGAATTTGGCCTATCAAGGAGGCCAGATGCCTGAATGAGATGTCAACTGAATCTCTATTGGGCAAACTGAAATCTTATGAGCAGTTAATAAATACAAGGGAGGCTACTGAACAAAGAACACCTCATGCAGCCAGAAGAGATCAGAACATAGCATTCAAAGCCTCAGAAGAATCAGAATCCACTGCATCAAATGAAGAACTCATGAGTCTCTTTGCAAAGAGATTCTTCAAGATGGCTAGAAAGGACTTTAGGAGGAAGTCAGCAAGAAAGGATGACAGGACAAAGTATGACAAGACACCAACAAAGGAAGTGGTGTGTTATGGATGTAGAAAGCCTGAGCACTTCCTCTCTGAGTGTCCAGAGAATCAGAAGAAGGAGAAGAGAAGAGAAAAGGAAAAGGATTCCAGAAAACAGTTCACCAGCAAACCCTCTTCCAGCAAACACAAGAGGAAGGAAAAGGGGTTTGTAGCTAAGACTTGGAGTGAGACTGAAGAGGAGTCAACATCTTCAAGCTCCAGTAAAGATTAAGAAGAAGAAAGAGCAAAAGAGGTTTGCCTCATGGCAATTGATGCCTCAAGAAGCAACTCAGAAGAAGGAGATTCAAAAAATGAGGAAGCTTCTGAATCAGATGCTGATCAGGTATTATCATGGTTTGATTATAGTTCAGAATCTTTCAAATGAGATTTTAAAATCATGTGTTTAGACTTAATCAACTCTGAGAAGGAAATCAAACTTCTCAGAGATAAGCAAGTTAACTATTATAGCTTAGTATTAGAAAACACTAAATTGAAAAATGAAATAGATATGTTTAGTGAACAAATCACCCTTCTGAAAGATGAATTAAATAAGGAAAAATAGCTAGAAGAATCACTAAATGGAAGAAGCAAACAACTAGCAGTAATTACCAACATATCTAATGCTATATTTAATGGAAGTAAGTTAGGATTAGGTGCATCATCTAGTGAACCACCTATCATTCAGAAAAACCACATGTCACAACCCATAAACTTTATTTCTGATAAAGGAAAGAAGAATACTGATCAAGTATATAAAGTAAATAAAATCCTTGAACAAATTAAAACTAAGGACAAAATTTAAAAATAGAAAACACCTAATAAGAACAAAGTTCAGCAATTTTCGTCGACCTCAGATCGACGAAAAGGGGCCAGTTCGTCGAACCCAGATCGACGAACTCTGAATGCCAACTATAGTTATCATTATTCGTCTAACTGTGATCGACGAACTTTGTATGGTTCGTCGAGCAGAGATCGACGAACGTGGGGCACAGAGAATGAACATGTTCATTCTCTGGGCAGAGATCGACGATCTCAACCCAATTCGTCGAACTTTGGTCGACGAACTTACATAAATTCGTCGAACCCAGGAAGACTTATCCAAGACTATAACTTTACCAGAAACTTAAATACTTCTAGGAAATCATTTAATCCATTGGCTGACTGGACCATTCCACCTAGGAGATACCACCCCCTAGGATATAAATCCCAGCCTGAATTTTCTGTTATTTCTAGTTTTTCTTATCAGCCATACAAAGGGCCCAAGGTAACATGGGTCAAAAATCACTAACTGTTTGTATTACAGGTGAAGAATTGTCTAGGGGTAAATGAAACTTGGTACCTGGACAGTGGCTGTTCCAAGCATATGACTGGCAGCAAGGACATCCTACTTGTGGAAACCACCCGTCACCACACATCTTCCCAAAACCCCGAGGTGATGGTAAGGGGGGACGGGGGTACATGAACACAAAGGATCGCCTGCTGTAGGCGATGTGGGACTAACCCCAACCACAGGACCGCAGGGATATTCCGCCACACAAGGGGGCCCACCGGGGTCAACACCCAGACCTGGAACGCGATGGGGAAAGCCCAAACATGCGGTCCCACACACACGTGTCCTGCTGGCTAATATCATCTCAACATTATTTAACCCTAAACTATTTCGTCGACCTCAGTTCGAAAAATTCATTTTATTTTCATGGAACGGAGTTTGTCGATTCATATTCTGGAAAACCTTATATCTAGGTTTTCTTCGACCTCCATCCCGCGCTTTTTATTCCCTTGCACTTGATCGCCGTTTCTCTCATTTGCAGGTGATTCCATGGCGATTCCAGCAGGAGCTCTAGCCGCTATGAAGTTTGACACTGGATTTGATGTCGACTTCGAATCATTCCAGCACTCGGATCCAATCTTTCTATATATTCTGGAACTTCTGGAAGAACAGAATCTGAAGAACCTGATGACCACCAGGATAAAGTTGGCAGGAACAGAAATCAGAGAATGGGTCTATACTTCATCCACTTCTGAAGACAATACCATGACAGGATCAATCGCCGGTAACACTGTCTTCTTAACCCCTGCGGTTTTAACTGAAATATTTGGTTTGACAAATGGAGAAGAAGAATTAGAAATTGATTCCGAAGAGTTTAATATGATGCTAAATCTGATGGGTTATGATGGTGACAACCCAAATAAATTGTTGAAGAGGCATTTATCTGCATCATACAAGTTCCTGGCAGACATTGTTGGGAAAGTCTTGCTTGGCAAGCATACTGCCCATGACTACATCACAAGACATCAGTTCTTGGTCATGTGTGCAGTAATAAATAAGAAGCAAGTGGACTGGGCTCAGATCTTCTTTGATCTGATAAAGAAGAAAAATAACAAGAAAGAAGTGTGTTTTGGAAGGATCCTTGGGATCTTCCTCAAGGAAAAGGCTGCTGAATCACTGGTCTCCCAGACCATATTCATCAGTGCCAGTAAAAGCCTCACCTGTGCCTTATTTGGCAGGTGGGAAAGGACAATCACAAAGCCCACTAAGGCTTCTACCTCTTCCACCCCATCTTCTGAAGGCACCAGGGCTGTTAAAGCCACTCCCACACCTGCTGAAGAGATTCATCTCACACCACCATCTCTTCCAGCACCCCTTCCAGCAAAACAAATCACTTCCTCTCCCATTATTTCTTCAACACCCCAATCACAACAGCATAATCATGTTTCTACTCCACCTCCATCTCCACCACTTGACATCACTGACATTCCATCTTCCCCTCTTCAAGAAAATCAACAACCAACACCTCCTGATTCCCCTCATGTCACATATATTTCTACACCACCACTGTCTCAACTTCCCCCACATCTATCTTCTATACCATCTTACATCCTACCATCAGACAAAATAATGCAAGATGCCACCCTTCTATCCCCATCAACATCTAACCTTCCCATACCCGCTGATCCACCCTCTATTCCATCAATTGTTACCACCTCTTCCACACCAACTGCACCACCATCTACCACCTTCTCATTGGACCCCTCTACAATCTCATCTATCATCACCATCCTAACTCCCATTCTGAAATCCCTTATAGCAGAGGCCATTACCCTTCTTGCTACCACTCTTACATCTTTATCTGCTCAAATCTCTGCTCTCACTGCTGCCCCCTCCTCAGTCAGGGGCTTGGCCTCAGTCTCCACTGAAACCAGGCAGGGGGAGATGCCTGATGATAAAGCAGCAGCTACAACTTCAGACACTTTAGCTCCAGCACCAGGAGATAATCCAGTCTTCACAGAAGCATATACAGATTGTATAGATAAACAGTTAATTGATTTTATTGATACTGATATGGATACTGATGAAACTGTTGGTGATTTTATTCTAAATCCCACAGTTAACTTAGAAGAATTGATGCAAAATTTTGATACTGTATATATGCATCTTCCTCCAGCAAAATTCACTAAGCCACATTTGGCTATTGTGCCTTATACTTCTCCTGTTAGTCTAGCAGTTGCCAAGCAACTAAGTGATAGTTTTGTAATTCCAGAATCTGCACCAACCTCTGCAGTCATTCCATCACCCCCAGAAGCTATCTCAGCACCAATCTTTGTGATGGATGACTCTCCTATGCCAGATCTGGATGAGTTGATCCAGGCTAACATTGAAGAAGAAAATAAGGCAGCAGCTGAAAGCTCTGTCCCAGTTACTTCTGATTCTTGTATAGTCTCTTCTTTAATCCCTACTAAAACTCCAGCCTTTGAAACTTCTGCTCATGCTACAGAAAAGACTGCTACTTATGATAAAGCCTTGAAAGCATTGGATGCTCTATATGATAACTCTCAGGGTTCTGCCAGTGATTCAGATGATGATGATGAAGAAGATTCAGATGAAGAAGCTGCTCAGAAAAAGAAGAAACCGTTGTCAAAGAAAAGGAAAGCCCCTCCTCCTGCTGCTGCTAAGCAAAGCTCAAAGAATGATACTCCATTCTATATTCTCCAGAATATTACTCCTTACAAAGGAATGCCAGTATGGATGTGGCTGTCTAAAAATCAGCAAAAGGAGAAGAAAAGAAGTAGGAAATATTCTCCTCCACCAGTTCATAAATACAGAAGATATCCACCTCCTCCATCTCCTCCAGCAGCTAATGCTTTTGGATCTAGCTCTCAGAGATCTGCCCCTATGCAAACTTATTAGAGACATCAAGGGAGATTTTCTAGAAGCAGTCAGCAAAGGCATCACTCTTCAGAAACCCAACAACAACAACATCAACAACATCAATAACCTCAGCAACAACAACAAAGTATCCCTGCAGACCAGAAAGCTAATAGTCCTGAAAGACCAGATTCACCTCCTGTTCCTTTTGGAGATCCTGAAACAGCAAACATTGCTAAAATGGCCAGGTTCCAGAAACTTGTTGTTCTTTCTTTGATTAATAAAGCAAAAGCTGAAGGGAAAGATATATCAGGATATACAACCATATCCAAATACAGGAAGGAAGAACTCAAATGATTTGATAAAGCAAATAAACTGTTCAATGTTGATGATTACATGAAGCTACATCCTGAAGTAGTTATCCCCAGAACTACATCCCTGAAGATTATTGGGGCAGCTGGCATGACAATGACATAGGCACAGGCTTTGGATCCAAAAAGAGAAATTATCTTCACAAAGCCAGGTGAAAAGACTAAGGAGGACAAGTCCATAGATCAGAAGAAGAAGAAGTAACCTTTGCAAGGTTTTAACTTTTCTGCATTTACTTCAAAAACTCCATTATCTGATTAAACAAAGCTCATGTATATATATATATATATCTGCTGCATGTGTTATTAATTCTCTGCCAGATATATTTTTTTCTTGCTTTGTTTATTTTTATATTTTTTATTTTGAGTCTATTAGTGACCTCACCCAAATATGGGGAGATTGTTGGATCCCTAGTTGATTTGGGCTAGGTTCACTAACTTAGGATATAAGCCAACATGTATAGCCAAGGTCAAAGTTGTGTCCTAGAGTGTAGGCCAAGTCCTTAGAGTCAACACCAGATAGACCAGCTATCAACAAGACCATCAGAGACTCAAGACTTAGAAGATTTCAAGACCAAGTTGTTGAAGTATTAGACCGGGCGGCTTAGCGGTCTGATCCAGCGGTTTGTTGACCAAGCGGTCTGGCGGTCTCCTCTGAAGCCTGGAGACCGGGCGGTCTATCGGTCTACCATTGCGGCCTATTCTATCCTGCTGGAGTTGCCGAGCGGTTAACCCGTCTGTCTAACCGCGCGGCCTGTGCGGTCTCCTTTATTCTAGCCGCTCAGTACTGTAAATGTTTAGTCCCACATTGTTTGTATACTCTCTCTCTTATCTCCTCCATTCTATATAAGGGAGGTCATACCTTTGTAAATGATATCTTTTTTGGATAATAAAATTTCAATTATTCAAAAGTTTATCAGCTTGTTCTCTCTTTTTCACTACTTTCTAACATGGTATCAGAGGACACGGTCATTTCCTCCTGATTCTGTGCTCTCTCTGTTGTTAGCGGCTTGTTTTCCGCTTTCTGCGACCTGTCTTGCGGTTTGCCTTCTCTTCTGTCCGCTGCCCTGTTCGCGCGGATTGCTTCTTCTTGGTTCTCTTCTCCTACTGCTATTGGTCGCGGCGACCTGTTTCCTTGTCGCCGTGCTCCTTGTTCTTTCTTGCCTCTCCGACTTCCTCGTCGTTGCGGCCTGTCTCTGTCCGCATGACTTGTCTCTACCCGCTGCGGACTTCTTCTCCCTGTCCGCTTCTGCTTTCCCCATATCCGCTTGTCTCTATACTCGCGGTTTGCTGCTGTGATCTGCCTGACCGTGCAGGTTGTTCCTTTCTCACCCGCATCTTGGTCGCGGTCACCTGCTCTTCTCCTCTCTTCTGTTCGCTCGGCCTTTTCAGTCCGCGCGACCTCTTCCCCGCTGTGCCTTTTGACCTCTTTCTAGCCGCTACTGTTCGCGCGGCTTCTTCTTTTTTCTAACCGCTGCGGTCTCCTTGCCGGGTTCTATGACTACCTCCAGTCTCACCACTACTCCTGCAGCTCCTTCTCCTCCTCCTCCTTCGGGCAACCTTGGCACCCTTTCCAACCTTGTTGGCTCCAACTATCCCGATTGGAGCGTTTCTTTCACCTTTCTCCTTCGTTCTCAACGCAAGCGTCATCACCTCACCGATGACCCTCCTCCTCGCACCTCTCCTGAGTTTGATGACTGGGCTGCGAGTGATGCTCTTGTCCGCACCTGGCTGGCCAACAGCCTTTCTGATGAGTGCCTTCCCGTCATTCGCCATGATGAGACGGTCAAGGCCGCCTGGCTTCACCTCGATGCTCTCTATTCTAAGGGGTGCCAGACGTCCCACATTTATACTCTCTATGCGGACCTCTTCGCCCGCCCTTCCATGTCACCGGCTGTGGCTTATCAGCAGGTTCAGGCTCTTGGTGCTGAAATCCTCCAGAACCGCCCCTTCTCCGCGGACTTGGCCGAACAGCACAAACACTTTCAGGAACTCCTGGTTGTTTGTTATCTTCTTCGTCTTCCCGACTCTTATGATATGATCCGCCAGCAGATCTTGGGTGAGGCGGAATCTCCTACTTTGGATGCCACTGCGGCTCGCATTGCCGCTGTTACTTCGCTACTCCAGCGGCCTCTGTTGGCCTCCCCCCTCCCCCGGACTCCTTTGCTCACCAAGCTCAGAGGGGGGGCCCTAGTAGCCGCGGCCCCTCTGGCGGACGGGGTTCATCCCGGTTCCTCTGCTCTCACTGTGGTCGTACTGGCCATACTGTTGACCGCTGCTGGCAGAAACATCCTCATCTTCGCCCTTCCGGTGATGCTCCTTCTTCGGCCTCCGCCTCTTCTCGGCCGTCTGCCTCTGTGGCCACGACGTCAGGTAGTGCCCACGTCGTTCTACTCCCCGCTCCTACCAGGAGGCTCTTGCTCTCCCTCATTGGAAGTCTGCCATGGATGAGGAGATGGCTACTCTTACTGAACGGGGTACCTGGACCCTGGTTCCTCCTCCCGTGGGCACTGATGTGGTTGGCTGTCGCTGGGTCTTCGTTGTGAAGTTTCGCCCCGACGGCACTGTGGATCGCTACAAAGCCCGGCTGGTGGCCAAGGGCTTCACTCAGACTTACGACGTTGATTACTTTGATACCTTCTCTCCGGTTGCTCGCCTCAGCACCATCCGGGTTCTCCTTTCTGTGGCTGTTAACCGAGCTTGGGCTATTTCCCAGCTTGATGTGAAGAATGCCTTTCTCTATGACGATCTTCAGGAGGACGTCTATATGGAGCAACCTCCTGGGTATGTTGCTCAGGGGGAGACACGTGTATGTCATTTGAAGAAGGCCATTTATGGCCTAAAGCAGAGCCCTCAGGCATGGTTTGACAAATTCAGTGGTATTGTGGCTACCATCGGCTTTCAAAGGAGTTCGGCTGATCACTCCTTATTCATTCGCAAAACGGCCTCGGGACTGGTGGTTTTGGCTGTATATGTAGATGATATTCTCCTTACTGGCGATGACCGAGATGGGGTGGACTTGACGAAGAAGCACCTCCGTCAGCACTTGGTCACGAAGGATATGGGCTCCCCGAAATACTTTTTGGGGATAGAAATCTCTCGAAAACTTGACTCTTTGGTTCTCTCTCAACGGAAGTATGCCCTTGATCTTCTACGAGAAGCAGGATTGACAGGTGCCAAACCAGCTCGTTTTCCCATGGCTATTGGAGAAGACAAAACGTGGACGGATGACTCGCCTCTTCTATCTGATGTCATAAGGTACAGACGTTTGGTAGGCAAACTCATCTATCTCACGGTGACTAGACCCGACATCGCCTATGCTATAGGCAAGGTCAGTCAGTTTATGCAAGCTCCCAGGGAGTGCCATCTTCAGTCCGCCCTGAAGATTTTAGAGTATATCAAAGCAGCACCAGGCAGAGGGTTACTCTTTCAGAAGAATGGTCATCTGAGGGTTGATGCCTACTCAGATTCAAGTTACGCGGATGACAAAGGCGATCGTAAATCCACATCCGGTTTTTGTACCTTTGTTGGGGGTAATCTCGTGAGTTGGAAGAGCAAGAAACAGTCTGTTGTCTCCAGATCCAGTGCCGAAGCCGAATACCGGAGTATGGCGTCAACCACGTGTGAGTTAAAGTGGTTGCGAGCTCTCATGCTTGACCTGGGCGAGGTATATGACTGTCCTCTCCCTATGTTCTGTGACAACAAGGCCGCTATACACATATCCAGAAATCCGGTCTTCCATGAGAGAACAAAGCATATAGAGGTTGATTGTCACTTCATTCGGGAAGAGATTTTGAAGAAACAGATTTGTACTCCTTTTGTCACCTCTGACAAGGAATTGACAGATATCTTCACCAAGCCAGTTTCTACTTCCTTCTTCCGCATTTGTGACAAGCTGGGCATGGTTGATATCTATGCTCCAGCTTGAGGGGGAGTGTTGAAGTATTAGACCGGGCGGCTTAGCGGTCTGATCCAGCGGTTTGTTGACCAAGCGGTCTGGCGGTCTCCTCTGAAGCCTGGAGACCGGGCGGTCTATCGGTCTACCATTGCAGCCTGTTCTATCCTGCTGGAGTTGCCGAGCGGTTAACCCGTCTGTCTAACCGCGCGGCCTGTGCGGTCTCCTTTATTCTAGCCGCTCAGTACTGTAAATGTTTAGTCCCACATTGTTTGTATACTCTCTCTCTTATCTCCTCCATTCTATATAAGGGAGGTCATACATTTGTAAATGATATCTTTTTTGGATAATAAAATTTCAATTATTCAAAAGTTTATCTGCTTGTTCTCTCTTTTTCACTACTTTCTAACACAAGTAAAATGAGTTCAATGTTCGTCGAACTCAGGTCGACGAAAGACGTTCTCAGCTCGATGATCTTGAGATATTTCTCTGAGCTGCGCTCGACGATCTTCATTCTCTAGTCGACGAAAACTAGGATTCTTCAACAAACTAAAGTCAGGATAACTCCAGATTATTCTAAGTCCAACTTCAGACTTTGGTCGACGAACAAGATTCTGAGCTCGACGAACTTGGACCTCAACTTTACAAGAACCTTCTGTTGAAAGATCTCAGGTCGACGAAGACAACTTCTCAGGTCGACGAAGTCAACTTCTCAGGTCGACGAACTCAGTACTCTACTCGACGAATTCTGGAACCAGAAGATCTGTGTCAACACTTAGGGCATGAGTCGACACCAACTTATGTCGACACCAGACAACTTATGTCGACACCAGAAAACTTGTGTCGACACCAAGACTAATCAGTTGACATCCACCTGTGTCGACACCAGAAGATTCATGTCGACACACAGAATATCAGTCAACACAGAACACTTGACTAAGTCCAGAATTGTTGCTGAACTCCAGTCGACGAATGCAATTGTCAGCTCGACGAACTTCAGACAGAAAAGATAAAGGTTCAGAAGCATGCAGTTCTGTTATCAGCTCGACGATCTTGGAACTCAGCTCGACGAACAAGAAGCTGTCTGGTCGACGAATACAATATCTCAGCTCGACGAACTGGTAACTCAGTTCGATGAATTCCGTTATTCGTTCGACGATTCCAGACTTAGCCATTTCCAGCATTCTGTCCTCACTCAAATGCGGAAATTCCTGAATAATTAATGCTCTACATTCTCGAAATGTATCTGTTAGAAAGAGCATTGATTACGGTCTTCTTCAGTAATATTACTTGCCGATTTTCCACGGGACAGTTGAGGAAATGATTAAATGCCGATTATTCTCAGGCCGTCAGCATTAATTACAGAGGATTCAAATTTTTGAAAAGACATCGAAGAAAAGAACATCGACAATCAGTAAGAAAAAGAGAACGAGAAGCACGACGACAATAGGCAACATACTCAGTCAGAAAAACATAGTGACACACACAGACTGACTGCAAGAATTCATACAGTAGCAGAAAATCTTCACACAAGAAAATTATACTGAAGCTCACAGTGACAGACAGTGATCTTCATTCAGAAGAAGAAGAACAATCATATAATATCAAGAGTCTTCTTCTTCCACATTCTCTCCAGGACTTCCAAGGACAACAGATATCAAATCAGTCAAGAAGCTCCCGCATCACTGCTTATCAAGAACTCTGATTGAAGACCTATCACCCTGCAGCAAAGCTCCAGATCTTCCCTGAATCATTCTACATCTCAGGGGGAGCAGTTTGCTAACATCATTCCACATAAGTCTTCTCAGTTTATTGAGAAAGAGAAGACAAAATCACTCTCTCACCCCCTACTGTACAAAGGGTTGTCATCTCCCTTCAAAAGTGATTCCTGGTTGCAAGTCTCCTAACCAAAAGACTTGAGTTGGTTTTTGGGGACCTGATCAAAACCCATTGGTGTCAGGCACCTGATCAAAAACCTGAGTGGATTCCTACCAAGGGTGGTAGAAGAGTGGATGTACCCAGGTTGGGTAACCACTAAAAATTTCTTGTATCGTCTGGTTGCCTATCTTTTTCTTTTGTTCTTGCTGTGTGGCTGTGACTAGGTTGGCTATTTTCTGTTTTCCAGTTTTCTTACTTACTGCACATTTTAAGTTTACAGCAAAAGCTGTAACAACACTTTTATTGGGACCTAACATTTTTTAAATATACTCTATTCACCCCCCTCTAGAGTATTGTAGATCTAACCCTCACTTTCAGTTTCCATGGATTTCATGAGGGTTGTCAACTTTATGCCAGCAGTTCCAGCCATATCAAACCAGGTGGTGACCTGTTTGTTTAAGTGAGAGGTTTCTTCTTTACATTCCTTGACTTCATTTAATAATTCATCTCTTAGCTTGGCAATTGATTGGTCAACATACTCCTTGAGGGTTGTGGTCTGAGCATCCAAGAGTGCTTTGATATGGTTTAGGAGTTACTCATTAGAGGTTTGGGTAGTGGGTGGTTGGCTTAATGAAGGAGGGACTTCTGTCAGAAAAGGGACCTGTGATGACTCCCCCCTCAACTATAGCACCTATAGAAGGAGCCATTTCCTTAGCTAAGGTTGTATTGACACTATTAATTAATGGGTTATGAGTATTACCCGTAGTGGGTGCAGACACACCCACTCTGTTGACAACTTGGTCCAAGGTAGTCATATCCATCTAATTATGCTCCCCCTCAGACTGAGCATCCTTCTCTGGGCTTGACCTATCAAGATAAGTATTTAATGCCTCAGGTGGCTCATGAATATCTTCTGTAGTAGGTATAACTTCAACTGCTGCTACATCATCAGTATCAGCCATGCCTGCCTCATCCTCTTTAGCAACCTCTTCTTTAGTAGCCTTCTTTGAAAATTCTCCTGACCTAGGGCTGGCATGGATTTTATCAACATGCACAATAGTATTCTGGAGTTAAATGTTTGTTGAGGAGAGACTCAGGGTTATGTCTGTCTGCAACCCAACATCAGCAGGGGGTAATTCCTAGCTCAGGTTCAGAGAAGGAGGAACTGTACATTTCAGCAACTTGCTGTCTCTTATCCCTTGAGGAGTCCTTTGTTGTTGAAGGTTGGTTCTTGGGTAAGATCCTAGTGAATCTTTCCAATGTCTTTATGTCCATTCTTTTCAGGTAGCGAATCTTCACTCCATCTTCCTGCTTGAATGTATCAGGGTAGGTGTTCACTAGGTATAAAGAAAGAATTCTGCCCATGATTTGAGTGAGTAGACACTCTACTAATCTCTGGTAGATGAGAGAAGATCAAGAGGTCTTTCTATTCAAAATTATCCTAGTCATAACATCAAACATTGATCTGGAGATTGTGTCGTGTGATTCAGGTTTGCAGATAAGGGCTTTCCCTACTATATCTGCCAGCAGTTTACCTCTCTGATTGAAGAATTTTATCTTAAGAGATCCAGGTTTAGCATCACTGTATCCACACCACCTGAGAGCATTGTCTCAGTCTGTGACGGTGGGTTCTTCTTCCTTGCTAGTGTTGACAGAGGGTATATGAAGGGCTTTGCCTAGTCTCTTTGGTTTTACCTTTATCTTGATATCCTCAATTTGAAACTTAAGAGAGTTTTGAGAGGAAGACACTTTATTTTTGGAGAAGAATTCTACTACCTCTTTTCTAAGAATGGTGGAGGGTTTGAAAAGGGTGTATTCTAAGCATGTGGTCTCAATCATCCTTTACACTGCTTTAATCTCTGGCGAGGCATGGTTGAATCCATCTCTCACAATTTCATAGCTCTCCTGGAGCTCCTTGGTGACATTTGGCGCCATCAAAACAGTGCGGCAGGACCCTGAGAGGGTTTCAGTCTCGATAACTAGGGTTAAGGCTTTTGAGAGTGATGTGGCTCTTCTTTTCTTGTCGCCTTTATATTTGTAACTGAAAAGTATAATTGCTTTATCATTAGAATAATCAATTAAACATTTTACCTTAAATTAGTACTTATCGGTTTTACGGGTTGCGATACGCATCCTGTTATGAAATAGGGCATTTAGAGCTTCTATTATACCTCTCAACTTTTCTTTCATTTACTTAATGCTTAATTAATTTGTAGCTTCCCTCACTGTCTGGATGTACATTTTATTTGACTCACCATTATCCTAAATATTTTATTAAATTTTACATATAATGGGGACCTAACATGCTAATAAGCCATTTTATTAGCAACCTAATTATGCACTGATTTACAAGTTGTTTGAATTTGAGAATAAAGGCTGTGTAAGTTAACCGTCCAGATAATTGTGAATAATAATTGAAGCATTGTTTTCTAGTAGGTGTGCTTGATTAGGTTCATCATAAGCATGTCTAACTTAACTCATCAATTTGCATACTTAGTCTCTATATGAGAGAGAGAGAGAGAGACTTACCTTGAGGCTTGCTGCCTCTTTATTTTGAGGATTACATACTTAACAGTCTCATCCTTTGTTCATCGCTTTACATGGAGCATATTCCTTGAGCAATTCTCCTGTCCCAGACATTTGCATGGAACAACCATTGTCCAAATACCAGGTCTTATCTAGACAGGTATTTGAACTATCCTGCAAAGAAAAAATTATTTACCCTTAGGCACCCAATGATAATTGGATCCTAGGTTCTTGTTAGCATTATAAAAGTTTTGGCCAACTCTCTGCCTGAGCTGAGCACCTTTCTGTCCACTAGCCACATTCAGGTTGTGCCAACAATCAATGGCAAAGTGTCCCACCTTCATACAACACCAACATTTATGAATGTTGTACCTTCTCTTCAGGACAACACAGAATTGATGTCCATGAGAGAAGTGAGCAGCACCAGACTTTGCTGGATGAGCATTGCATGATGCTGCTTCCTTCTTCCAGAGTGAAGGTGCTGAAGAACTAAATACAGCTGCACCAAGATGGGCCAAATATATTTTTGGAGCCTGCCATCTTGTGGACTTTTCCATCTCTTTAGATAAAGGTTATTTGGATCCAAATCTAAAGAAATTATCATGAACATTGTGGCTAGAGTGGACAACATCACTCCTTCTGAGATCATGTGTCTTTAACCCACTAGTAGAGCACACATTAGATTGATCCTTCTGCAGTGGTGCAAATTTGACAGTTTTAAAAGTTAAATTCATGTTTTGAAATACTGTCAACTTATCTGGGATATTTGATTTGACTTGATAATTTGTGTGATTAATACCCAGATTCTCAGAGGTTTGACAAGTTGCTGCTTTTGACAACCTACCAAGAGATTGAGAAGAGTTAATTACAATCCATAATCTCTCAACAAATTTCTATTCTAGATATCTAATATGTTTACATTTGTCTTCTAAAACCTTGGTCTGACACTCAAGGATTTTCTTGAGTTCATACACGTCATGAAATTTCTTATAAAACTCAATAGATTTATTGTAATAAAGAGTTTGATAAGGCTTGAGGACTTAAATATCCTTTGCTTGCCTTTTGGCAAGAATTCTGGTCTTCTTTAGGGCATCTAGAAGCAGTCCATACTTGTCAATTAATTGACTGACATCAGTCTCAGATTCTGAGCAATCTTTATCACTGGATGAAGATGAACCGGTATCTGCACTGGTCTCATAATCAGAGGAAGAAGAAGAAATGGAGAGAGGATGTACCTCTCTTCTTTCTTGTTCAGTTGTTGTCATCAGCCCTTGGCATCCACAGTGTTCTTCATCCTCCTCATTGTCACTGTTAGAGTGTGACGGTTGGGTTCTTATTCCTATCCTGACAACAGGATATTCCTCTTCTTCTTCTTCTTCTGGATCAGCACCAATAGAGATCAACCCAATATAGGCTTCTTCTTCATCATCATCTGATTCTGAGGAGGAAGAATCTGTCCATCTTTTCTCCTTCTTAGGCACAAAGGACTTCTCCTTCTTCCTGTCCTCGTGGTGATAGTGATGCTTCTTCTTCTTCTTCTCATCCTCTTCCTTGTTCCTGATAAGGCAGTCATCAATGACATGTCCAGCCTTGCTGGAAAAATAACAGATAACATTAGATGAAATATGTTTACTAGTTTTAGGGCCATACTTGTCCTTCTTGGAGGACCTCCTGTGATGAGATGATGATGAGAGTCTGTTTTCCCAGTGCTTATTCTTCATGAACTTTTGAAATTTCCTGGAGAAGGCTGCAAACTCTTCATCATACATGTGATTGTCTGAGGAACTAGTCTCAAACAATTCTGAGCTGGACTCAGCTTCTCTCCTTGGTGGATGTTGATGCGCGAAAACGGCACCGGGCAGCTAACACGGAGGGGGTGTGTTCGGTCTCACATGCTAGGAGAGGAAGAAGGATGAAGGTTGTGGGGGAAGAGGAATGCAGGAAGCTTCTGAGTGCTTGAGAGTGGAGCAAACGCTTGTCAAAGGGTTGCGGGGATAAAGGAGAGGGTGCTGAGAGCAGCCGGGAAGGCTGAAGAGAGGAGGAGGTTGACCAGGAGCTGTCGAGCAGACAGTTAATATGACAATTGTTCTTGCAAGTTGGTTACCGAGGGAGCTGAGCTGAGGTAGGAAGAAGGGAGAGAGAGGGGGGCGCAAGCAGCGGCAACAACAGACTTCGCCCGCCGCGGCTTAAACGCCACTCTTGCGACGGGCTTTCCTTTTATTAATAGCGAGAGTTACAACTTGCTAATACACCTTTACAACAAAGCAATAAACGGTACAAGAAGGAAGCTGGCAGCTAAGGAGGAAGAATGTCAGAGGAGGCCGCGCGGACTGAAGAGCGAAGCCGGCAGGCCGTGCGGTTAAGGGAAACGGAAGACCGCGCGGACTGGAGAACCAGAGGCTGGCAGGCCGCGCGACTAAAGGTGCAGGGACGTGTGCGGTCTGAGAATCGGAGTCCGCAGGAGTTGGGTTGGCTGGCTGACTTCGGGCATGAGCACCTTCGCGATGACCAGACCCTCCCCCTGAGAGAGGCATGGGGGGCTATTTATAGGCCCGAGGAGGTAACGGCTTGCGGTGACGTTACCCCCGGTGAGACGGAAACTTGAGCGAGAAGGAGACGGAGTCCTCCGAGCCCGCCATAGGCCGCTCAGACTGGGGCTTTGTACTGAAGCCGGACCTGCTGACGGCAAAATGGGAGACTCAGTGGCGGACTGCGATGCGGGTTCGTGGAGTCCGTCACTGCTGAGCTGGGACTGTCCGCCTACTGCTGGGGTGGCAGATGCTGGAAGCTATGTGGCGGACTGTGAGGATAATCCGCGGAGTCCGCCACTGTTGAACTGATCGAGTGCGAAGGGTGCGAGCAGGAGAGTGCCCGCGGAGTCCGCACTAGGTTATGCGGACTGGGACTGCCTTCTGGAGGATCTGATGCCTGGCGGGCTGGAAGGAGTCCGCCACTACTGACTGAGTCCACACCGAGATTGCGGACTGAGGAAGAAATTTGCTACTACTGGCTGAGCCTGCGACAGGCTTGCGGACTGAGGAGGAGTTGACCACACTGCTGCCGAGAAGCTGGTGCTGGCGAAGGGAAGGGTGGACTGCATACAGAGTCCGACAAGTCCGTCGAGTCCGCGGCTGCTGCAAGGTCGAGTCCGCTTACGTTGGAGATGGAGAGCCTGGCTGTTGAGGCTGTTGGGTTCACCAATGAAGGCGGACTGGAAGTATCGACCATACTTCGAGTCCGCCGAGCTCGCGATGTTGCTGCTAGTCTTGGCGGGTAGCCGGAGTTGGAGTCCGCACCCTGTAGGAGAGCTGGAGGAGTCGGCTGCCCGTGTTGCTGGGTGAAGGGATATGAGACCTGTTGTCGGCTTGGGGTAGGATAGGTAGTTGAGTCCGGTAAAGAGAGCACTGCGGAAACAACCTTGCGGTTAAGCTAAAAAGGGGGCGGCCTGCAGAGGCGGACTGTGGAAGCAGTCCCCGGACCCTGCCGACCAAGGGAAGGCATGCGGCCTAGTCGGTCAGACCGCTGAGACCGCGCAAGCCGCGCGGCCTGAGCGAACAGAGAAGTCTGTCCTCCCTCCCTAGGGCACCACAGCCTCCAGGAGGAACCCGGGGCAGGCCGTGACGAGCGAGCTGGCTGGCTTGGGAAGGATCGCCGATTTCAGGGTTAACATAATCCCCGCACTTTTTTAAGTTCCGAATAGAACTTCGAAAAAGTTGGAGACCCACGAAAATCGTGATCCACCCCAACGGAAAGAGAATGGGGCAAGGAGAGATAGAACCTGAAGCCTCTCCTTAGGAGTTTGGTGCTGCCTATCTATTTTTCTGCAAGAGGAAAGTTAGGGTAGGCATGTATGAGTGGTACATCGTGTGTGTACCTGAGCTTGCTTTTGCAAAATGAAGAATATGCGTCTTCCACTAAGTTCTGCAAAATGAAAGTGAGAGGAAAACATAAAAGCATTATAGCTTGCAAGTACCTGATGGAGGCTTGCAAGCACCTGTTATCCTCTGCAAAAAAGGAAGGATGAAGAGTATATAAGAAGGAAAAATGAGCTGCAAGTACCTGAAAGGAACTTGCAAGTCTTTGCTGGTTTCTGCAAAAGAAGAGTTAAAGGTATGCACAGTATATGAAAGTAACTTGCAAGTACCTGTGAAGAAACTCGCAAGTATCAGATGGTCTCTGCAAAATGAGAGTTAGGAACAAACGTGGCATATGTGAGTAGCTTGCAAGTACCTGTGAAGAAACTTGCAAGGGTGTGCTGATCTCTGCAAGAAGATGGTTAGGAGCATGTATTATATAAATAATAAGCTGCAAGTACCTGGATGAGGCTTGCAGGTGTCTGCTAACCACTTCTAAGAAAAGAGTGAGCAGCTGACATAGAATAATGAATTAAACTGCAAGTACCTGGATGAGACTTGCAGGTGTCTGTCGATCTCCACATAGAGAAGAGTCAGAAATAGACAATATACAAAAGAAGCTTGCAAGTACCTGGGAGAAGGCTTGCAAGTGTCTGCTAGCCTCTGCAAGAAAAGAGTTAGGAGCAGACAAAACATGAAAATAACTTGCAAGTACCTGTGAAGAAGGCTTGCAAGTGTCTTCTAGTCTCTGCAAGAAAAGAGTTAGGAGCAAACAAAACATGAAAATAGCTTGCAAGTACCTGTGAAGAAGGCTTGCAAGTGTCTGCTAGTCTCTGCAAGAAAAGAGTTAGGAGCAGACAAAACATGAAAATAGCTTGCAAGTACCTGTGAAGAAGGCTTGCAAGTATGTGCTAGTCTCTGCAAGAAAAGAGTTAGGAGCAGACAAAACATGAAAATAGCTTGCAAGTACCTGTGAAGAAGTCTTGCAAGTGTCTGCTAGTCTCTGCAAGAAAAGAGTTAGGAGCAGACAAAACATGAAAATATCTTGCAAGTACCTGTGAAGAAGGCTTGCAAGTGTCTGCTAGTCTCTGCAAAAAAAGAGTTGAGAGCAGACAAAACATGAAAATAGCTTGCAAGTACCTGTGAAGAAGGCTTGCAAGTGTTAACTGTTGATGAGATAAGGCCGATATGACCAAATAGCAAGGAAAATGCCTAATGAACTCTTTATCATGAAGCCCAGATCAATAAATCGAGCGTTAACTGTTGATATGGCTAGATGGGCATGATCAGATTAGCAGAGAAGGAACTTGACGAATTCTACTAATCTTAACTAGATTGCAATAACATGGCTTGATGATCGAGGAGAGTAAGATTCTTTGATCAATGTTTGATGCTATTAGCATTTGGTGAGAGTAGTGAATAGCTCTGTGAATCTTCATCTGATAGCGCTTAAGCAGGCAGTGAGTAAAAGATGAGAGTAATAGAGCTTGTATAGGTATAGAGCTTGTAAGTCATCATCCGATGGAGCTTTGAGCAAGCAATGTATATAAGATGAGCATAAGCAAAATGAATGCAGGAAATCCTTTTGGTAGGTCGGATTAACCTGTTCATCTATGAAAGAGGATAGTTGAAAAAAACGGAACACTAGCTATACTCCCTTTACAGAGCACAAAAGGGAGACATGCGCAAAAAATCCTAAGAAGGAAGCGACAGATGCACTGATCTCTTGCCTCGGGTACAATTACTACTGATCAATGAGACAAGTTGCATCAAGTGGCCTATTTCTTATCTATGGATTGATCAGTGGAGTTGTGGGAACCCGCGAAGGCACGGATCGAGAGTACCATAGAGTGTTCGGCCATCACAGTCATGTGATGATCGAAGAGACAAGGCTACGCTTGATCGTCATTGCTTGTCAAGCAAAGATCATCATAACTGTAATGTATCCTTTACGAAGCACAGCAGAGCTAACACATGGGGCTCCCCTAGCACACACTTTGTGTCAGATGTCGGCTAGGATCCAAAGTCTGAAGCCCATCATCGTAGGTTGAACGGCTCCCACTACACATATGAGTATACTCCCGCTATATGTGGTCGAAGCGGTCGTGCCAGAGAACAATCTACGGAGGGAGCATTCCAGACTTGGGGATATCTCATTGGTGTAGTGATCTCTTTGGCAAAGAGAAAAGATAGAGAAAGAAGCATCACAAGAAGGGAACTGTGTCAGTATAAGATCTCAGATAAAAGCTTTGTTAAAAAGCAAGGAGGAACACAGAAGTGTTCTAAAATGAAAATATTTGAAAAACATGAAGAGTAGAGTAAGGGTAACCGATAGTGGGTGCGAGGAGCTTTGAGGACTCATGAATGTGATGGGTCACCCTTCTGGAGCAGATGTTGAATTTTACACTCCTTCATCATTTCTTGCACTAATCGCCGAAAAGCTCTGCAATCCTCTGTTGCATGACCCTTTTCTTTGTGATACTCACAATATTGGTCAGAGTTTTTGCCCTTCCGATCAGCAAGCTGAGGGCCCATACTGCTTGTTTTGCTCTTGATGGTGTGAGTTTCCCCACCCAATGTATTATCAACTTTAGATCCTTTGCATTGGAAGAGACGTTGACGACTTCGAAAAAATCCTCCTTTCTTTGGTTGCGATTGAAGACACTTTGGGGGAGAGTTTGGAGGTCATTCGGTAGGGAGCAACACCTCTGGGCCTCTCTTCCTCCTACTGGGAAGTTCAGGTGACTTCATTGGGTGATTGAAGGCGTACACGGTTGTTTGAGGGCTGCGTTTGCAGACACTTTCTTTTCGCTCGGTAACTGGAAACTGTACAGCGACTGTGGCCTGACTGGATGGATAACTTGCTAGATAAGCATAAGGGCCAACTGATAGAAGAGTCGGCATATTAAAATGTGAATTCCCCACTTCCGGGTTGACTGTAGCAACTAGTGCTACTACAGGTTGAGAGTCTAGTCGCTGAATTATAGTGGCTAGGGTGTCATTGATCGCTGCTATCTGCTGGGAAGTTTCCCGACGTGTCAGCAAGAGGGATTCCCAAAGAGCGTCTTCGCTGGTAGGAGGAATGTTCTGAGAGGGTTGGCGGTCTGACATGGCTAACTGTCGCTGTTCACCGTCTGATCAGATCTGAAGGTCGCGTGTTAACTGTTGATGTGCGAAAATGACACCGGGCAGCTAACACGGAGGGGGTGTGTTCGGTCTCACCGGCTAGGAGAGGAAGAAGGATGAAGGCTGCGGGGGAAGAGAAATGCACGAAACTTCTGAGTGCTCGAGAGTGGAGCAAACGCTTGTCAAAGAGTTGTGGGGATAGAGGAGAGGGTGCTGAGAGCAGCCAGGAAGGCTAAAGAGAGGAGGAGGTTGACCAGGAGCTGTCGAACAGACGGTTAATATGACGGTTATTCTTGCAGGTTGGTTGCCGAGGGAGCTGAGCTGAGCTAGGAAGAATGGAGAGAGAGGGGGCCGCTAGCAGCGACAACAACAGACTTCGCCCGCCGCGGCTTAAACGCCACTCTTGCGACGAGCTTTCCTTTTTTTAATAGCGAGAGTTACAACTTGCTAATACACCTTTACAACAAAGCAATAAAGGGTACAAGAAGGAAGCTGACGGCTAAGGAGGAAGAATTCCAGAGGAGGCCGTGTAGACTGAAGAGCGAAGCCAGCAGGCCGCGCGGTTAAGGGAAATGGAAGACCGCGCAGACTGGAGAACCAGAGGCTGGCAGGCCGAAAGACTAAAGGTGCAGGGATGGGTGCAGTCTTAGAATCGGAGTCCGCAGGAGTTGGGTTGGCTGGCTGACTTCGGGCGTGAGCACCTTCGCGATGACCAGACCCTCCCCCTAAGAGAGGCATGGGGGGATATTTATAGGCCCGAGGAGGTAACAGATTGCGGTGACGTTACCCCCGGTGAGACGGTAACTTGAGCGAGAAGGAGACGGAGTCCGCCGATCCCGCCATAGGCCGCGCGGACTGGGGCTTTATACTGAAGCCGGACCTGCTGACGGCAAAATGGGAGACTCAGTGGCAGACTGCGATGAGGGTTCGCAGAGTCCGTCACTGCTGAGCTAGGACTGTCTGCCTACTGCTGGGGTGGCGGATGCTGGAAGCTATGTGGCGGACTGTGAGGAGAATCCGCGGAGTTCGCCACTGATGAACTGATCGAGTGCGAAGGGTGCGAGCAGGAGAGTGCCCGCGGAGTCCGGCGAGTCCGCACTAGGTTATGCGGACTGGGACTGCCTTCTGGAGGTTCTGATGCCTGGCGGGCTGGAAGGAGTCCGCCACTACTGAATGAGTCAGCACCGAGATTGCGGACTGAGGAAGAAATTTGCTACTACTGGCTGAGCCTGCGACAGGCCTGCGGACTGAGGTGGAGTTGACCCCGCTGCTGCCGAGAAGCTGGTGCTGGCGAAGGAATGGGTGGACTACATAGAGAGACCAGCAAGTCCATCGAGTTCGCGGCTGCTGCACGGCCGTGTCCGCTTACGTTGGAGATGGAGAGCCTGGATGTTGAGGCTGTTGGGGTTCACCAATGAAGGCAGATTGGAAGTCTAGACCGTACTTCGAGTCCGCCGAGCTCGCGATGTTGCTGCTGGTCTTAGCGGGTAGCCGGAGTTGGAGTCCGCACCCTGTAGGCAAGATGGAGTTGTCAGCTGCCCGTGTTGCTAGGTGAAGGGATATGCGACCTGTTGCTGGCCTGGGGTAGGATAGGTAGTTGAGTCCAGCAGAGAGAGCCCTGCGGAAACAACCTTGCAGTTAAGCTAAAATAGGGGGCGGCCTACAGAGGCGGACTGTAGAAGCAGTCCGCGGACCCTGCCGACCAAGGGAAGGCTCGCGGCCTGGTCAGTCAGACCGCTGAGACTGCGCAAGCCGCGCGGCCTGAGCGGACAGAGTATTCTGTCCGCCCTCCCTAGGGCATCACGGCCTCCAGGAGGAACCCGGGGCAGGCCGTGACGAGCGAGCTGGCTGGCTTGGGAAGGATCACCAATTTTGGGGTTAATAGTGGAGAAGGAGTCTTTCTTCTGCTTCTTCTTGAGGCTTCTGCCTTGAGGGCCACTGTCTTATCCTTGGTCTTGGATTGACTTACCTTCTCCTCTTCTTGTCTGTCAGCCAGCTGTATTTCATAGAATAACAACTTTCTAAAGAATGTTGGTGGTGGAGTGTCTGCCAGCTTAGCCATTTCCCTAATGACATAAATCTTGATGTCCCAATCTCTAGTGAGAGAACTAAGGATCTTGTCATTCAGCTCATAGATGCTGAAGACCCTACCATTGGTTCTTAGTTCATTGACTATCCTAAATAACCTTCCAAAACAGTCAACCACTTTTCAGAATTGCTTTGTCTGAAAGCCTCATACTCTTGGTTGAACATGAAATTCCTATCATCTCTAACTTCCTCAGAGCCTTCCATGTAGACCACAAGAGTGTCCCACATTTCCTTGGAGGTTTTACAGTGTACAAGATTTTGGAAGGTTGAGTCATGAATGACACTGGCTATAATATTTTGTGCCCTTTTGTCTATGGTGGACAAAATCACCTCATCTCTGTCCATCTCTATATATGCCTTAGGCACTCTCACAGCTGGATCTATGGTGGAAGCCTTTATGGGGGATAAAAGGACCTTCCACTACTGTTACATATATCCTAGGGTCAGATGCTTTCATGAACAGTCTGACTCTTTACTTCTAGAGGCCAAATCCTTCCTTCCTGCAGATGGGTAGTTTCATGACCCCTAGTTCCTTATAATTCAATCCTGACACCATGATTATATCTTATAGCTAACCTTGGAGGTATACTCTGATTGTTAAATCCTTTTTGAGCAATCTCCCTCTGATACCACTTGAAAGGTATTTAATTTAAGATCAGCTAATCACCTAGAGGGGGGGATGAATAGGTCTTTGAAATTTTCTCAATCCTTTAGCTGTTTTCTTTCTAAATGATCTAGAGCTTGTCCTTAGAACGTGCAATATAAAAGACAAATAAACAACACTGCCAAGCACACAGTTATTTATTGTGGTTTCCCAATTGGGTACATCCACTTTCCCTCCCACATATCCAACAATCTTGTTGGACTAGACACAAACTCCACCAATATGCTTCACAAAGCTTACACCTCAGACCCTCAGGATTAGACTCAGGTTCTCTTCAGAACCCTACCTCGAAACCACAAAGGTGCCTACCTCAGAGCCCTGCAGAGCTCCTACAACTCAGTGGTCCACTGACCACCTACCTCAGCCTTATCTCTAAGGCCTACAGATCAAGCTTTGCAACCCTACAACTTCAGGCACAAGGCCCTACTCTCAAAGTGCTGCAACACTCCTACAACTCAGTACCCTTCCAGGTACCTACCTCTGTGCCCTCCTAGGAACCTACAGCTCAGCCTCCTCCAAGGCCTACAACTTAGTGTCACACTTGTCACCTACAACTCAGTGACTCAACAGTCACCTACCTCAGCCTTATTTCTAAGGCCTGCTACTCAGGCTGGGAGGACAGCCCTACTCTTAGATCCATACTTGGATCCTACCTCGGTACCGTAGTAGGGCACCTACCTCAGTGACTAATTAGTCACCTACAACTCAGGAAAAAGGCCCTACAGCTCAGATTCAGATAAACTGAATCCTATAGGAATTTAAACAAGTTGATGAATGAAGTTTAAACCACTTATTCAGAGATAAATCTCTGATTCTACCTTGCTGTACTGAGCAGATATCAGTCCAGCCCTCTTGATGTAGAAGGTATGAGTCTTCTTCTACAACAACTGCCGCTTTGCTGCACTAGAGAGCAGATAACTGCTATTGAATGCTGATAAACCTTCACATATCTATCTCCTTGCTGATTTGAAGAATCAGCTGCCATGTGCTTCAAAGAACTATCTTGCTGAACTGGAAATAGCTTCAACTAACATTTCCTGCCTGCTAGTTTGCTCTGCTGGACTTTGCTTACAAGCTTGTCAGAGAAAATGAAGTCCAACCGCCTCTCTTTTCCGTATATTATTCATGTGTTCTGCGTTTGTTCTCCGTAACACTAATCCCTTATTCTTTCACCTTTTTATATGTGTTGATTTAAATCAACGAAACAATTTGAGTGTGGGCCCAGCCAAGGATTGTGAGCGCCACCTCCCTCAGGAACGGACAAATTATAACTTTCGGCACTACTGCAGCTTTCCCGTAATGGCATGGATTATTTTGACTTTGTTGACTTCTGGTGACGTCAGCAGTGGTCATCTGGTGCTGCTGTAGCTTTCCCGCAATGATATGAGATATTTTGACTTGTTGACCTTTGATGGCATCTGCAGTGGTCATCATCTTCTGGACTTGGAAAAAAAATCCAGAACTTCATGAAGCGTTGAGTGATGTTAAGTCACTCAACACCATTTGTCTTGCCTCTTCATTAGAAGCGTTTATTGAACTTGCCTCACTCAACGCTTCTGGACTTAGAGAAATTCTGTTTGCTTTATCTCAGTGGTTCCTACTCAACTGTCTCAGCCGTTTCTTCTTCACAGCTGAGACTATCTCCTGTCTTAGTGGTCTCAACGCTTTCTTCTTCTCAGCTGAGATTGTCTCCTGTCTCAGCGGTTTCTTCTCAGTGGTCTCCACGCTTTCTTCTTCATTAGAAGCGTTGAGTGAACCTGCTTCACTCAATGCTTCTAGACTTGGAGAAATCCAGCTTGTTTTGTCTCAGCGGATATGCTGAGACATAATTCTCAGCTGTCTCAGTTGTCTCAGTGGTTTTTCCTTAGTCAAATTTTCTGGCTTTTGTTCGACGAATGTTGAATTGCGTTCGACGATCGGTGGGCTGAGCTCGATGAATTCTGAATCCTAAGCTTCTGAGTTTAGCTCGATGAACGGTGAGTTCAGCTCGACGAAAGGTGAACTGAGCTCGACGATTTCTGAATCCCAAGTTCTGAACTCCGTTTGACTAATGGTGAGCTGAGCTCGACGAATGGTGAGCTGAGCTCGACGAATTCTGAATCTTCCAACATACTCTTTGAGTTCACCTGTCCAATCATGGACAACCTGTATGCATGAACTCAAGCACACATCCAATATATTATGACCCTTAGCATGATTGGTGATGCCTCTTCAAATCCTGAGGAACATTGTAGGGCACAATTCCCAACACTATTTCTGGCTCGGTTCATCCCGACAGTACAAAAAATAGCTATGGAAAATCAGTTTTAGAGACTGACGTAGGGCGAGAGTAGTGTGGACGACTACCTGTACGAGTTCAAAGGATTGGGGCGATATGCTGACTATACTTTTACAGATGACGAGCACAAGACCAACCGATTCTACAAAGGACTGTGCGACGATCTAAGATTGCTGCTCTCAGGTCCTATGACGCAGGGCTTTCTGACCCTGGTCAATATAGCCCAATCTCTGGAGCAGGATCTCAAGAGGGTCCAAAGTAAGGACTTAGCAGTAAAGAGCCCGAAGTTCAAGGTACCAAAACCACCGAAGTCTGAGTACCGAAGGTGGAACAAGAAGGACAAGTCTTCCAGACTGGCTTCTTCATTGGTTACTTCTAGGGCATCGTCTGTGCGGGGAGGCCCAATCCACTACTATAATTGTGGCAAGCAGGGACACATGGCTCGCGACTGTTGGAGTGGCAAATCATAGAAGAAGGCAGGAGCATCCTTTGCTGAAAAAGGGAAGGCGGTGGAGTTAACCTCATCCCATCAGTCTCTAGTCCAACCAAGAGTCTACAACCTTGGCAAACATGAGGCAATCAAGTAATGCGATGTGGTGACAGGTATGTGTTAGATTTTAGCTGTAATATTTTGTATACCTTGTGCCTTATGCTTTGATCGTATGACTGTTTTGGTTTAGGATTAGTCGTAATCATGGACTGTCCAGCTCGAGCATTGTTTGATATAGGAGCTTCACACTTGTTCCTATCCGAGGACTTCATATCATGTATCAGAGTGCCTTCTTCAGTATCTAAGGATAGATTGGATGTGATGCTGCCTAACGGGTGTTCGATGCTCGCAGATAGAGTCTGTTGCCTTAAAGTGCTGATAGGAAATCAAGCTTTTGACTTGAAAGTGTCACTACTATCGATAGTAGATTTTGACGTGTTCTTTGGTACGGATTGGCTCTCGGAGCAACGTGCGTTCATTGATTGTAGTTTAAAGATGGTCAAACTAGGGCTGAATACAAGTCATGAAACTACCTTCTCTGGTATGAAGGGACCGAGCAAGACGCTGATGTCTATTCTCCAAGTAATCAAAGCAGTTCATGAGGGGGCGGATTTTTTCTTCACCCTATTGGAGGCTAAGAAGCCCAAGCCTAGTTTGGTCAGTATTCCGGTGGTGTTAGAGTTAGCCGACATTTTCCTCGAAGATCTCCCTGGAGCCCCACCTCAGAGATAGATCGAGTTCACCATGGATTTGGTGCCAGGTGTCAAAATTGTGTGGCGGTCTCTGATAGTACATTTTGCTAGCGTAGGTTTTTATTTCCAGCACATGTAATCTTCTATTTCAAGCTGTAAGCTCGTTGTTTGATTTTAATATAAAGTGTGCTTAATTTTTCTTGTCTCTATTTTTTTTTCATGCACTTCTACTCATCTCTCTTCCTCCACTTCACCATGAGTAACTAATCCTCCTTGTACATGATCTTGATGATCCGAGGTTAGAGTTATTTAAGTTATGATTCTCTAGTTTACTTTTTCTTTTTAGGGTTTAGGCCTTGATCTACTCTTGATTAATCTTGTTTGGAGTTATATCATCGATATATTTAATTTTCATATTTGTTTTCACTCTTAGATAGCCAAGAGGCTCGTAGTTTGAATTGAACACTCAAGAGTAAAGAGAGTTGCACACACCCCTCGAGAGAGACAGAAGTTAAATCTCCCGGATTGGAGTGAAATCCAATAGTGGGGTTCATAGCGTAAAGCGAGCTTTAGTTCTCCGATTTGGACGAGAGTTCGGTCGTACCTCCTAAACTAAGGTGGGCACGACTTCGAGAGAAGCGTGTTCATGCTTATGGAACCTCCACGGTCAAGGTCTTTTACCTTATTAAGTTAGGGTTTATTATCACATTTTTTTAATCAACTTTAGCCGAGGTGATTCTCGATCGAGTGCTTTTCTTTATCATAGTTCAACCCCTCATTGTAATCTCTTTTAGTAGCTCTCTATTTAACCGCAAACATTTCTATTTTTAGCGTAATATTTATTTTCTTAACGCATTTAGCTTTCTCTTAAACCCTAAAACAATCTCTCGATAACATAATAGTTTTCGTGTGAGTAAGATTACTCAACAGTTCCCGGATTTTAATACGACACTTGTGTCCCCTAGCTACATTTCGATAGGTATACTTGCCTCGTTGGATTGCTAATTTGGTTTATATTCTCTTTGCGAATATTCTCTAACACCAAGTTTTTGGCGCCGTTGTCGGGGATTAACTTTTGTTGATACTTTGAAAGCACGAACCTATTACTTTTATCACTTCTCTTTCTCACCCTCTTTCTCAAAAATTAAAAATTCAAAAAAAATATTACCGCTATTAATAGAAACCCACATTACAATTTTTCTACACTACCTAACTCTCTCGAAAAGGGCAATGTGGCTATAAATGCCACTATCTTGTCTAGTACCTTGCGAACCCTTCATCGGGTAGCCCTTGGGAGGTTCGGGAGTTAAAACATAAAAAAAATCTATTTCAAAAAAAAATAGTAACTCATGTTCTAGTCTATTTATTTCTCTCTCTTCATCTTCTCTTCTTCTAGTGCATGACCGCGGGAATCCGTCGGTTATTTTGGACTTTGACCACGAAATTGAGCGTACTTTTCGGAAAAGATCGCGATTTCAAGGCCCTACTCTCCAAATACCGGTTGAGGATTGCGAGTCATTTTCTACCCTAAGAATGGAAGAACCCCACGTAGAGGAAGTCGTGCATAGGCCTATGTCCTATTATGCATGACCGAATCTAGAGGGTACATAATCAAGCATAGTTCGCCCTGCTATAGCTAATAATAATTTTGAACTTAAGCCTAGTATAATTCAAATAGTGCAGCAGTATGTGCAATATGACATACTTCAAGATGAAGATCCGAACGCGCATATAACAAGCTTTCTTGAGATTTGTGACACCTTTAAAATCAATGGTGTTATAAATGATGCTATTAGACTAAGACTCTTCGCTTTCTCCCTTATAACTAAGGCTAAGCAATGGCTGAACACTCTACCAAAAACCAACATCACCACCTGAGATCAACTAACTGAAAAATTTCTGGCGAAGTATTTTCCGCCAGCTAAAAGCGCAAAACTTAGGAACGATATTTCTGCCTTTAGACAAATAGATTCTGAAACATTGTATGAAACCTGTGAAAGATTTAAAGAACTCTTAAGACGATGCCCCATCACGTGCTGCCTGTATGGTTGCAGGTGCAGATATTTTATACCGGGCTAAATCAAAGCACAAAGCAAATGATAGACGCAACTTCCAGTGGTACCTTAAACCACAAAACCCTAGAAGCAGCTCTTGAGCTTTTCGAGGACATGGCCATGAACACATATCAGTGGAATGTGCCTAGGTCCTGCCCAAACAAACCTGCAGGTATATTTGAAGTGGACAACGTCTCCCAGCTAGCTCTGCAAGTGTAAATTTTAAGTAAAAAGATAACGAAGATGACTGCTGCCTCCACCCTGCAGGTATGAGAATCTGCAACTCCTGCTGCCGAACAATTAGATTATGTTAATAATATATCTAGAAACGCTTTTCATAATTTTACTGCAGCTAATTTTCCTGCTCCGGGTTTCGCTTTTCCGAATAGTTATAATCCCGCTTTACGGAATCACCCAAACGTTTCGTGGAGAAATCCCTCGAACGCAATGCGACCGCAACCACAAAATGATTTTTCTACACCACCACCACCTCCTCAAAATTTTCCAAAACCTCCAAGTATGGAGGAAATGTTTTCAAAATATGTGAATATTAATGACGCTACTATAAGAACCCTAGCCAGAAGCTTTAAAAGTTTAGAGAATCAAGTAGGATAACACGCAAAAAATATTTTTGGGCGACCCGCCAGGTCTCTTCCTGCCAACACCGAGCCCAACCCGAGAGAGCAAGCAAAAGCTATAACTCTTCAGAGTGGGAAGCAAATTTCTGGTATGGTTAGTGAAGAGCCCGAGGCAATCTCCGCCTCCATTTTAAAAAATTAAAGATCCGCCCCCATTCTAAAAAAATCATCCCTCCGTCGAGAAAATTTTTATCATTTCACCCTCTACTAAAGAAGTTATCACCCCTCTCCCTGTTGAAGAAAAAGATCTCACTCCCCCACCCATTTTTAAAAATAATCCAACTCCACCGTACACGAAGTATCTTAAGGATCTCCCAAATCCACATAAATCTACATAAATCCACATAAATCTACCCTTCCACGAAGCATTCTCCCAAATGTCGAAGTACACTAAGTATCTTAAGGATCTCCTGACTAATAAAAAGAAGTTAGAAAACTTATCGCATGTCACACTAAATGTCGAGTGCTCTACGGTCTTGACAAACAGTTTACCAAAGAAGATCAGTGATTCGGGTAGTTTTTCTATTCCGTGTGTCTTTGGTATTTTTTTGTCAAGCACGCATTGACCGACTTAGGTGTGAGTATCAACCTGATGCCCCTCTACTTATTCATGAAGTTAGGAATTGGTAGCCTCAACCCCACACGCATGAGTATCCAGCTCGCTGATAGATCCGTGAAATACCAGTTAGGAATCGTGGAGGATGTCTTAGTTAAAGTCGACAAATTCATCTTCCCGGTGGATTTCATCATTTTGGACTTCTAATAAGACGTCGAGGTTCCCTTGATCCTTGGCCAACCATTCCTTGCCACCTCCCGAGCTATCATTGACGTAAGCAATGACAAGCTCTTCCTACGAGTAAGCGACGATGAAGTTATTTTCTCTATCACCCCTTCGATGAAGAATACCCTAGAGAATGACGACTCCTGTTTTTTCTTAAATGCCTTAGGTGAAGAATCCTCCTACTACTTTTCTGAAAGTAAAAGTGAAATTTCTGATTTTTATTTTTCTTCAACTCTTCCAAATGAATTTCTACAAGAGACGACCATGGTCGCGGACTCCACCCTTTCCAATTTTTCGTATAAAGTAAAGGTATACGAAGACATTGTTTTTGAAAAAGAAAGAATTTTCAAAACATCGTATGAAGAACCCCCACCATCGAATTAAAGGAACTACCCGAACATCTTAGGTATGCCTTCTTAGAAAAAGACTTCAAGCTATCAGTAATAGTTTTGGCCTACCTAACTGAAGTGCAAAATGATAAGCTCCTACTAGTGTTACGTAAACATCGCCGAGCTATTGCCTGGCAGATAGCTGATATCAAGGGCATAATCCCATCTTTCTGCACCCACAAAATCCTAATGGAAGATAATTCACGTAATTCAATCCAACCTCAGCGCCGTATAAATCCAAATATGAAAGAAGTTGTAAAGGGCGAGATTATGAAATTCTTAGACGTAGGAATTATCTATACTATATATGATATTAAGTGGGTTAGCCCTGTCCAGGTAGTGCCGAAAAAGGGAGGAATAACTGTAGTTAGTAATGAGAATAATGACTTAATCCCGTCACGGAAGGTGACAGGGTGATGAATGTGTATTGACTATCGTAAGTTAAACGACGCCACCCGCAAGGACCACTTTCCCTTGTCGTTCATCGATCAGATTTTAGAACGATTATCCGGCCATAGCTTTTACTATTTTCTCAATGGTCTCTCAGGGTACATTCAAATCACCATCTCTCATGAGGATCAGGAGAAAAATACGTTTACTTGTCCCTTCGGCACCTTTGCTTACCGAAGAATTCAGTTTGGATTATGCAATGCGCCAGCTACATTCCAGCGATGTATGCTCGCTATCTTTGACAAGTACGTAAAAAGTATTATGGAGGTGTTTATGGATGATTTCTCCGTGTTCGGCGATGCCTTTGATAGTTTCTTAGAGAACCTCGAAAAAGTCTTAGAAAGATGCGAAAAAACTAACCTTGTCCTAAATTGGGAAAAATGCCATTTTATGGTGAGGGAAGGGTTAGTTTTGGGTCATAAGATTTCTGCGAGAGGAATTGAAGTAGACATATCTAAGATAGAAGTTATTGAGAAGCTACCGCCGCCTACGAACGTCAAAGCTATAAGAAGTTTCCTAGGACACGCTAGCTTCTACCACCGCTTCATAAAAGACTTCTCCAAAATCATCAAACCCCTTACTTATCTTCTGGTAAAAGATGTCCCGTTTATTTTTGATGACCTTTGTCTATCTGCCTTTGAATTAATAAAAGAAAAGTTAATTAATGCCCCTATTATGATAGCTCCAGTGTGAGACCTTCCCTTTGAAATTATGTGCGATGCGAGTAGTTTTGCGGTGGGAGCCATATTAGGACAACGAATATCTAAAAACTTTCACCCCATCTATTATGCAAGTAAAACACTTACATCTGCACAAGAGAATTATACCACAACTGAAAAGGAACTCCTAGCTATTGTTTTCGCTTTTGATAAATTCCGTCCTTATATTACGCTTTCCAAAATTATCATTTTTACGGACCACTCGGCCCTCAAGAATCTTCTTACTAAGACGGATGCCAAGCCGCGCCTGATTCGCTGAGCCTTACTACTCCAGGAGTTTGACTTAGAAATCCGTGACAAGCGAGGTGCCGAGAATTTGGCCGCTGACCATCTCTCACGATTAGATAATCCTTATATAAAAAAATTAGATGAAAAATCTTTTAATGATTTATTCCCCGATGAGAAGCTGCTTTTAATTAACACATCTCCTTATCCTTGGTTTGCACACATCGCCAACTATTTAGTGGCTCGTGTCCTCCCGAAAGAGTTCTCCTCTCTGCAAAAGAAGAAATTTTTTTCGGAGTTGAAGAATTATTTTTGGGAGAACACGCATCTTTTCCAAGTCTGTGCGGACCAAGTGATAAGGAGATGTGTCTCTTTTGAAGAAGGATTAGATGTTTTAAAACATTTGCATGAAGGACCGACTGGTGGTCACTATCAAGCTGCTCGCACCGCCCACAAAGTGCTTTGCGCGGGTTTTTACTGGCCTAGCCTGTTTAAAGACGCACAAGACTTTGTGAGTAGGTGTGATAGTTGCCAACGATCGGGAAATATTTCCAATAAAAATGAAATGCAGCAAAATTATTTCCTTGAGTGTGAAGTTTTCGACCTCTGGGGAATTGATTTTGTTGGCCCCCTTCCTTCTAGCTTTGGGAATACATATATTTTAGTTGCTGTATATTATGTTTCATGATGGGCTGAAGCCCAAGCTCTTCCTACTAACGACGCCCAAGTCGTATTTACGTTCTTGAAAAAATTATTTTCTCGATTCGGTACGCCATGAGCCATCGTTAGCGGTAGGGCTTCACATTTCTGTAACGCGCAATTTTCAAAAATTCTTATTAAATACGACGTTATGCATAAGCTTTCAACTGCCTACCACTCCCAAACTAACAGACAAGTTGAAGTAGTGAACATAGAGCTTAAAAGAATTTTAGAAAAGACTGTATCGACCTCTAGAAAAGACTGGTCAACCAAATTAGACGATGCTCTATGGGCCTACCGAACAGCCTACAAAACCTCCACCGGTTGTACGCCATATCAGTTGGTCTATGGAAAATCGTGTCATTTACCCGTAGAATTAGAACACCATGCTTTTTGGGCCTTAAGGTTTTTAAATTTTGATCCCCACTTTGTCGGCGACATTAGAAAATTTCAACTTAACGAGCTTGACGAGTGGCGCTCTACGCATACGGAAATACCAAATTTTATAAAGAGTGGACGAAACATTTTCACGATAAACACTTAAGGCACCCAAAAACTTCAAGCCGGGCGACCAAGTTCTTTTATATAATTCACGATTACATTTATTTTCGGGCAAGTTAAAATCACGATGGTCTGGGCCGTTTACTGTTAAAGAAGTCTTTCCGTATGACACGATTTTAATTTTACACCCTGATAAGAGTGTGTTCAAAGTGAATGGTCAGCGTCTTAAACTTTATTTCTGTGGTGATGTCAGTCCAGACCGTATTAATTTTATTCTGCATTTTCCGAACTTCAACTAGTTTAAGACTTTTTTTTATTTTTATTAAAAACTTTAATTATTATTTTTGACAATAATCTTTTGGACAATATTATTTAGTTACGTCGAGCTCAAACAACGTTTTTAAACAAAGGGCGCTCTTGGGAGGCAACACAAGTATTTTTTTCTGTTTTTTTTATTTTGCACTTTTTTCCCGGGATGGCTACGACAAGCTGAAGCTTCTGCGATCACCTGCTACAATGCTGCTGAATCCATCACGAAGTCCAAAGAAGAAATTTCATGAAGATCCAAAATGCAAGCATGGGGGAGCGACATTAATCAACATTTGCAGCGCATAAATCCGGGGAAGTACATGTTTTTCAATTCTATACTTTCATTTCTGTTTAACTTCTCTCTCTCATACCCTTCCTTTCTCCATTGAGGACAACGTCTATTTTTTGTTTGGGGGGAGGATTTCCTCCTTCTCTTGTCTTTATTTTGTTTCCTTTAAAAAATCAAAATCAAAATTTTTTTTATATATATCTTAAAAATACAAAAAAAAGAGAATATCTTAAAAATCCAAAAAAATAGAAAATATTTCAAAATCAAAAAATTTATATTTATATACTATTTGTTTTTTACTTTAATAGTTTAAACGAATTTTGATATTTTAATAGTACCCCTTGCTTTTGTTTTGTTTTTCTCAAAATTATTTATAACGACTTAGCTAATTATAATATTTCTAATCAATATTTCTAATTATGTTTCACAAGTAAAATGTTGGCCTTGCTGTGTTTCTAATTCGCGGTAGTATGTTAATATGAAATGTTTTTCTAAAAACTTGCATTTCTATTTTGGTTTTTTGTTCTTTATTTTCTTTACTTTCTTAAAAATATTTCATCCACTATTTTCCTTTTCATTTTTAGATAATTTTTGTAATGTCAACTTTTGATTAGTGTAGTAGATGTGAACGATCCAAGACGCCTATTATTTCTATTTTCAAGATAATTTTATTAGTCTTTTTTATTATGTAGGACTTGTTTTTTGAAATTTTTCAAAACTATGATTTAGATAAAATTTAAAAACATGAAAATGATTTAGGCCGTTTTTGTTTTCGTTTGAGCCTTCTTGCGCACCTAAAAAGTTTTATCCCTAGTTAGCCGTTTTTGAGCCTTTTTTGATTTCAATTGATAGCTCCACTTATGATTTCATTTTCACCAAAGCTAAATTTTTCCAACCTATCTAATCATACTAACCTTTTGAGTTTCATTAAAATTTTTCATGATTATGATAGGATTGTTTTGTGATTTTTATTTGGAGAACTTTTTGAAAAAGTATGCTCAAAAGAAGTATTTACTTTTGTTTGGCCAATTTCAAAATGAAAATAAAATTATTTACGGACTTTATTTTGTTTTGAAAAAACAGTAAGAAAAATATAAAAAGGAAAGGAAAGAAAATGAAAAGAAAAAAAAAGAACGAAAATTATTTTATTTATGATTAAAATTTTTGAACATTTTTATTTTGGTTTAGTGTAATTTTAAAGCCTACTTGTTTATCTTTGAATTCCACTCTTAATCATAATCCTAAACCAAATATTTCGGTCCTAATAAGTTCTTTTGATTCATGTTTTTAAATTTTATTTTTTTAGCTAAGTAAAGAAGAAAAGTAAAATAGTAAAGTTTTGGATTTAAATTTAGATTTTTGTTATTTCATTGATTTAGTTATAATTGTCTCTTGGATCTAGTAATAACTCAATGCGCTTTTTCATTTTGTTTCTTTGCTTAAATTTATTTAAAGAATTTTGTTAAAATTTTGGATGACTTATTTTCATTAGTAAAGCTTATAAATTGTTAAATCATATTTAAGTAATTGTTTTAGGTTTACGTTTCACCTTCTCCCTACTTAGAATTTTGTGTTATACTTATGTTAGCATAATTAGAATTTTCCTGATTAGTCACTTTTATGTTAGCTAGTTTTTATATTTTTTACTTGGGGACAAGGAAAGCTTAAGCTTGGGGGAATTTGATGGTACATTTTGTAGTCTAAACTACTAGGGTAATTACTAGTTTTTAATATAGAAATCATGTTTGTATAGTTTTATTTTGACCTCGTTTTGTATATATTTTAATACCACTAATGGTTTCTCTTATTTTTGCAGGTTTCCTCAGCTTTCGGCCAGAATGACCTGACATGCCCCCCTTACACGCCCTCCCTGGGCATGTCATCGGGTGTGCAACACGATCCCGAGGAAGTTTGCTGCCTGAGACCAAATCCCGAGCAACATCCCCTGACACGCCCCTCAGACATGCCCTCCCTGGGCGTGCCACAAGGCGTGTCGCCCTCTTCCCGAAGCCTACTGTCGCATTTAAAGGTTTCCCGTTACTACAGGTTAACAGTACTGACACGCCCACCCTACACAGGCGTATCCCTGGGCGTGTTCCGCAATTTACGGCGTTTGACGGATTTCCGACCAATGATTGAAGCTTGACGTGCCATATACGCCACCCTACATGGGTGTGTACTTGTTCGTGTCCACCGACGTATAAATGAAATCATGATTTTCGTCAAAATTCAGTTCCCGATGTTAACCTGTACATGACACGCCCCTGACACGCCCTCCCCAGGCGTGACAGGTGGGCGTGACCGACTCGTAAAGTTTCTATAAATTTAGACCCCTCCTGTAACATCCCTCAAACTTTTAGACCACTAGTATCATTATGTCATGACTGGGTCATGACAAAACCCTGAGAAGCACTAAGGGTTTAGGTGAACTTGAAAATTAGAGGGTCCATTACTAAGCTCTGGGTCATGACCCCATCACAACACCACTGACCTATTAGAGGGTCCATTAGAGCCATTGGTACCCACTAGGGTGAAGTAAAAATGTCAAGTTAACCAAAGTCAACCCAAGCCTTGATTAGGTCAAACTAAGCTCACCCATGCTCAATTGACATCACCTTGGCCAAAGGGACCCACCTAGACCTTCCCATGCCCTAAGGGAGGTCAATGGGTCACCAAGGACCCATTGGGGGTCAACCAAAGAGGCTAAGTGTAACACCCCCATCCGTCGTATGACATATAACAGAAGGTCCAGCTGTAACCTGACGTCATATACCACGGACAGTCGGAAGGGTTACGTATGAATAACCAAACTATACAATTAAGACTACTCGTCCTAACACAGAACATTCTAGCGGAAGATTTTAAAATAGTTGAAAGAACCCATAATTGTATCCAATAAACATGAATGTCCACCACCACTACAACTGGAATGAAAACAAATACACTGAAAGGTAACGACCTTATGACCTTATAGAGGTTCACTTAATAAAGTAATATTTTCCATACATCGGCTCGCAGGCCGGCCACACATGACAAAATAAAGTACAACTTTTTGCTTGGGCCAGCTCAGCAACATGGGCTCCAGCCCGCTATTTGGTACTTGGCTCCGCAGCACCTGCAAGCAACATTCCACCGCACGGTGGCAAACAAAGAAACGGTCAGCCAATGCCGACCAAATTATAACGACCCCGACCCTAACTCGGGACGACAGTGCTCCTTCCCTGCAATTCATTAGCTCAGCTAAACAGTATAGTAAAAAAATACTTCGCCACAGGTGTAGGCTCGCACGGCCAAACACCCCGTGCACTCAGGGCACATTATCGGTGAATCCTGACACTTCAGCGTCTTCACCACCACCCCCGGGATGGCAACAACATGAGCATTTTAGCCTTTCTGACCAATGTCTAAGGCTCCCGACTATGCCAACGGCCAGTCCCCTTTTTGGGTCTCTCGCACCGAACCACATAGCCCGGGTCCGATTTCACTTGCGCGTTGCTCACAACGCGTAGTACACCTTAAGACGTACTCATGAGCCAAGCTTCTCTCAGATCCTGACATTTCAAAACAATCACATAACCCAGTTATGTTCAAGGCCTGTTCCCAGACCGCCAAGTTAGCAGAACAACGATTCCGCTCAGTTTTTCGGGTGCGCCTTGGAGTTAATCCCCAAGGATCCCTGCTGTAATCTATCGCGTAGAAACCCGAAAACCCAAAGAACGGAGTCTTATCCGGCAAACCATAACAAATGCATCATCACCGATCCAGACCAACATGTCCGGGTAGGCTTCATATACAATGCCTATGTCCGTATTTCAATTCCAGACTCTATATGCAACATAAGGGGGACTATTCCCGTCAACCCCAAGGAACACCGCACACTCGCCGCACACTCGCGGGAGCGGGTTTCCCTATGCAAAAAGGAAGAGAGCTTCACATGCTCAAGTAGAGAATCGTTACCCTTGTAGTACGCTTTTACGCCATGGAAAATTACTCTGATAGAAGCCTTCGCAACGGGATTTCCTCCACGGATCCGCTCTCGGTTCTCTAAACGGTGCTCCGATGCTCCGTCGGCTGCCAGAATCTTCCTCCTTCTTCCTCCTCTCTCTAACTCCTTGAAAGAGAGTGCTTAAGAGATAAATGAGGAATTGATCCTGAAAGTGCAGGTTAGATCTGAAATACTCTAGAGGGGGGGGGGGGTGAATAGAGTATAGTGCTGACTAAAAACCTTTTACAACTTTTGTTGTATTCCTAAGTGAACAAGTCAGTAAGTAAATAAAACTAAGCACAACAACTAAGCAATCACAGAACAGCACATCCAAAACACAAAAAGGGGCAACCAGACGACACAAGAATTTTATAGTGGTTCCCCAACCTGGGTACATCCACTCTTCTACCACCCTGGTAGGAATCCACTCAGGTTTTTGATCAGGTGCCTGACACCAATGAGCTTTTGTTCAGGTGCTCAAAAACCAAAACCTCAATTCTTTTAGAAGGAGACTTGCAACCAGAATAATTTTGAAGGGAATTAAAACCATGTACAGGAATTGGAAGTAAGGAGATGGTGTCTTCTCTTTCTCAAAACAACTGAGAAGACTTGTGGATTGATTATAGCAGATCTTGCTCCCCCTGAGATCTTAAATTAATCAGGAATGCTGGAGCACTACTTCAGGGTGATAGGTCTTCAAATACCTAGAATGCATGGACTAGGATTTGTTTCAGGAACTCCTTTGACAGATTGTTATTTTGTTGTCCTTTGAAGTTATCCTGCAGAGTTGAAGGAAGAAGACTCTTGATAGTATTTGATTGTTCTTCTTCTCCTTGAAAATGTTCTCTGGTCAGGCTGATTGCAGTAGAACTTTGATTTCAGTATGATTGTTCTTCTGTGCAATCTGAGAGTGTCTGTCTGATTTTCTGTCTGTATGTATCACTGTATTGCTTGTTGTCTGTGTTGATGTCTATTGCTTGATGCTTTCTTTTTATTGTCTCTTTCTTTTTGACTGACTGAGAACATTCAAAATTCGAATGTTGAGCAGTAATGGCAGTTGGCCTTGGAAGGAAGTGGAAATCAATGATTTCCCCAACTGTCCCATGGAAAAACGGCATGTAATCGTCCATAGTCAATACGCGTTCTAACGGTAACATTCTGAGAAGATCTGACATTAATAACTCCAGAATCATCGCCAATAAACGGGACGGGAAACATGAAGATGACCTAGTCTGGATTCGTCGAACGAAGAACACAATTCGTCAAGCTGAGTTTGAGTTCGTCGAGCTGAGATTGAGTTCGTCGAGCTGAACTTAAGTGAGTTCGTCGACCAGACAATCTTCATTCGTTGAACAGACAGACTTCATTCGTCGAGCAGATAATTATCACTGTTAGACAGTATTCGTCGAACTGAGATCCAAATTCGTCGAGCGAAGAAAGATTGTGGACTTAGCCAAATATTCTGCATCTGCTGAAATTCAGTGTCGACATAAGCTGGTGTCGACTGATTGATCTTGGTGTCGACTCAAATCTTCTGGTGTCGACATGAAATCCTGGTGTCGACAAAAATCCTCTGGTGTCGACATAAATTGTCTGGTGTCGACACAAACCCTAAGTGTCGACACAAATACTCTGAGTTTAGAATTCGTCGAGAGAGTACTGCATTCGTCGACCTGAGAAGCTGACTTCGTCGACCTGAGAAGCTGAGGACTTGAGATCCAAGTTCGTCGAGCTCAGAATCTAATTCGTCGACCGAAGCTTGAAGCTGGACTTAGAAAAATTCCGAAGTTATCCTGAATTTGGCTTGATGTAGAAACTCTGTCTTCGTCGAACAGAGAACAAGGATTGTCGAGCTCAGCACTAAGAATTGTCTCACGATCGTCAAGCGTAGAACACCTTTCGTCGAGCCGAGTTCGACGAATGTTGAACTCACTTTACTTAGTCTTGAAAACTTCTAAATCTTGAGTCTCTGAAGGTCTTGATGATAGCTGGTCCATCTGATGTTGACTCTAGGGACTTGGCCTAGACTCTAGGACACAACTTGACCCTAGCTATACATGATGGGTCATATCCTAAGTCAGTGAACCTAGCCCAAATCAACTAGGGATCCAACAATCTCCCCCTATTTGGGTGAGGTCACTAACAGAGACTCAAAACAGAAACAAACAGAAAACAAAGCAAGAAAAGAATTATATCTGACAAAGAATTATAACACATGCAACAGATATATATACACAGATTTGTTTAAACAGAACATAGTTTGAAAAACAAAAACAGAAAGAAATTGAAACAACATGAAAATTACTTCTTTGGCTTCTTCTGCTGAGGTTTGTCTTCTTCTGTCTTCTTTTCTCCTGGCTTCTTGAAAATGATTTCTCTCTTTGGATCTAAAGCCTGAGCTTTTGTCATAGTCATATCAGCTGCCCCAATAATATTCAATGATGTTTCTCTGGGGACAACTGCTTCTGGATGAAGTTTCATATAGTCATCAACATTGAACAATTTGTTTCCTTTGTCAAATCTTTTCAGCTCTTCTTTTATGTACTTAGACATAGTTGTAAGTCCTGATGTATCTTTGCCTTCAGCCTTGGCTTTATTAATCAAGGATAATCCAATTAGCTCCTGGAATTTGGCCATTTTTGCAGTATTAGCAGTTTTAGGATCTTCAAAAGGAATTGGAGGAGAGAGAGGTCTCTTTGGACTGTCTGCTTTCTGTACTTCAGAAGTTTGTTGCTGCTGCTGCTGATGCTGTTGATGTTGATGTCCTGAAGAGGATGGCTGCCTCTGCTGGCTGCTTCCAGAAGATCTCCCTGATTGTCTCTGATATGTTTGCATTGGGGCAGATCTCTAGGAGCTAGAGGAGCCAGAGGTACCAACTGCTGGAGGAGGAGGAGGATCCTTCCTGAATCTGTGCACTGGAGGAGGGGAATATCTCCTGCTTCTCTTTCTATCCTTCTGCTGGTTCTTGGATAGCCACATCCATCCAGGCATTCCCTTGTATGGAGTTATATTATGCAGAATGTAATAGGGAGTGTCAGCATTTGGATTTGGCTTATGAGCTGGAGGAGGAGGAGCCTTCCTTTTCTTTGCTAGCATCTTCTGTTTCTTACTTGCAGCATCTTCATCCGAGTCATCATCATCATCTTCTTCAGAATCAGAACCCTAAGGGATGTCATACAAGGCATCCAAAGCTTTTAGAGCTTTATCAGAAAGAATAGCTTTATCTGGAGGAGGGGCAGCAGGTGCAGGAACTGGAAAATCAGCAACGGAAGAGGAGGGGACTGCACAGGAGTCAGAAGCAATGGGGATAGAGCTTTCAGCTGCTGCCTTATTCTCCTCTTCTTTATCAGCCTGGATAAGCTCATCCAAATCAGGTAGGGGAGAGTCATCCATAACAAAAGTTGGGGCTGGAAAATCTTCTGAAATGACCCCTGGACTAGAAGCTGAGATGGAAGCTGAAGCTGAGATAACAAAAATGTCACAGAGTTGCTTAGCAACTGCTGGACTAACTGGAGAGGTGTAGGGTACAATAGCCAAACTTGGCGTAGTAGAATCTGCTGGGAGGAATTGCAAATGTACAGTATCAAAAATATCCAGTAATTCTGGTAGATTAACTGTAGGATTCAGAGAGAAATCACCAACAATTTTTATTTGTTCAACTGACTCATCCAAATCAATGTCAGTGTCCATAAAATGAACTAACTCAACCATCTCAGAATCAAAATCTGTCAAAATTGCTGCATGTTCATCTGAATCTGCATCTGCTGTAGAGGGAATTTCTGCTGTGACTGCTGCTGCTGCTGTATCTGTATCTGCTGCAACTTCATAACTGAGCATCTCCCCCTGCCTGGGTTCAGGAGAACCTAGAGCCAAGCCCCTGGATGAAGAGGGGACAATAGATAGGGCAGAAATATGGGCAGATAAAGAATTGATGGAGGCCACAAGAGGTGTAATGGCCTCATGGATGAGAGATTTGATGAGGGGAGTGAGCAAGGAGATGATGGTAGATGGATCAAATTGGGAAGGGGAAGAGGATGGAATGGAAGGTGGAATAACAGATGGAATGGGGGCATCTGGCATGACAGTGTCTGTCAGTATGTTGTAAGATGGAATGGATGACAAATGAGGGGGAAGTGGAGACTGAGGAGGTGTAGGAATAGATGTCTCATGAGGTGAAGCAGGAGGTGTAGGAATGTTGGAGTGAGGTGAAGCTGGAGGAGTTGGGATGTTGGTAATGTCCAGTGGTGGAGATGGAGGAGGAGTTGGCACATGAGGAGGCTGTTATGGTGGAAGGGGTGCTTGAAGAGATGGTGGAGATGGAATGACCTCTTCAGCAGGGTGGGGAGTGGCCTTTACAGCCCTGGTGCTCTCAGAAGCTTGGATGGAAGAGGAGGAAGCCTTTGAGGGCTTGGAGATAGTACTCTCCCACCTGCCAAACAGAGCGCATGTGAGGCGCTTGCTGGCATTTATGAAGATGGTCGGGGAGACCATGCATTCAGCAGCCTTCTCCTGGAGAAAAATTCCCAAAAATCTGCCGAAGTAGACTTCCTTCTTGCTATTCTTTTTCTTTATCAATTCAAAGGAGATTGTGCCCTAGTTGACACGTCTCTTATTCACCACGGCGCACATAACCAGAAATTGGTAGCGAGTTATGTAATCATGCGCTGAGTGCTTTCCCATCAGCACTTTTCCTACAATGTCCGCCAGAAACTGGTAGGCGACGGAGAGTTGTTTCTTCAACAACTTATTATGGTTGCTTCCTGAAAAACCCATAAGCTTCAGCATGTCACCAAATTCTTCAGAATCCATTTCTATGTTATCTTCTCCATTTACTAAACCAAAGATCTCAGAAATAATTGCGGGAGATAACAGAATAGCTTGACTTCCGATATTGCCTGTCAGCACATCGTCCTCAGAAACTGTAGATGTATATACCCATTCTCTGATTTCAGTCGCATGTAGTTTAATTCTCCGGGTCATGAAGTCCTTCAGATTCAGTTCTTCTAGCAGTTCCAAGATATAGAGGAAAATGGGGTCCGAATGTTGGAAAGAATCGAAGTCCATATCGAAACCAGTATCAAACTTCATCGCTGCTAACGTGCTTGCTGGAATCGCCATTGATGACCTGTAGGAAAAACACAGAGAAAAACAGCGATCAATAACAAAAGAACTGAAAGCGCGGGACGGAGGTCGAAGAAAATCTAGATATAAGATTTTCAGAATATGAATCGACAAACTCCGTTCCACGAAAAGGAAAAATTCTTCGAACTGAGGTCGACGAAATAAATTATAGACAAATAATTCGTCGATCTCATCCAAAAGAATCGAAAACAGTTCATCGAACTTCGTTCGACGAAGCGTCTTCTGAAGCAAAGTTCGTCGATCTCCGTTCGACGAAAATTGTTTCCATGCAGAGAATTCGTCGATCTCCGGTCGACGAGAATCTCCCAAATTTTCCTTAATTCGTCGAACTCCGTTCGACGAACTCTAGAAAATTCGTCGAATGCAGACAGAAACTAACTTAACTCTTCTCCATTAATCATTCCCAGTTGATTTATAAAGAATTGATTTATAAAGAACAGATGAGTTTTCTCATCCAAGGGCTTGGTGAAAATGTCTGCTCTCTGTAAATCAGTAGGAATATGGATTAAGTTAATTTTCTTTTTGTCTACATTATCTCTAATGAAATGATGTCTTATTTCAATATGCTTAGTTCTAGAATGGTGAACTGGATTCTGTGATATAACAATAACACTAGTATTATCACAAAATAATGTTGAATTATTTAAGTTGACACCATAGTCTAGGAGTTGAATTTGTATCCATAACATCTGTGAACAGCAGCTGCCAGCAGCCATGTATTCTGCTTCTGCAGTTGATGTAGACACAGATGTTTGCTTTTTACAAAACCAAGAGACAAGTCTCATACCCAGGAACTGGCAAGTTCCAGAGGTACTTTTCCTGTCCACTCTACATCCAGCATAGTCAGCATCCGAGTATCCACTTAACTCAAACTCTAACTCTGCAGGATACTAGAGTCCTAGATTACGGCAACTCTTTATATATCTCAAAATGTTTTTTAGGAAAATAAGGTGAGATTCTTTAGGGTTCACTTGGAACCTAGCACAAAGGCATGTGACAAACATTATATCAGGTCTGCTAGCTGTTAGGTATAATAGGTATCCAACAATTGCCCTATAATTTTTCTGATCTACAAGTTTCCCTGCTGCATCAGAATCCACAACAACATTTGTAGCCATAGGGGTTTTCATTCCTGAAGCATCACCCATCCCAAACTTCTTAATAAGCTCATTAGCATACTTAGCTTGGGAGAGGAAGATACCATCAGGGAGCTGCGTCACTTGGATATCAAGGAAGTAGGAAAGCTCACCCATGCTACTCATCTCAAATTTAGAATGCATGAGGTCAGCAAACCTCTTGCACAATTTGGGATCAGTAGACCCAAAGATGATGTCATCCACATATATTTGTGCTAACAAAATTTGGTCCTTAAGATATCTAGTGAAAAGAGTTTTATCTATGGTTCCTCTTGTAAATTTATGCTCTAAAAGAAAGCTTGCTAAGGTCTCATACCAAGCTCTTGGAGCTTGCTTTAAATCATAGAGAGCTTTATGCAATTTAAAAAACAAAAGAAGGTTGAGTTGGAGAGATAAAATCTGGAGGTTGTTCTACATAAACCTCTTCTTGAAGTACTCCATTCAGAAATACACTCTTGACATCCATTTGATAGACCTTGAATCTCTTGTGAGCTGCATAGGCAAGGAATATTCTTATGACCTCTAACCTTGCAACAGGGGCAAAGGTTTGGTCATAGTCAATTCCTTCCTCTTGCCTATAGCCTTGAGCAACAAGCCTAGCCTTGTTTCTCACTATGTTTCCTTGAGCATCCAACTTGTTCCTATAGACCCATTTGGTTCCAATAACTGAGTAGTTATGGGTTCTTGGAACCAAATCCCAAACTCTACATCTCTCAAACTGATTTAGTTCCTCTTGCATTGCAATGATCCAGTGGGGATCTTGCTCTGCTTCATGGATGGTGAGAGGTTCAATTTGAGAGAGGAAACATACATGCATCAAGTCTTGGTTGAGTTGATTCCTTGTCTGTACACCTGCTGAAATGTCTCCAATCACTTGAGATATGGGGTGATCTCTAAGTGTGACAAGATCAGTTGGTGGAGTTTGTTGAGCAACAACTTCTGTAATTAATTCCTCTTGAGGAATGGTACTAGCTGTTGAGGGAAGTTCAGCCACTTTCTCTTGAATTTCTTCTTCACATTCTTCAGCAACCTGTGGAGTAGGATGGTTTAATACCTCATGGGTAAGGTTTAGTCCATCCATAGACTCATACAGTTGTGGAACCTGCAAGAAGCTATTGGTAGAAATCTCTTTCTCCTTATATGACATGTTAGCTTCATCAAAAGATACATGAACAGATTATTCAATTTTAAGGGTGGATTTATTGAAAACCATATAGGTCTTGCTTACTTGGGAATATCCTAGAAAAATCCCTTCTTCAGCCTTGGCCTCAAACTTTCTAATGTATCTTTTATTGTTAGTGTGAATGTAACAAATACAACCAAAAACTTTAAAGTATGTGATTTTAGGTTTCTTCCCTTTAAGTAATTCATAGGGGCTCTTGTTTTTCAGTTTATGTATAAGGCTTCTATTCATGACATAGTTGGCAGTATTTACAACTTCTGCCCAAAAAGGATAGATGCATGCAAGCATCTGCCAATAATGTACCTGCAGATTCAATGAGTTTCCTATTTTTCTTTTCAGCAACCCCACTTTGTTGGGGAGTTCTAGGAGCTAAGAAGCACTGCCTGATACCTTTCTTCTCACAGAACTCATGCATAAGAAGAGACTCAAACTCTGTGCCATGATCACTTCTGATCAATGCAACATGAGTAGAGAACGCAATCTGTATAGTTCTGAGAAAATCTGTAAGAACCTTGAATGTATCTGACTTAGCTCTCAGAAAGGCTACCCAACTAAATATAGAGAAGTCATTAACAATCACTAAAGTATAAGACTTCCCTCCTAGGCTTTGTACTGCAATGGGTCCAAATAGATCCACATAAATCAAATACAATATCCTAGGTGAATCACTTTTATTAATGGATTTAAAACTAGTTTTGGTTTGCTTGCCTAATTGACAAGCCCTGCATAGGCTTTCCTTCCTGTAGGGGCCAGAAGGTAAACCTCTAACAAGGTTGTCTTTAGATAACCTAGATATATTCTTAAGGTTTACATGTCCTAGTCTTTTATGCCATAACTCATTTTGATTACTAGTAACATTCAGTAAGCAGATATCAGTTGTGGCAGATATAAAATCTACTAAATATATGTTATCTTGTCTAAGTCCAATTAAAACAGTTTTGTTTTTATTATCAATAATAGAACAGGAGGTAGAATTAAAATGTACCTGAAACTTTCATCACATAATTGACTTATGGATATAAGGTTATGTTTAAGTCCTCTTACATATGTTACTTTCTTGAAGGTCACTGATCCAATCTTCACTGTCCCATATCCTTCTGATTGACCACTGTTGGAATCTCCAAAAATCTCCTTTGGTCCTAGCTTGGGTTTGTAATTGGATAGATTGCCCTTGCTGCCTGTCATGTGTTTGGAGCAACCACTATCCAAGTACCAGGTTTGACTCATCCTTGGACAGCTCTTCACCTGTACCTGCAAAGAAAAACAAAATTCAATTGTTCTTGACCCAGGTCACCTTGGGTCCTCTATTTTGTTGAAAAGTAAAGCTGGAAATAACTGATAAAGCAGGTTGAGATTTATAACCTAAGGGGTGATATCTCCTAGGTGGAATTACCCAATCAGCTACTGGATTAAATGTCTTATTAGTTGACTTAAAATTTCTGTAAGAGAAATGATTTAGGTTTGGTATTTCTGGGTTCGAAGAATTGTTGTAAGTTCGTCGACCAGAGTTCGACGAATAGGGATGAGATCGTCGATCTCTGCTCAAAGAATGACAGTAGTCATTTTCTGCGCCCCAAGTTCGTCGACCTCTACTCGACGAACCATACACAGTTCGTCGATCGCAGTTAGACGAATTGTTATATCTGAAGTTTGTGTTCAGCGTTCTTCGATCTGGGTTCGACGAACTAGCCACATTTCGTCGATCTGAGTTCGACGAATGCTGCTGAACTTTGTTTTTATTTGCTATTTTCAGATTTTTGTTTCTCTTGTCTATGGGTCTTGGATTGCTTTCTGACATTGGTTTGTCTATTAACTTTTCTTTTCCCTTGACAAAGATAAACTTGATGGGGGTTGAAAGAATATTCTTCTTAATTATGGGGGGTAAAATTGATGAAGCACCCAAGCCCAGCTTGCCATTTAATCTGGCATTCACTGTGTTTGTAATGTCCATCAGCTTGAGGCTTCTCCCATTGAGAGATTGCTCAAGTTGTTTGACCCCACATAATTCAGATTTTAATTTAATTATTTGTTCATTAGCTAAGGTTAGTTGGTCTGTTAGCTTTATGTTCTCTGAATTTACAGATTCAAGACTCCCTAATCTTTCTCTAAGAGTTTTTATTTCCTTTTCTGAATTGATTAGGTCTAAGCACATAGATTTGAATTCAGCTTTAAATAAATCAGAACTAAAGTCAAAGCTAGAGATAACTTGATCTGCCTCTGAGTCTGAGGCAGCTTCATCTTCAGATTCTTCTTCTGTTCCAGAACAGCTCCTGGAGGCATCAATTGCCATTAGGCACACCTCCTTGGATCTTACTTCTTACTCTTCTTCACTTGAACTGGAGGAAGATGTTTCTTCTTCAGTTTCACTCCAAGTCTCAGCAATAAATCCCTTGTCTTTCTTTTTATATTTGATGGAGGAGGGTCTGCTGCTGTGCTTTCTCCTAGAGTCCTTTTCTCTGCACTTGCCCTTCTTCTGGTTTTCTGGACATTCTGAGATGTAATGTCCAGGCTTTCTGCAACCAAAGCACACAACCTCCTTGGTTGGTGTCTTATCATACTTGGGCTTATCATCCTGTCTGGATGATTTCCTTTTGAAATCCTTCCTTGCCATCTTGTAGAACCTTTTGGCAAAGAGGCTCATGAGCTCTTCATTGGAAGTTGATGTCTCACTTTCTTCAGATGCTTTGAAGGCTATGCTGTGCTCCTTTCTAACTGGAGTTGTTGCCTTCTGTTCTGCTGCTTCTCTTGATTTGATCAGTTGCTCATAGGATTTCAATTTGCCTAACAGAGACTCAGTTGATATCTTATTGAGGCTTCTGGCTTCTTTAATTGGCCAGATTATGGAATCCTAAGAGCTAGGGAAGCACATCAATATCTTATCATTCACCTCTGTTAAGGTGATGTCCTTATCCAGGGTTTTGAGCTCATTGATGATTGTACTCAGCCTGTTGTATATTTTTGCCACTGATTCATTCTCATCCTTTTTAAAGTTCTCATACAGTGAAATGAGACTGGATCTTCTGTCCTTTCTTTCATCTGCAGAGCCAGCTACCATTTGGTTAAGGGAATCCCAAATGGCTTTGGCTGAGGTGCACTCAGCCACCTTCTGGAATATGTCATCTGACAAAGTCTGGGCTAAGATATTCATTGCCTTAGCATCTGCCATCTTGGCTTTCTTATATGCATCATTGTTTTCTGGAGGAGGCACTGCAGTCATGTTGGTGGAAGTGCTGGTAGAAGCTGTAGGTCCTGGAGGTACACCTGTCAGAATAACAGAAAAAATATCATCATCAATAGAAATCATGTATAACTTGATTCTTGCCTTTCAGATGACAAACTTGTTGAGGTTGCACACTGGAGGTCTAATGCTTGCATAATCTTTGCTTTGGGCAATGTCTGTGAAGAAATAAATCTAATAACAGAAGCAAACAAATAGATCTAACTAGAGGGATCTTTGTGGTTCAGGTGTTAGCCTATGCAACCACTAAGGTGTGGTATTTTAACCAACCTGGCTCTGATACCAATTGAAAGTGCAGGTTAGATCTGAAATACTCTAGAGGGGGGGGGGGGTGAATAGAGTATAGTGCTCACTAAAAACTTTTTACAACTTTTGTTGTATTCCTAAGTGAACAAGTCAGTAAGTAAATAAAACTAAGCACATCAACTAAGCAATCACAGAACAGCACAACCAAAACACAAAGAAGGGTAACCAGACGACACAAGAATTTTATAGTGGTTCCCCAACCTGGGTACATGCACTCTTCTACCACCCTGGTAGGAATCTACTCAGGTTTATGATCAGGTGCCTGACACCAATGAGCTTTTGTTCAGGTGCTCAAAAACCAAAATCTCAAGTCTTTTGGAAGGAGACTTGCAACCAGAATAATTTTGAAGGGAATTAAAATCCTGTACAGGAATTGGAAGTAAGGAGATGGTGTCTTCTCTTTCTCAAAACAGCTGAGAAGACTTGTTGATTGATTGTAGCAGATCTTGCTCCCCCTGAGATCTTGAATTAATTAGGAATGCTGGAGCACTGCTTCAGGGTGATAGGTCTTCAAAGACCTAGAATGCCTGGACCAGGATTTGTTTCAGGAACTCCTTTGACAGATTGTTATTTTGTTGTCCTTTGAAGTTATCCTGCAGAGTTGAAGGAAGAAGACTCTTGATAGTATTTGATTGTTCTTCTTCTCCTTGAAAATGTTCTCTGGTCAGGCTAATTGCAGTAGAACTTTTGATTTCAGTATGATTGTTCTTCTGTGCAATCTGAGAGTGTCTGTCTGATTTTCTGTCTGTATGTATCACTGTATTGCTTGTTGTCTGTGTTGATGTCTATTGCTTGATTCTTTCTTTTTCTTGTCTCTTTCTTTTTGACTGACTGAGAACATTCAAAATTCGAATGTTGAGCAGTAATGGCAGTCGACCTTGGAAGGAAGCGACAATCAATGATTTCCCCAACTGTCCCATGGAAAAACGGCATGTAATCGTCCATAGTCAATGCGCGTTCTAACGGTAACATTCCGAGAAGATCTGGCATTAATAACTCCGGAATCATCGCCAAGAAACGGGACGGGAAACCTGAAGATGACCTAGTCTGGATTCGTCGAACAAAGAACACAATTCGTCGAGCTGAGTTTGAGTTCGTCGAGCTGAGCTTGAGTTCGTCGAGCTGAGCTTGAGTGAGTTCGTCGACCAGACAATCTTCATTCGTTGAACAGACAGACTTCATTCGTCGAGCAGATAATTATCACTGTCAGACAGTATTCGTCAAACTGAGATCCAAATTCGTCGAGCGAAGAAAGATTGTGGACTTAGCCAAATATTCTGCATCTGCTGAAATTCAGTGTCGACATAAGCTGGTGTCGACTGATTGATCTTGGTGTCGACTCAAATCTTCTTGTGTCGACATGAAATCCTGGTGTCGACACAAATCCTCTGATGTCGACATAAATTTTCTGGTGTCAACACAAACCCTAAGTGTCGACACAAATACTCTGAGTTCAGAATTCGTCGAGAGAGTAATGCATTTGTCGACCTGAGAAGCTGAGAACTTGAGGTCCAAGTTCGTCGAGCTCAGAATCTAATTCGTCGACCGAAGATTGAAGCTGGACTTAGAAAAATTCTGAAGTTGTCCTGAATTTGGCTTGATGTAGAAACTCTGTCTTCGTCGAACAGAGAACAAGGATCGTCGAGCTCAGCACTAAGAATTGTCTCACGATCGTCGAGCGCAGAACACCTTTCATCGAGCTGAGTTCGACGAACGTCGAACTCACTTTACTTAGTCTTGAAAACTTCTAAATCTTGAGTCTCTGAAAGTCTTGATGATAGCTGGTCCATCTGATGTTGACTCTAGGGACTTGGCCTAGACTCTAGGACACAACTTGACACTAGCTATACATGATGGGTCACATCCTAAGTCAGTGAACCTAGCCCAAATCAATTAGGGATCCAACAGATCCTCTATTTCCGACCTTAACAGAGCAGGAACTCAACTGGGCCGTCAGATCTTAATTAAAGAAAATGAGCGGCTCAGATCTGCACAAATATCCCCAAATCTGGGCCGAACACGGCTTAGCACACGGCCGTGTCCCCGGCCGTGTGCCTAGATCTAGGCACGATCGTCGAACATAGAGAATCACACGGGCTCAGACACGCCCGTGTCTCAATCGACACGCCCGTGTCGGGATATGACACGCCCGTGTCCTGGGACCGTGTAACAGAAAACCGCCACGCCAACCGACACGACTCTTGGGAACACGGGTACTGACACGGGTAGGCACACGCCCGTGTCAGATGACACGCCCATGTCACTCTGCCGTGTTTCCTGCCGTGTCCTTCTCTGGACACAGCCGGGCAACAGAGGGCTCCACACGGCCTTGGACACGCCATTGTCCTAGGCCGTGTACCCCTAACCAGGTACCAAAAATTCCCTTTTTGACGCGACAAGCTCGATTACGATTTTCGGGGCGTTACAAATCTCCCCCCTTAAGGAATTTCGTCCCGAAATTAAGTAAAGGTACACAAAATTAAATGTTACTGAGTGTAATAACTAGGGGTATTCCTCCAACATAGCTTGCTCTCGCTCCCAAGAAAGCTCCTCACGTCCGCAGTTATCCCAACGGACCTTAGCCATTCGGATTTCCTTGTTGCGGAGTCGTTTGACTTCAACGTCTTTTATACGTATAGGCTTGACCTTTGTCGTCAACTCGTAATCAACCGACACTTGATCGACCGCAACTATCTGCGAAGGCTCTTGCACTGCCTTACGCAACACCGATACGTGGAACACATTGTGCAGCCCACTCAACTCCACCGACAACTTCAATCTATACGCTGCTTCGCCAACAAACTCCAGGATTTCAAATGGTCCAAGGTATCTCGGACTCAGCTTCAAGCGTCGAACCCGCGAAACACCCTTAAACGGCTTGATTTTTAAATACACCCGGTCGCCAATACCGAACTCCACATTCCTATGCTTGGCGTTATAGTACTTTGCTTGCCCGTCCTGAGCGATCTTCAACCTTTCATGAATTGAACGTACCATTGAAGTGGTGTCTTCCACCGCTTGACGTTTATACAACTTCGACTCGCCTGTCTCCAACCAAGACAACGACGTACGACACTTCCTCCCATACAAGGCCTCGAAAGGTTCCATTCCAATACTCGCTTGAAAGATGTTGTTATACGCAAACTCCACCATGTACAGGTGATCTTCCCAATGCTTTCTGAAATCTAGGATGCACATGCAAAGCATGCCCTCCATCGTTCTGTTGACCCTCTCGGTCTGACCGTCCGTCTGTGGGTGGAAGGTTGTGCTGAAACTCAGCTTAGTTCCCAACAAACAATGCACCAGCGTCCAGTCCTTCGACGTGAAGCGTCCATATCGGTCACTAACAATACTGCGCGACACACCATGCAACAGTATGATATTATCCACATAGAGTTTGACTAACGTTTCCACCGGATCGTCCTTCATATTCGGGATGAAGTGCGACACTTTTGTAAACCTATCTATGACCACTCAGATGGGTCGTTTCCCCTCTGCGACTTTGGCAAATCATGCACAAAATCCATAGAAATGTCGTCGAATTTCCATTCCGGGATAGGCAAGGACTTTAGGAAGCCTTCGGGCTTCTGGCACTCCGCTTTCACCAAGGCACAAGTTTGGAACTTGGCCACATAAAGTGCTACATCCTTCTTTAATCCTGGCCACCAGAATAACTTCTTCATGTCTCTATACATCTTCGTGCTTCCCGGGTGGATTGAGTACTTGGTATGATGTGCCTCATACATCAACTCCTCCTGAAGATTATTCGCCCTAGTGATGCATAGACGACCATCCTTCTTTAGCAGTCCATCCTCAACCGCAAACTGGGAATTTGACCCATCCAAAGATTCATCTAAGATCTGTTTCATGCTACTATCCTGAATCAAAGCCCATCGAACTCTATCAGCCAGGTCATACTGCACCTCTGTCCAACACAATATCGCCCCGACATTAGACTACTTATCGACGCAGGAAATCTCTAATGCATCCAAATCACAGACCAATCTCTCATCATGTACCGACAACAAACTTGCTTGCGCAGGAGCCCTACGGCTCAACGCATCCGCCACTGCGTTTCCTTTCCCAGGTACATAATGTATCTTGAAGGTATAGTCCCCCAAGAACTCCATCCACCTCCACTGTCTCATGTTCAGATCCTTCTGATCTAACAGGTACTTCTGGCTCTTATGGTCGGTGTATATATCGACCTTTACCCCATACAGATAGTGCCTCCACAGCTTTAGAGCAAATATCATGGCCGCTAACTCTAAGTCATGGACCGGATAATTCCTCTCGTGAACCTTCAACTATCGTGATCCATAGGCTATCACATACCCATGCTGTAGTAGAACACAACCCAAACCACTGCCCGAAGTGTCACTATAAATCTCAAACCCTTCGGTTCCACTCGACGAACATAAAATAGGCGCCATGGTCAACCGCCTCTTTAACTCTTCAAAAGCCTGCTCACACTCTAGTGACCAAACGAACTTTTGATCTTTCCTTGTCAACATCGTGAGTGGTAACGCTATCCGCGAGAAGTTCTCTACGAAGCCCTATAGTAGCCGGCATGCCCCAGAAAGCTCCGAACTTCCGCCACTGTAGACAATACAGGCCACTCCCGTATCGCTGCTATCTTCGTCGGATCCACCGCTATCCCTTCTCCACTAACAACATGACCAAGGAATGCTACTGAGGATAATCAGAACTCACACTTGGAGAACTTAACATACAACTGATTCCTCCTCAACGTCTTCAACATCATGTGTAGATGCTTGTAATGGTCCTCCTCATAATACGAGTATACCAAGATATCATCGATAAATACTATCACGAAATGATCCAGGTATTATCTGAACGTCCTGTTCATCAGATCCATAAACACAGATGGCGCATTGGTCAACCCAAATGGCATGACCATGAACTCGTAATGCCCAAACCGCGTGCTGAACGCTGTCTTTGGGATATCGCTTTCCCTTATCCTCAATTGGTAGTAGCCGGACTTCAGATCTAACTTCGAATATACAGTTTACCCAACCAATTGATCAAATATATCGTCAATCCTGGGGATCAGATATTTGTTCTTCTCCGTAAGCTTGTTCAACTCCCGATAGTCAATATAGAATCGTAAGCTCCCATCCTTCTTCTTAACGAAAAGAACCAGTGTGCTCCAAGGCGACAAACTTGGACGCACATACCCTTGCTCCAATAACTCCTGCAGTTGCACCTTCAATTCCTTCATCTCTCACGGCGCTATCTGATACGGAGAGCGTGACACCGGTTTGGCACCCGGTACCAACTCAATGGTAAAATCAATCTCACGTTGAGGAGGGGCTCCTGGGAGATCATCTTGGAACATATCAGGATACTCGGACACAACTGGGATACTGTCCAGACTTGGCCTAGGCATTGAAACCTGCACTAAGGTGACAAACAGCTCTGCACCAGACTGAACTGCCTTAATAACTTGAAGGGCCGACATCAAAACTTTACCCGACCCCTTCATGCCCGCAAACGTAGTCTCACGTTCAGTATGTAGTCCCAACTTAACCTCCTTTCGGTTGCAATCGATGTAAGCTCGTTGCTCCGAGAGCCAGTCCATACTAAAGATTACGTCGAACTCCACTAACAGTAGAACCAACGCTCGCAAATCAAACTCCTGGTCCCCAATCCGAATCTTTACCACACAGAACTTATCCGTACGCATTGAGCACCCATTGAGCAACAACACATCCAACTTGTCTTTTGCCATCGAGGAAGGGACCCTGATGAGCGATATGAACCTTTCAGACGAGAAGGAATGCGATGCTCCCGTATCAAACAGGGCTCTCGCTGGACGATCGAAAATCAACACGAAGCCTAGCAACAACAAATATAAGCTAACATATAAAAGGTAACAACTACATAAAGTTAAACTGCTATAATTTAACTCATACCTGTCACCACGTCAGCTTGTTTCATGGCCTCTTGCATACCAAGATTATAAACTCTAGGCTGGACTGGAGCATGATGGGACGCGGTTGACTCCACCGCCTTCCCTTTCTCTTCGTAGGTCGCTCCAGGCTTCCTCTCGGACTTTGCACATCTGCTCCAACACTCACGAGCAAAGTGCCCCGTCTTCCCACAGTTGTAGCAAGCTCCTGGAACTCGACTTGTGGTTTCCCCCGATGCACCAGACAAAGGGGTTGAGTTCGAAGTCTTCTGCTTCTTGTTCCATATGCGGAATCCTGACTTTGCATTTGGCACTTTGAACTCTGCCTTCTTTTCCCCTAGGTCCTTCTTCTCTTGGACTTTCTTCACAACCTTTTCCAATGACCGTGCCGAATTGACCAAGGCTAGGAAGCCCTGCGCCTTAGGCCCAGCAAGGAGTAACTGTAGGTCGCCGCGTAGACCCTCATAAAATCGGTTGGTCTTCCTCTCTTCTTCCGTAAACATAGCACCAGCATACCGACCCAACCGTGTAAACTCGTGGAGATACTCGTCCACGCTTCTGGCTCCCTGAGTTAGCCCAAGATACTGATTTTCCATCTCAAGCTTCTGAGCAGAGGGTAGATATCTGGCCAAAAACAATCTTGAGAATTCCTCCATATGCACATCAACAAGCTGCCTTCCCACTAAGAGATGAAACTCCAACTCATCCCACACAGCCTCGCCTCACCAGACAAAAGGAAGGTCGCTATGGTGGTAGAGAGCCAATCGTCAGCTTGAGCTGGCGTTCCAACCCCATCGAACTGTAACGCCCCGAAACTCAAAAGAGCAACGGGAGGCGTTTTGGGCCAAAATTGGATTCTGGCAGGGGGCACACGGCCTGGGACACGGGCGTGTCCCAGGGCATGTCAAGCTGGAGTCGATGATTTGGTCGAGAGGTCGACGATTTTGGAGTCGACGATCGTCGAGCAGAGAACACGGCCAGAGACACGGGCGTGTCTCAGGGCGTGTCGAGCCCATGTCGACGATCGGCCCGGGGAGTTGACGAATTTCGCTCGACGATGTGTCGAGACAAGGCACACAGCCTAGGACACGGGTGTTGGGTACATTGGAATAAATGTACCTGATTTGAAGAAGCCTCACCCTACTCAATGATATACATCAAAATGTATTTGATGTGTTTCGAGTTTAGTTGTGCAAGTTAAGTATTTACAGGGAAAGCTGAAAAGTTTCTAAGTCCATGTGTCGACACCCAGAAAAAAAGTGTCGACACTTAAGAAGACTTGTGTCGACACCCAGAGAAGCAGTGTCGACACTTGGAGTTATTGTGTCGACACCAGGGATGCAGCGTCGACACCAGAAGGAAAGTGTCGACACATACAGGCTGTGTCGACACTCAATGAAGAAATGTCCAGAGAAGCAGTGTCGACACTTAGAAGCAGTGTCAACACCCAGATGAACTTTGTCGACATCAGAAAGTGTCGACACTAGGAGGCTGTGTCGACACTCAGCAAAGTTCAACAAATTCTAAGTATAAGTGTCGACACAAAGGAGATGTGTCGACACTCAGCCAAAGTCTCAACACAAGAAGAATGTGTCGACACAAGGAGAAGTGTCGACACTCAGCAAGTATCAACACAGAAGGCATGTGTCGACACCAAGAAGATGTGTCGACACTGAACAAGTTCAACACAAGAAGATGTGTCGACACAAAGGAGTTGTGTCGACACTTACAAGAAATCAACTAAGTACTGAAGAACAAGGAGTTGTGTCGACACACAATATCAGTGTCGACACATGTTGAAGAAGCAGTGTCGAGAAGTAATTTCTACAACACAAGGAGTTGTGTCGACACCATGAAGGCTAGTGTCGACACTTAGTCTACTTGTGTCGACACTTAGTCTATCAGTGTCGACACTTAAAGACTGACTGTCTCGACACTTTCAGACAGTTACAGATATTTCAAGAAGTGACTGGATGACATGACAGCTGCCATTCCAGCCTGTCTACTGCAACTGTCAGAGATGTCAGAAAGCTGTTAGAAACCGGATCAGCCGGTCACCATGAAGAAAGTCTATATAAAGGCTTATACATTCAACAGATAATTAGTTGTTGGAAATCACCAAAGTGCTCAAGTAATTCATTGAAGATTCAATTCAAGTGAAGATCTAAGTAGTTGGAGAGAGATAGCTCCTTCCAAGAAGACAGCTGTTGAACCAGGCTGTGAAGAAGGTTTCAGATTGAGATCTGAAACTTAAGTTGCAGTGATTGAAGATCAGCTGCATAGAGAATCAACCCTACTGTGTTCTACATTCAAGAAGCTTTGAAGGAAGCCAAGGGAGGTTGATCTCAGCAGAGTTTTTTCAAGAACTCATCAAGAAACCTGTCAACTCTTCTCTCTTATTCTGAGTTGAGGTTATATACATTATATTCTAAATTTCTTGTAGGATCCTTAGGGATCTGAGTTGTAAGCCTGAAATTATAAAGGCTGAGTGGTAGGGCCTGTGTGCCTGAGTGTAGGAGATTTTTTTCTCTGAGTGTAGGCCTTATAAAGGGCTGAGTGTAGGCCTTGTTGAAGGTTGAGTGTAGGTCTTTGTGAAGACTGAGTGGTAGGGCTTTGTGCCTGAGCTGTAGGAACTTGTTTGGGGTTCTGAGTGTAGGATCTGAGGAATAGTGGAGGAGTTTGGCCGAATCTAGTACACTACTAGATAGGCGAAGGGGGAAAGTGGATGTACCCAGACCTTGGGGAACCACTATAAAACTGTGTGTACTCTGTGTATGTGATTGATTCTGTGTATGCTGTTTATAGTTCTGTGGACTCTGTGATATAATCTGCCTAAAAGTTTAAAAAGCTTAAGTCACCTATTCACCCCCCTCTAGGTGTTTAGGTACAATTTCTTTCAAGTGGTATCAGAGGGAGGTTACTCAAAAAGGACATAACTGTCTGAGTAAAAGATCCTGTTGGCAGATTCACTATAATCAAGTGCAGAATCAAGAAAATGGGTTCCACAGAGAATCATAAAGAACTTGGATCCATGAAGTTGCCAATCTGTAGAAAGGAGATTTTTGGCATCTGGAAAGAAAGGGTTAGACTATTTATGGAAGCCTCTGACCCTAGAATCTATATCACAGTTAAAGAAGGGCCATATGTGCCAATGAAGGTATCTGTGTTGGATGCAAATCAGAGAACTCCAAAAGACTTTTCTGAAATGACCAAGGATGAGATTATTCTGGCCACCATGGACAAAAGGGCCCAGAATATTATAGTAAGTGCAATAGATGATGCTACATTTCAGAACTTGATACACTGTAAAACATCAAAGGAGATGTGGGATACTCTGATAGTGTACATGGATGGTTCAAAAGAAGTTAGATAGGACATAAAGTCTTTGTTAAACCAAGAGTATGAGAGCTTCAGACAAGGAAGGTCTGATAGCATAACTGAGTGCTACAAGAAATTCTATAGGATAGTTAATGAGTTAATGTCCTATGGAAGAGAATTCAGCAATTATGAGCTGAATGATAAGTTCTTGAGGTCCCTAACAAAGAACTGGGACACCAAGATTTGTGCCATAAGGGAAATGCCAAATTAGCAGATATTCCTCCTCCAACATTGTTTGGAAAGCTGTTATCATATGAAATGCAGCTAATGGTTAGGAAAGAGGAGGAGAAGACTACCAGATTTGAGCATAAAGAAATAGCAGTGGCATTCAAGACAGAAGACACCAAGAAATATAAAAGTAAGTCTCCATCTCCACCTCCAAAAGTGGCTGAGACTGAGTTAGATGAATCAGAAAGCAGGAATTCTGAAATCAGTGAGAGTGATAAGGACTTTGCAGCCTTCACAAGACATTTTCAGAAGTTCCTAAAGAAGAAACAGTGGAGGTCTAAGCCATCCACTTCACAGAAGTCTTCAAAGAATGACAGGAGAAAGCCTAAGTCAAGTAGAACTACATCTTCAAAGATAGTTTGTTATTGTTGTAACAAACAAAGACATGTTGTTGCTGACTGTCCAGAGAAGAGGAAAGAGTCTACCGATAAGAAGAAGACTCAAATCAAGGGCAAAAAGGAAAGGTCCTTTGTTGCAAAGAAGGACAAAAGTCTGTCAGATATGTCTTCTTCAGAATCAGATTCAGAAGCTGAAGCTTACATTGGACTGTTTGCTGAAGAAGAGAAAGAGGAGTTCATCCAGTTAATGAACTCTATATATGAGCATGAGGACAATCAGTGCCAGGGACTGATGGCCTTGTTAGAAGGAGACAAAATCCAGGATCAGCCTGGACCAAGTCATGTACTAAATTGTTCTGCTGATTCAATTTCTAGTACTGAGTCAGATTCAGATACATCATCATCAAGTGATGAGAGTGCATCTGAATCTGAAGGAGACATTCATCAATTAATTGATGAATATAGAGTAGTGTTGCAAGCTTTGAAGAAAAGCAAATCCTTGACCAAGAGTCAGGCTAAGGAGATTGCTAATCTCAAAGTGGCTGCAACAGATTTTGATAAGTTGATTGATCAAAAACTAAATGAAATAGCCAGGCTGAAGAACATAACTGTTATTCAGATGGGGACTATAACATTCAAGAATGATCAAATCAGAAATCTGGAGATTAGTCTTCAGAAGGAGAGAGATATAGTTGCAAGGTTTTCTAAACCAAAATCTATTTTACCTTTGATAGATGAATTTGTACATCAAAAGGGTAAAACTATATTAGGGTTTACACAACCTGCTAGGACTGAAAAGTCCAAGTCTAAGGGCAAAGCCCCAGTACTCAATAAGCCTGTTGTAGATAAAACAGTTAGGGTTGTACCTAAGCAAAGGTACAACAGATTTGAGTGCTGGTGTTGTGGAAAGATAGGCCACTTTGCCATGGACTGTTGGCACAATTCAAGTGCCAAAGTGAGTAGCAATCTGCCTGTTAGAAAAGCTACAGGTAGTTTTGTTAAGAGGCAAACTAACCAGCACCAAGAACACAAGAATTCTTTGGGTTCTAAGGTTAACTAATCTGTTTTGCAGGTGAGTCTAAGTGACCATGCCCCAATATGGTACTTGGATAGTGGATGTTCCAGGCACATGACTGGAACTAGGGGATTGCTAAAGGACTACACACCAATCAAGGATGGTCCTAAAGTCACCTTTGGTGGTTCCGAAAAAGGAATCATCAAAGGTTTTGGTAACATTTCTAGCAACCTTATAACAATTACTCAAGTGGCTTATGTTAAAGGATTGAAACATAACCTTATTAGTATAAGTCAGCTGAGTGATTTAGGATATGACATCTCATTTGTCAAAGATGGTTGTCATATCAGGAGATCAAATGATCAAGAGATCATTCTGACTGGTTACAGAAAGAGAAATGTCTATTGTCTAGACATTATGTGTGAGAACAATGTTTCTCCAGTGTCTCTTGTAGCTGATGAGAAAGTCTCCCATTGTGTCAAATGGCACAAGAGACTAGCCCATCTTAACTACAAGACAATTGGCCAACTCTATAGCAAAGAGTTAGTGAGGAATGGTCCTCAGGTTAAATGTATTAAAGATGGGATATGCTCAGCTTGTCAAAAGGGCAAGCAGACTAGATCCACCTTTAATAGCATTGAAAACAAAGATGCTGTGAGGTGCTTATACCTCTTGCATATGGATCTCTTTGGTCCTATGCCAGTTCACAGCCTAGGTAGGAAGGTCTACACATTTGTGGTTGTAGATGACTACTCAAGGTTTTCCTGGGTGTTCTTCCTTAGACAGAAATCTGAAACACCTAGTATCTTTTATAGTTTTGTCAAACAAATTCAGAATGAGTTAGACAGTATAGTGGTCAAAATAAGAAGTGACCATGGTACTGAATTCCAATCTGATAGTATGACAAAGCTATGTGAAGAGTTTGGGATATTTCAAGAATTTTCTTCACCAAGAACACCTCAGCAAAATTGCATTGTGATGCGCCCGCGAACAGACTCTTACTGTGGTTGGTTCGGTGAGTCGATCGCCGCGGGCGTGCTAGGGTAGGCAAGTGCACCTATCGCAAGTAGTACTCGATATTCGGGGGAATACCGAGGTCGTATTGTTCTCGGGGTCGCGTTGACTATTCTTACTCCTCCGGGAGGACTATTATTTTACTGAAAGTAAGGCGGATTTTTTTAATTAACTAAAGACGGAAAAGCAAAGGAGCGAAAAAATGATTTAGAAAATATTCGATGAAGGGTTAACGCTCGGCATCGAATCGGATTAAGACTAAAACAATTTTTAATAATTATAGGACTTAGTTTTCAAATTAATAATAAGGCAACTTGGCCGTGGAGGTTCCACAAATGTGAGCTCACCTAGCTATAGGGATATCGCTCACCTAAATGTTAAGACTATTCGACCGAACGTTAGTCCGACGAAGGATTCCTCTTAACGCCCGCTTTACGCTAAGAACCCCGCTATTGGGTGGGGAACCCAATCCGGTAGAATTACGCTTGTCCTCTCTCGATGGTATGCACACAACTCTATTTACCCAGGGGTGATCGGTCTATATGCACCGCCTCTCGGCTAGCTAGCATATGGACTACGGAAATAGGGCCCACAAATCGATATGTGGTCCTACGCGTCGTAAACCCGGGGTAAACCTTAAGTCCTTAAATTAAAATGACAATAAAGAGCTTCAATTATTAGAAATCTTTTTAAATGTCCCAATGCTCTTCGATGCCGAGGCTAATAGCGATTAGCCACACATCGGTATGGGGACGGCTTTATAATTTAGTGAGACGCGAGTTCGAAATTAAACGCTAAACGATTATAAGAAGGGGACAAGAAAAATAACAAATATTTAGAAAACTGAAAAGTTAGCTAAAACAAGAACTCACGCACACTACAAATTATAAATTAAACAAGAACTAAGTTACACATGAAAGAAATTTGCATAATTGAAATTTGCGAGTCCCACTCAAACGAGTGGGGGCGGTAAATAAAAGATGAAAATTGCAAGTCCTACTCAAACGAGTAGGACTGAAATGAAAGCGAGTCCTACTCAAATGAGTAGGAGAAAATAAATGCGATTACATGGCTTTCTCAAATATTTACAGGGAGATAAAGATCCGTCCATTTAACTCAAGTGAGTAGGCGAAAAAATAAAGAAAGAAAATTACAAGTCCTACTCAAACGAGTAGGACTGAAATAAGGTCCGTCCATTTAACTAAAGCGAGCAGGCGGAAAAAATAAATAAAGAAAATAACAAGTCCTACTCAAACGAGTAGGACTGAAAATGAAAACGATGCGCCATTTAACTCTTAACGAGTAGGCGGAAATAAATGCATACAAACACACACACTCCATATGAATTTCAAGAAAGCAATAAAGCTAACACCTACACTCACACACTCTACAAAATTTGAACAAAGCATTAAAAGAAAGCATTAAAATTTAACACCTACACTCACACACTCTACATAATTTGAACAAAGCCTTAAAAGTTATACTCATACACTCACACACACAACATGAAAATTAAGAAGAATAAAAGAAAATTTATGCTCATATACTCATACACACTAATAACGAAGAAAAATCAAAATTGCTAATAAATTAAAATAACAAGATTTCTACTCCTAAAGCTTACCCAAAACACATAAAAAGAACAAATAAAAAGAGAATGAACAAAAAGTTTTCCAAAATAAAGTCAAAATCAAAGGTGCTCAAAAATTAAAACTATAACTTTTTCATTCTTAAGAATTCATAAAAGTGATAAAAAAAGTGAAGAGAAAATGAAAAGAACAAAAGAGGTTTTACAATCCTAAAAGAAAAACTAAGTAAAAAGAAAAGAACAAAATCACTTTTCAAATCTCTTTTATAAATTCATAAGAATGAAATCCTAATTCTTTCAAGAAAAAGACATGGTGAAAAAGAGGAAAACCTATCATACCTAAGCATGAAGACAAGTTAAAAACATGAATATTAAGCATGTTACACTCATACACACACACACACACACACACACACACACACACACTTTTCATAAATGAAGAACAAAGATGAAACTAAGAATAAAAAGGAGAAGGAAAGTGAGCACAAGTGTTCATTCCAAAGCCAAATATGAAGAGAAAATCTAACATTTTTATTGATTAAAGGAAACTATTACAAGCTATTACAAAGACAATGCTAAAACAAAGACAAAATTCAAAGAAAAAGGGGAAAGAAATCTCCTTACATAGCAAGGAAATCACGGATGCAGCCCACAAAAAGACACTAAAATGGCCCAAAAATCTGAACCCTTGGACCTTACAGAAATGGGCAATTTAAAGGCAAAAAATTCAAATTACACGCCCTAGGTCACGGGCGTGTAGGGGGGGGGGGGGGCGTGTTAGTACTATTCATGAAGGCGACCGACGATTGGACAGGAAAGTTGACTTCGGGATGAGTTCGCGGCAGTCACGCCCCAGGTCACGGGCGTGACTCTGGGCGTGTCGGGGAGGTAGAACCGGGCGCGGGTTGCGTCAAAAGTCTTTGGCAGCATCTTGTCGGGCCAGCTGGAAAGGTCACGCCCCAGGTCACGGGCGTGACGCTGGGCGTGACTGTTGGTGTCGACACTCGACAATCGTCGAGTGGAAAGTGTCGAGTTGAAACTGTGGAGCTGAGATTGAGTCACGCCCTAGGTCACGGGCGTGACTCTAGGCGTGATTGTTGGTGTCGACACTCGACGATCGTCGAGCGGAAAGTGTCGAGAGGAGAGGACACGGGCTTGGGTCACGCCCCGTGTCGGGTGACACGGGCGTGTCGCCAGGCGTGTCAAGCTTTTTTACTTTTGAAATCATCCGATTTCACGGGATATGCAATGTCACGGCTCGGTCACGGGCGTGACCAAATTATCACGGGCGTGTACTGCCCAATTTTGGCAGATTTTGAAATTTTTCTGCAAAATTAAAAAAAACAAGTTAGTAGTAATTTTACAAGAAGAGGAGTATTTTATTGAACAAAAATAAGTAAAAATGACGAAAATAAATGAAAACGACTAAATTAAAGTGCACAAAAATACGCATATTTACAATTCATCAAATACCCCCATACTTAGGCTTTTGCTATTCCAGAGCAAAATTTTGAGGTGAATCTATAAGGAATAAAAAAAACTCTAAGTTTTTGCTATCACTTAATCAATTATAAGAGAGATCGAAATAAATATACAAGGTGTAAGAGTTAAGTCCTAAAATTATGTAGATGATTTAAATAGCGCAAAAGTTTTGGCCAAAAGACTTTTTGATGTAATCAAATAGAAGACAACATTTGTAATGGTTAGATTAACGAAAATAGTTTGGAATTATAAGAACTCTAGCTTATACGAGTGCTATTGGAAATAATACAATTTACTAATTATGCTCTCAAAAAGATTTTTGAATTAATTCTAGAATCGTGTAATTGGCTAAGGGGGTAGTGGGTTTATGAAGAGGGTTTTGATATTTGAGGTGAGGTAATTTTTTCTCGAACCTCCATTTTTTTTTCTTTTGGATTATTAGGAAAATGAAATCTTATTTTCCTAATATGATTTTTGTTTTTCAACTTCATCAGAATTAACACAATGTATATTTTTAGGAGTAATGAATTTTATCCTCTTACTTCATATATAATCTTTTTAAATTATTGGGTGCCTATGTTTACTGAACGAAATCTTATTCTCATTGACATAGGATCTTTTAAGGATAGAAAATTTTTCACGCCAAGTAGGTCATGAAAGGTAAGGGGAGAAACGAAAACTAGATTTTTAATCCTAAAAATTTTTGAGAGCAACCTTAATAATTCGTACGTTCCAATTTTTTTCAGAAAGCTAAAAGTAAGTATAATTGAATTCTATAGTCGTTATTTCCTAACATAATATACGTGCTCCTATTAATGAAAAATTAGAAGTACTGCCTAAAACGAGTTCGCTATTTTTAACAAAGTATAATGAATTCTTTAAAACTTAACCCCAGGTATTTAAATTTTTCAATCAATAATTAACAAACGGTAGTGAACAAAGAATTAATCAAATTCACATATAAATAAACTCAAAACTGAATTTTTGGATAGCAGAAAAGTTAAGGATGGAATATTTGATTTATTTGTTTCAAAGCATTTTTTTTTTATTTTTATAGTTTTTATCATCATTTTTTTGTTTTTCATTTATTATCTTTTTTTTGTATTTTTGTTTTTCTCAATTTTTTTTGAAATTTTTTGAACTATTATCTTTTTTGTATTTTATTTTTTTAAGAGAATTTTCATTATATGTACAAAAATATGGAAAAAAAGAGGGGTTTTTACAAGAATGAGGAAGGGGGGAGAGAGAAAAGAGTATGTACAAAAAATAATATTTACAAAGTTAAACTAAATCAAATTTTTTGTTTTGTTTTTTTGAGTTTTTGGAAAAAAGAAAGAAAGAGAACAAAAATTTTTTTGGATTTTTCATTTAAATTTTTTTTTTTCATTTTAAGATGTTTTTTTTATTTTTTTTTGTTTTTGTTTTGTTGTTATATGTATTTTTTTTGTATTTTTGAAATGCAGAAAAAAATTGAAGTGCAGAAAGTAAAGCACGAAAATACCCCCATACTTAAGTCCAACATTGTCCCCAATGTTGTATCGTAAGTATGCGGAACAAAAAAGGAAAGACAATATATACAAAGAAAAGAAAGGGAAGGGGGGTAGAAGCTTCCCTGAAACGCGTAGGGGGAGGCCGATCAAAAACCCTGCGTTTATTAGAAGAAAAAAAAAAGCAAAGCTAATAAGGAAAGAGCGATAAAGATAAGCGAGGGGTGTCTCCCAGGAGCGCTTTGTTTATAGTCGTGTAGCTTGACTATTTTGGCGGGTTTATAATGTGGAGGAAAGTTATGGTTTCGCTAAAACCGATCACTGGGTCGCCTGCTATATAAGACTTTAACCGATGACCGTTTACTTTAAATGAACCTTTGTCCGGGTGGGAGACGAGTACGGTTCCATATGGAAAAACTTCTTCAACTAGGAAGGGACCGGACCATCTAGATTTTAATTTACCTGGAAAAAGCCTAAGACGTGAATTGTAAAGAAGGACAAGATCGCCCGGAGAAAATAATTTTTGGGACTTGATTTTTCGATCGTGATATAACTTAGAGCGCTCCTTATAGAATTTATTTCTCTCGTAAGCGTTCGCACGCCATTCATCGAGCTCGTTTAGTTGCAGTTTTCTATTCTGAGGGGCTAAGTTGGAGTCAAGGTTTAAGAGTTTTAAAGCCCAAAGAGCGCGATGCTCTAATTCTACGGGTAAATGACACGCTTTGCCGTAGACTAACCGGAACGGCGTACATCCAATTGCGGTTTTGTATGCTGCCCGATACGCCCACAACGCATCGTCGAGTTTAACAGACCGATCTTTCCTATTTAGCGAAACAGTTTTTTCTAAAATTTGCTTAATCTCTCGATTTACTACCTCGACTTGGCCACTTGTTTGCGGGTGGTAGGGGGTGGCAAGCTTGTGTGTGACTCCGTATTTAGCTAACGTCTTAGCCATAAGAGCGTTACAGAAATGCGTTCCCCTATCACTAACAATTGCGCGAGGCGTGCCGAAGCGAGAAAATAGTTTTTTAAGTAATGTAACGACGACTCGCGCATCGTTGGTGGGGAGAGCTTGCGCTTCCGCCCACCTCGATACGTAGTCCACCGCCACTAAAATGTACATATTTTTGAAAGATGGAGGTAGGGGGCCAACAAAATCTATGCCCCACAAATCGAAGACTTCGCACTCTAAAAACATGTTTTGGGGCATCTCGTCGCGACGAGAGATGTTACCCGACCGCTGACAGCTATCGCATGCGCGCACAAAATTATGCGCGTCTTTGAAGAGAGTGGGCCAAAAGTAGCCCGCCTCTAGCACCTTCCGAGCGGTCCGGTTGGCTTGATAATGCCCCCCGGCTGGACCCTCGTGGCACTGCTTAAGAATTTGCAAGCACTCCACACCCGCAACGCATCTTCGGACCGCTTGGTCCGCGCAGATACGAAAAAGAAATGGGTCCTCCCAAAAGAAATTTTTCAAGTCAGAAAAGAATTTCTTCTTTTGATGTCTGGAAAACTCTTTTGGAAGGACCCGCGCTACTAAGAAATTTGCAAATTCTGCGAACCAAGGCGAAGATGACGAAGATTTATTAATGGCAAGAAGGCGTTCCTCGGGGAATCTGTCATTTATTTCAGATTCGACGAGCGCTTCCGCACCCGGATTTTCTAAACGGGAGAGGTGGTCTGCCGCTAGATTTTCCGCTCCCCGCTTATCTCGGATCTCCAAATCAAACTCTTGTAGGAGGAGAATCCATCGAAGAAGGCGGGACTTCGCATCATTTTTAGCTAATAAATACTTAAGAGCGGAGTGATCGGTAAAAACGATAACTTTAGATAGCGTTATATACAAGCGAAACTTATCAAAAGCGAAAACGACGGCTAAGAGTTCCTTTTCCGTTATCGTGTAATTTACTTGTGCGGAAGTGAGCGTCTTGCTAGCGTAATAAATAGGATGAAAATGTTTTTCTACGTGTTGGCCAAGAACGGCACCTAAGGCAATATCACTAGCGTCGCACATTATTTCGAACGGAAGGGACCAATTAGGGGCCACTAAAATTGGTGAAGAGATAAGTTTTTGTTTTATCAAATTAAAGGCGGACTCGCATTCGTTACTAAAGATGAAACGTGATTCCTTTTCCAAGAGGTGAGTTAGCGGCTTTGTTATTTTTGAAAAGTCTTGAATGAAGCGTCGATAAAAGCCCGCATGGCCTAAGAAACTCCTAATAGATTTTACGTTTGTTGGATGCGGAAGTTTTTCTATAATTTCTATCTTGGCCTTATCCACCTCTATCCCCTTAGACGAAATCATATGGCCGAGGACCAAACCTCCTCGAACCATAAAGTTGCATTTTTCCCAATTTAAAACAAGACTTGTGTCCTCGCACCGTTGAAGGATACGATCTAAATTGTGAAGGCAATCGGGAAAAGAGCGTCCGAAAATAGAAAAGTCATCCATAAAGACTTCCATAATGTCTTCTACTAGCTCGCCAAAGATCGCTAGCATACATCTTTGGAATGTAGCCGGCGCATTGCAGAGTCCAAATGGCATTCTTCGATATGTGAAGGTGCCGAACGGGCAAGTAAAAGTTGTTTTCTCTTGATCATCGGGGGAAAATGGGATTTGGAAAAACCCCGATAAACCATCAAGAAAACAATAATACGGATGACCGGATAAACGCTCTAAAATCTGGTCTACAAATGGCAGAGGGAAATGGTCCTTGCGGGTGGCGTCATTAAGTTTTCTATAATCGATGCACACTCGCCAACCCGTAACAGTACGAGTTGGGACGAGCTCGTTATGCTCATTCGCCACTACGGTAAGACCGCCCTTCTTGGGCACGACATGCAGGGGACTAACCCATGCACTGAAATAAGGTCCGTCCATTTAACTCAAGCGAGTAGGCAGAAAAAATAAAGAAAAAAAATAACAAGTCCTACTCAAACGAGTAGGAACTGAAAATGAAAACGATGCGCCATTTAACTCTTAACGAGTAGGCGGAAATAAATGCACACAAACACACACACTCCATATGAATTTCAAGAAAGCAATAAAGCTAACACCTACACTCACACACTCTACAAAATTTGAACAAAGCATTAAAAGAAAGCATTAAAATTTAACACCTACACTCACACACTCTACATAATTTGAACAAAGCCTTAAAAGTTATACTCATACACTCACACACACAACATGAAAATTAAGAAGAACAAAAGAAAATTTATGCTCATATACTCATACACACTAATAACGAAGAAAAATCAAAATTGCTAATAAATTAAAATAACAAGATTTCTACTCCTAAAGCTTACCCAAAACACATAAAAAGAACAAATAAAAAGAGAATGAGCAAAAAGTTTTCCAAAATAAAGTCAAAATCAAAGGTGCTCAAAAATTAAAACTATAACTTTTTCATTCTTAAGAATTCATAAAAGTGATAAAAAAGTGAAGAGAAAATGAAAAGAACAAAAGAGGTTTTACAATCCTAAAAGAAAAACTAAGTAAAAAGAAAAGAACAAAATCACTTTTCAAATCTCTTTTATAAATTCATAAGAATGAAATCCTAATTCTTTCAAGAAAAAGACATGGTGAAAAAGAGGAAAACCTATCATACCTAAGCATGAAGACAAGTTAAAAACATGAATATTAAGCATGTTACACTCATACACACACACACACTTTTCATAAATGAAGAACAAAGATGAAACTAAGAATAAAAAGGAGAAGGAAAGTGGGCACAAGTGTTCATTCCAAAGCCAAATATGAAGAGAAAATCTAACATTTTTATTGATTAAAGGAAACTATTAAAAGCTATTACAAAGACAATGCTAAAGCAAAGACAAAATTGAAAGAAAAAGGGGAAAGAAATCTCCTTACATATCAAGGAAATCACGGATGCAGCCCACAAAAAGACACTAAAATGGCCCAAAAATCTGAACTCTTGGACCTTACAGAAATGAGCAATTTATAGGCAAAAAATTCTAAGTACACGCCCTAGGTCACGGGCGTGTAGGGGGGGGGGGGGGGGGGCGTGTCAGTACTATTCATGAAGGCGGCCGACGATTGGACAGGAAAGTTGACTTCGGGCTGAGTTCGCGGCAGTCACGCCCCAGGTCACGGGCGTGACTCTGGGCGTGTTGGGGAGGTAGAACCGGGCGCGGGTTGCGTCAAAAGTCTTTGGCAGCATCTTGTCGTGCCAGCTGGAAAGGTCACGCCCCAGGTCACGGGCGTGATGCTGGGCGTGACTGTTGGTGTCGACACTCGACAATCATCGAGTGAAAAGTGTCGAGTTGAAACCGTCGAGCTGAGATTGAGTCATGCCCTAGGTCACGGGCGTGACTCTGGGCGTGACTGTTGGTGTCGACACTCGACGATCGTCGAGCGGAAAGTGTCGAGAGGAGAGGACACGGGCTTGGGTCACACCCCGTGTCGGGTGACACGGGCGTGTCTCCAGGCGTGTCAAGCTTTTTACTTCCGAAATCATCCGATTTCACGGGAAATGCAATGTCACGGCTCGGTCACGGGCGTGACCAAATTGTCACGGGCGTGTACTGCCCAATTTTGGCAAATTTTGAAATTTTTCTGCAAAATTAAAGAAAACAAGTTAGTAGTAATTTTACAAGAAGAGGAGTATTTTATTGAACAAAAATAAGTAAAAGTGACGAAAATAAATGAAAACGACTAAATTAAAGTGCACAAAAATACGCATATTTACAATTCATCACATTGCTGAAAGGAAAAATAGAACCTTGATAGAGGCTGGTAGAACCCTATTAAGTGACACATCTCTCCCAGAATATTTCTTGGCTGAGGTAGTAAACACTGCATGCCATGTAATTAATAGGGCTACTATCACCAAAAGTCACAACAAGACCCCCTATGAGCTTGTGAAAGGCAGAAAACCAAATCTTTCCTATTTCTGGATCTTTGGTTGTAAATGCTATATACTTAACAATGGTAAGTCTTACTTAACCAAGTTTGCTGCCAAATCCCAAGAGGGGATCTTTGTTGGGTACATCAACAATAGTAAGGCTTATAGGGTCTACAACTCGACTACTCAAGTTGTAGAAGAGTCAGTACATGTAGTATTTGATGAAGCTAGACTCATTAATAATGAATTGTATAGAAGTATTTGCAGCACCACAGGTGTGACTAAGAAGATGGACAAGCTTACTATTGAAGAAGGATCTACTACAAGTCAGCATGTGGATGATAGTGGCTGTTGTCCAGGGGGAGTACTAGATGCACCTGATGTAGAAGAAGACCAAGGAGTGCAGCAAGTTGAAGAAGCTGAAGGAGTTGAACCTGAAGCCAGGCTGCCTCCAGCTAATAGACATCTAAAAGCTCATCCAGCCAATCAAATTATTGGTGATCTAAGTCAAGGGGTACAAACAAGGAACAAAAATCTAAGTTCAGTACTCTACTCCAGTTTTCTATCCCAAGTTGAGCCAAAGAAATTTGAAGAAGCCATCCTAGACACTCATTGGATTGAGGCAATGCAAGAGGAGATGAATCAGTTCAAGAGATGCAAAGTCTGGGAGCTTGTTCCTAAACTAAAAGACCACAACATAATTGGAACTAAGTGGATATTCACGAACAAGATGGATGAACATGGAGTGATTATAAAGAACAAAGCAAGACTGGTTGCTAAGGGATATATGCAGGAAGAAGGTATTGACTTTGATCAAACCTTTGCTCTAGTAGCCAGACTGGAGGCAATAAGAATGTTCTTGGCCTATGCAACCTATCAAGGGTTTAAAGTATACCAAATGGATGTTAAGTCAGCCTTTTTGAATGGCAATCTGAAGGAAGAAGTTTATGTGTAACAACCATCAGGTTTTGTTGATTCAACTAAACCTAATTATGTTTTTATACTTAGGAAGGCTTTGTATGGGTTAAAACAAGCCCCTAGGGCTTGGTATGAAACCATGTCTAGTTTCCTCATTGAGAATAAATTCACAAGGGGGAAAATAGACAAGACTCTATTCCTTAGGGAATCCAGAGGCAAGATCATACTAGTCCAAATATATGTAGATGACATAATATTTGGGTCTACTGAAAATAGTCTTTGCAGAAAGTTTGCAAAACTTATGCAAGGACAATTTGAAATGAGCAGTATGGGGGAACTTAAGTTCTTCTTGGTTCTCCAAGTTAGACAGACTGAGAATGGTTTATTCATATGCCAGTCTAAGTTCACTCTAGAATTAATAAGAAAGTATGGTATGAAATCATCCAGTACCATGAAAACTCCTATGGGGTCAAGTATGTCTCTTAGCAAAGATGATGCAGGGAAACCTGTAGATGAGACTTTGTATAGAGGGATAGTTGGCTCCCTATTGTATTTGACTGCAAGTAGACCAGATATCATGTATGCTACATGTGTCTGTGCAAGGTACCAAGCTTGCCCTAAAGAGTCTCATTTGACAGCAGTCAAAAGAATTCTGAGATATCTTAAGGGCACTCCTTATCTAGGCCTTTGGTACCCTAGGAATGGAGACTTTGAACTGACAGGTTATTCAGATGCAGATTTTGCAGGCTGCAAGGAAGATAGGAAAAGTACAACTGGTACCTGTCAATTCCTAGGTGGAAGACTGATATCATGGAGTAGCAAGAAACAAACAAGTGTGGCTATCTCCACAGCAGAATCAGAGTATGTTGCTGCAGGAAGTTGTTGTGCTCAACTTCTATGGTTACAACATCAGCTAGAAAACTATGATATACAGGTAAGTAGAACACCTCTATTTTGTGATTCTACTAGTGCTATTTCTATTGTAAACAATCCTGTCTCCCATAGTAGGACTAAGCATATAGAAATCAAATACCATTTTCTAAGAGAACATATGGAAAAAGAAGATATTTCCCTAGAGTATGTTAATACAGATAATCAGCTAGCTGACATGTACACTAAGCCCTTAGATGAAACCAAATTCAATAGGTTCAAAATTGAATTAGGTATGATAAACTTAGAATAAGTTTTCAAAAATGGCTAAGTAAAATGTTGTCGACACACAGAGTTATCTGTGTCGACACATAGAAGTGGTGTCGACACTTCAGAGAAAAGGTGTTGACACATCTAGGAAGTTGGTGTCGACACTTCAGATAATTAGTGTCGACACATCCAAGGTGGTGTCGACACTTAAGATTTACACAGAATTAGACAAGTAAAGTCTCGACTAAGTGTCGAGCAAAGCAGTGTCGACACATAAACAAGTGTCGACACATATATTCTGTCGACTATACTTGTGACGACACATGGTTGTCGAGACATTATAAGTCTGTGTCGACACTTATCAACAGTGTCGACACAATTTAAATATTTTGACGCGCCCTTTCATCTTCGATTCTAGAAAGGTATAAATAGGTTTTCGCCATTGTCTGTCGACACGCTCGCCAAAGTTTCGAGACCAAACTTGTGTGTCGACACCTCTCTTCTCTACATTCAAATTTCTTCAAACCCTAATGGCGCCCAAGCTCGAAGAGAATGTAAATGAGGGATATGAACTCGTGCGACACGCTTTTGATGACGCGGAACCAGATATCAAAGGTGTGATAACCCTAATCGCAGAGACTGGATTAGACTTTCTTGTTTCAGAACCGACCAAGATATGGAAGAAGGAGGTCATGGAATTTTTGAATGGAGCAACAATAGATGAATCTGGACTCAAGATAAAGTCTAGAGTTCATGAGGCTAAGATGAAAGTTTCTTCTAAGAGTCTGAGAAAGGTACTACAACTACCAAGGACAAAGGAAGAAGATGATGTTTCTGCTTCTAAAACTAGGGAAGCATTAACATGGTGTGGACTAGATTCCAACATGAAAATTGGATCTGTGTTCAATAGAAAAGGAATGAACATATAGGGCAAATTTCTATCTGAAATTGTCGGCAAGGTTATCCTGAGCAAGCCTGGTGGCCATGACAGAGTCTCAGCTCACATGTTTAGCCTCATGACAAGGATTATCTTCAAACTACAAACTGATTGGTCTGCAGTAGTGTTTGAGAAGATAAAAGAGAGCATGAAGAAGCCCAATTTGGGTAGGATTCTAAGTCTTTACCTGACTGGTAGTATACCAGAGGTCATGAGTCAAGCAGATGGAACTAAGATTAACCACATGAGGAGGATGGATTTGAAGATCTTCTCTAGGTGGGATAGAGTGCTAACCAAGGAAATGCCAACTCCTGAGAAGGTAACACCCCAGAAAAGGAAGAAGAAGACAGCCCCTTTGGCTCAAGAATCATCAAGCAGCTCTGAAGAGCATGTAGTGTTCACTACTGATGAAGAAGAAACTGGACATGCTGGTCAATCTCCAGAAGGACAAGAAGATGCACCAAGGCAGGGGGAGCTACCACAAGCTAGCCCAGTACACCAGGATTCCATCCAGGGGGAGCCTCTAATTGTGGATGAGCCAACTCCACTAGAGAGTGAACAAGCAACCCACACCATACTTGAGGTAATAACTGAAATCAACCAATTAGATTTCTCTATTGAAAATGAAGATATGACTGACAGATTGTCTGATGTTAATCAGCAACCTCAGATTCCTAGTCAACCCCAAGATGTTGTCATGGAAGACACATCTTTTGCTTCTCAAGTGGTATCTGATCAAGTGGTTGATGAGATAAGAGAATCTCCACCCCATCATCAACAGAAATTTACCCTAGAAAGGCTATCCCCAGATCTTCTACAAACTGACTTTAAGAAAGAAAGTGCTGTTGCTGAGGGGGAGAAAGTCATTATTGAGGGGGAGCAAGTGGAGAATATAGAGAAAACTGCAGGCACAGAGACTGAGAAGCCAAAGGATTCTGAGCAGGTTCCTAGAACTGACAAGGATTTGCCTCCAAGCCCAAAAGACAGGGTTGATATTGCTAGCACATCTGCATCTGAAGATGAAGAGGCTATAAGAGCCAAGAAAAGAAAATTCCAAGTCTTTAAGAGAAGGAGCCAGACATATAAGAAGGCTTTATAAACAATAGCACCACAGCCTGCACCACAACCAGCCCCATCTACAGATTTTAGTTCTCTGATGGTTGTATTACAGATTAAGCTTGATGAGCAAAGGCAAGCTCTGGAAAAATATGTGGATGAATGGCATAAGTCATTACAATTTGATCTTGCACAAGAAATTAAGTCCATCAGATTTGAAATGAATCTGAATAAGAAAGAAATGACTGACTGCTTTCTTAAGGGAGGAAATGCAGTAGTCTATCTAGCTACTCATCAAGAAAATATCAAGAAACAAATTGAAGACCTGACAGTAAAGCAAGGCTATGTCCTGGAAAACCAGATTAGAATGAATGACAATTTGACTGAATCACACAATGTGATAGTCACTGAGATGCAGAATCTGGCTGCTGCTCAAACTACAGCAAGGACTACTGCCCAGGAAGAGTTTGATAAGAAGTTCGAAGAGCACATCACTGCTGTTACAACTGCTATAGAAGCCTCTCAAAAAGCTATAACTGACAAGCTCCAAAGGTTGAAACATTTCTATAAAGATGGAGTAAATTATCTGAATGCACAGATAAGATTTCAGAAAGATGATCTAAGGGATCACATTGAAAGAGAAGTCATAAAGGGGGAGAGGGTGTTAGTCGCTGGCTGATCATGCAAAATGGATATCAAATTCCATCAGAGCCACACTGGGATATCCTCCATTATGTGATGATGACAATGTTGCAGAGTCTGGAATTAATCCTGCATATCTTGGAGGGGAGCAAACTGAAGTGGCTCAAGTAATATACCCTCCACCAGACTTTGATATGGTACATCAAGACATACAATCAATGTATAGCCCTCCTGAGGGAATTGAGAAGGTCATCATAGAGAAAGTGGTTCAGCCAGTGTCAGAGGCTATACTGAAAGAACAAGAAGCTTTGTTGAAGGAACAAGAGACTCAATTGTCTAAGAAGAGATTCAGAGAGCAAGCTGAACTTAGGCCTGACTTTGAACAATGGAGCCCCACTTCCAGGAATATTATCCTGACTGCATGGAAGGCTGCCAAAGACAATATCCAAGATAGAAACAAGTGGTATTCTGAACTGGAGTGGAGGAAGCATGAGACCAGGCAAGAGGCAATTGTGCAATATAGAAGAAAGGCTAAGATGGGAAAGCTACCTCCTCTGCCCAGGAGCCTAGCAAGTACTTTCCAAAGCCTTATCATTACTTTGAAAGGCAAAAGATCAATGCTGAAGAGCAGAAAAAGAAGGATCTTAAAGGAAAGAAGCCTGCTGCTGCTGAAGAAACTGAAGCTCCTGTCCAAGCAAAGATACAATCTAGAAAGGGCATAGTTATCAAGGAGCCTGAGCAGCAATAGGATAGAATTTTTCTTTAGTTTACAGTTGTAATCATTTGATTTTTAAACTATCTGTAAACTTTTGGATAATGAATATGCTGAAGAACAATGTGATATATGTTAAATCTATTACATTAATGTTCTGTAATATTTGTGTATACATGTTTTGCTTATACATGTTTATGTACTTACCATGTTATATAATCATGCTTTACATCATACTGTGATTTTGTTATGTATGGTGTATATCATTGACTAAGGGTTATGACTTCTCCAAATAGGGGGAGATTGTTGGGTACATTGGAATAAATGTACCTAATTTGAAGAAGCCTCACCCTACTAAATGATATACATCAAAATGTATTTGATGTGTTTTGATTTTAGTTATGCAGGTTAAGTATTTATAGGGAAAGCTGAAAAGTTTCTAAGTCCATGTGTCGACACCCAGAAGAAAAGTGTCGACACTTAAGAAGACTTGTGTCGACACCCAGAGAAGCAGTGTCGACACTTGGAGTCATTGTGTCGACACCAGGGATGCAGAGTCGACACTAGAAGGAAAGTGTCGACATATACAGGATGTGTCAACACTCAATGAAGAAATGTCCAGATAAGCAGTGTCGACACTTAGAAGCAGTGTCGACACCTAGAGGAACTTTGTCGACATCAGAAAGTGTCGACACTAGGAGGTTGTGTCGACACTCAGCAAAGTTCAACAAATTTTAAGTACAAGTGTCGACACAAAGGAGATGTGTCGACACTCAGCCAAAGTCTCAACACAAGAAGAATGTGTCGACACAAGGAGAAGTGTCGACACGCAACAAGAATCAACACAGAAGGCATGTATCGACACCAAGAAGATGTGTCGACACTGAACAAGTTCAACACAAGAAGATGTGTCGACACTTACAAGAAATCAACTAAGTACTGAAGAACAAGGAGTTGTGTCGACACACAATATCAGTGTCGACACATGTTGAAAAAGCAGTGTCGAGAAGTAATTTCTGCAACACAAGGAGTTGTGTCGACACCATGAGGGCTAGTGTCGACACTTAGTCTACTTGTGTCGACACTTAGTCTATCAGTGTCGACACTTAAAGACTGACTGTCTCGACACTTTCAGATAGTTACGGATATTTCAAGAAGTGACTGGATGACATGACAGCTGCCATTCCAGCCGGTCTACTGCAAATGTCAGAGATGTCAGAAAGCTGTTAGAAACCGGATCAGCCGGTCACCATGAAGAAAGTCTATATAAAGGCTTATACATTCAACAGATAATTAGTTGTTGGAAATCACCAAAGTGATCAAGTAATTCATTGAAGATTCAATTCAAGTGAAGATTTAAGTAGTTGGAGAGAGAGAGCTCCTTCCAAGAAGACAGCTGTTGAACAGGCTGTGAAGAAGGTTTCAGATTGAGATCTGAAACTTAAGTTGCAGTGATTGAAGATCACCTGCATAGAGAATCAACCCTACTGTGTTCTACATTCAAGAAGCTTTGAAGGAAGCCAAGGGAGGTTGATCTCAGCAGAGTTCTTTCAAGAACTCATCAAGAAACCTGTCAACTCTTCTCTCTTATTCTGAGTTGAGGTTATATACATTATATTCTAAATTTCTTGTAGGATCCTTAGGGATCTGAGTTGTAAGCCTGAAATTATAAAGGCTGAGTGGTAGGGCCTGTGTGCCTGAGTGTAGGAGATTCTTTTCTCTGAGTGTAGGCTTGTAAAGGGCTGAGTGTAGGCCTTGTTGAAGGCTGAGTGTAGGTATTTGTGAAGACTGAGTGGTAGGGCTTTGTGCCTGAGCTGTAGGAACCTGTTTGGGGTTCTGAGTGTAGGATCTGAGGATCTGAGGAATAGTGGAGGAGTTTGGTCGAATCTAGTACACTACTAGATAGGCGAAGGGGGAAAGTGGATGTACCCAGACCTTGGGGAACCACTATAAAACTATGTGTACTCTGTGTATGTGATTGAATCTGTGTATGCTGTTTATAGTTCTGTGAACTCTGTGATATAATCTGACTAAAAGTTTAAAAAGCTTAAGTCACCTATTCACCCCCCTCTAAGTGTTTAGGTACAATTTCTTTCAACGAGCATGTCCAAGGTCGTGTCGGGTGGTCGACGAACTTCACTCGACGAAGTGTCGAGACCGTGAACACGGCCTGGAGCCCAGGTGTGTTCGAGTGGATACGGGTTAGGACACGGGCGTGTCCAAGAACTCGTGTGAGTCTCGTGTTGTTTTCGAGCTGTGTCGATGGAGGCACACGACCGACCACACGACCGTGTCAGTTGGAACACGGGCGTGTCAGGTCGAACATGGGCGTGTCGGATGCCCGTGTGTTGTTCCAGGCACGTCGATTTCGACGACGAATGAGGGACACAGCCCTGGACACGGGCGTGTGCCAGGCCGTGTTTTGTCCAGATTGTACATTTCAGGCCCGAATCAAGGTCGTTCGTTTCTTTAATTTGGGATCCAACGGCTGGGGGTTGTTCCTGATGAGATATACCCGGGTTTGGACCTTTGAAACCCTCATTATTACTTGAGTGGTTCTCTTTCTAAGTCAAGAGAGAGGTGAGAGCAAAGGAGGAAGAAGAAGCTAGATCCGGCCATTGGAGGAGCTTCGAAGCTCCAAATCGCGAGCCGACTTCGGATCTACGGAGGTAAAGAGAGTGCAGTGCTTTTAATCCGCTTACTTTTCCATGGCGCCAAGGAAGAACGCTAGGGTAACGATTCTCTACTTGAGCATGTGAAGCTCTACTTCTTTTGCAAAAGGGAAGCCTGCTATCGCGAGTTTGCGGTGAGTTGGAGGCGTTCCTTCGGGTAGACATGAATAGTCCCCGTTGTGTAGAGTCCGTAAGCGAGAATGGACATAGTCATGATGTGTGAAGCCTACCCGGACATGTTGGTTTGGATCGGTGATGTTGCATTGCATAAATGCCGGAGAAGACTCCGTGCGATTGTTTGTTTTTCGGGTTTTTCTACGTGGTAGATTGCAACAGGGAGCCTTGGGGATTAACCCAAAGGTGCACCCGGAAAACTGGGTGGATGCGTGATCTTGCCAACTTGGAGGCCTGAGAGCCAACTTGAACATAACCGAGTTATGTGAATTCTGTGACGGAAATGGGACTCGGGAGAAGTTTGACCTGCGCATATGGCTTAAATTGTCGTTGCGATGTGAGCACGTGTTAGATGGAACCATACCCATTTCTATGTCGTTCAGTTAGAGCTGTTGGCATAGATGAGGTCTTCGGCGGTCTATGGCTTAAATTGTCGTGACCCATGCCGGGAAGACAAATTGCTCATATGTTTGGCCGTCAAAGTGGCGGTGGTGAGTCCGGAATGTCTATGGCTTAAATTGACGTGACATTGGCCGGTTCACCGAGAATGTGCCCTGAGTGCACGGGGTGTGTGGCCGTGCGAGCCTACGCCTGTGATGTTGTGATATTACTATAATGCCTGTTTATGCTAACAAAATGCAGGGAAGGAGCATCGCCGCCCCGAGTTGGGGGCGGGATCGTTATAATTTGGTCAGCGTAGCTGACCGTTGCTTTGTTTGCCACCGTGTGGTGGTTTTGTTGCTTGCAGGTGCTGCTGGACCAAGCGGTCAATAGCGGGCTAAAGCTCAAATTGCGAAGCCGGCCCTTGAAGGCCTATTTGAAGTGTTTACTTGCTTTCACTTATGTATGACCGGCCTGCGTGCCGTGGTTTGTAAAACATGTAATATTAAGTAAACAATTTTGTAAGGCCTTAAGGCCAGTACTTGTGTATGTACTACATTCCTATTTGGTGTATTAGTGGGCATTCATGCTCTTTGTGCTGGGTTCTTAATTGCAACTTTTATAAACTGCTTCTGCTAGAATGCTCTGTGTAGGTCGCTGGATTGGTTGGATAGTTTCCACTGAGTAACCATCCGATCTGTCTGTGATATATGTTGTCGGGCCCCGACCGGACCTACTACTATATGCTATGCGACGGATAGGGGGTGTTACAATTTGGCATCAGACTACTGGTTTCGGTCAGCCTTTAAATGAATTAGTGGACGAATTCTTTTTAAGGGTTGGTGAGCACACGTGTGTGCATCATCGTTATAACAACAAAAGAACCCATGAATGTCCACTTAGGAATGAAAATACACATGTTTGGGGAACCTGCGTGTTCCTATAATTGCTGTTTGCAATTTTATTTGGTCGCTTAACGGTGTTTTGTACCACTATAGGTGACCGGAACCTGTGCTGGACCGCCTGAATGTCCGATTTCTGAGGAGTTTAGTGCACCCGTTGAGGTGTTTGAGACCCCTCCTTCGTATGAAACCGTAAGAAGGATCGTTGAAGCGGTGTTCGCTGTGACGGGTGCACAACATGGAAGAAATGTACAACCCTGCGCCCCTGTTGTGGCTTCAACGCCGGTTGGCATGATGGAGCAGATGACTTTTGGTAGACCATCGGGGCAGCAGCTGAATATGCATTTAGTGCAGGGAGCGCACACAGTTGAGGAATATTTGCAAGCATTTCTTATGATAAGCCGCTACCCATGCTTCGAGTTGGATAATGAGCAAGCTACAGTCGATAGATTTTATAATGTCCTGAGCGCCGAGTTACGAGTTCTACTGCTAGGACCAAAGTTATTGGGATTTCGAGCCTTGGTGGAATCAGCTAGATCTTTGAAGGTAGATTTGAGGAAGACTCTCCCGATGCCAGCGACCATGGTATCGAACTATGCAAGCCCCATAAGAGCTGCATCCGGCAGAATGCTGGAGAAAGGGGCTATGACATCGACTAGCAAAGCTACTTACACTTGTCTCACTTATGGAAAGAAACGGCAGTTTGCCCGAGAATGTTGGAAAGGTGCTCGGAAGGCCAAGAAAGCTATGACAGGAGCAGTCGAGGACTTTAGTGCAAAGGAGACGACATTCAAAGTGCCGAACACCTCAAAGTATGGATATCAAAGGTGGTATAAGAAGGCTAGGACTTTGGGTCTAGTCCCTCCTTTCGGTGCTTCGGGGGCAACTACAAGCCAAACCCCAGGCGCATGTTTCAACTGTGGGGAGCCGGGGCATTATGCCCGTGAGTGCCTAAAGCCCTAGAGGAAGCACGCCGTCGTGAGGACAGGTATGGTTTAAAGATAGTTTTGCCTTAAATACTTGTTGCCCTTGTGCATGTTAGCTTAGAACTACTTGTGCTAAGCTTTGTTCTGATTTTAGTTTTCTGGCGAGAGCACCATTCGTTTAGGGAGCTTCGCATTCCTTTATTTAGGAATTATATTGCGCGTCGGAGTACCTCCTTCGATGATAAGAGATAAATTGGATGCGTTATGGTCCAATGGCGCTCATGTGCGTGGGTAAAATTTGTTGCGCTTAGGTTTGGATGGGGAGTCAGGAGTTCCATTTGATAACGTCACTACCGCCGCTGGAGGAGTTCGACGTAATATTTGGCATGGACTGGCTCTCGGAGCAGCAAGCCTATATAGATTGCGGTAGCAAGGAAGTCAAGCTGGGAGCAAGTCGTTTGACGACCTTTAAGGACTCGAAGGGGTTGAGCAAGACGTTGGTGTCTGCTCTTCAGGTGGTGAAGGCGGTTCGTGCTGGTGCAGAGCTGTTCTTTACACTAGTGGAGGTTGCAAAGCCGAAGCCCGTGTTGGATAGTATTTCAGTGGTATCGGAATACCCTGATGTGTTCCCTAGAGATCTCCCTGGAGCCCCGCCTCAACGGGAGATAGATTTTACGATAGAGCTCGTACCAGGTGCAAAGCCTGTGTCACGCTCTCCATATCGGCTTGCGCCTAACGAGGTGGCGAAGCTGAAGGTTCAATTGCAAGAGTTGTTGGAGCAAGGGTATGTGCGCCCAAGTTCTTCTCCTTGGAGCGCGCCGGTCCTCTTTGTTAAGAAGAAGGACGGAAGCTTGAGGCTATGTATTGATTATCGGGAGCTCAACAAGTTGACAGAAAAGAACAAGTACCCAATCCCAAGGATCGATGACCTTTCTGATCAGTTGGTCGGGTCGACGATGTACTCAAAGTTGGATCTCAAGTCCGGGTACTATCAGCTGCGGATAAGGGAGAATGATATTCCGAAAACAGCGTTCAGTACGAGATACGAGCATTACGAGTTTACAGTCACGCCGTTTGGGCTGACTAATGCGCCGTCAGTGTTCATGGATCTGATGAACAGGACCTTCAGGGAGTACTTGAACCATTTGGTGATCGTCTTCATCGATGATATTTTGGTCAACTCGCAGAGTGAGGAAGATCACTGCAAGCATCTTCATTTGGTTTTGGAGACGCTAAGGAGGAATCAATTGTATGCCAAGTTCTCGAAGTGCGAGTTTTGGTTATCCTCAGTGGCGTTCCTCATTCCTATAGTGAGTGGAGAAGGTATTGTAGTGGATCCAGTGAAGATTGTTGCGATACGTGAGTGGCCTGAACTTTCTACGGTAGCGGACGTTCGGAGCTTTCTGGGGCTTGCCGGCTATTATAGGCGCTTCGTAGAGAACTTCTCGCGGATAGAGTTACCTCTCACTACTTTGTCGTGGAAGGAGCAGAAGTTCGTTTGGATGCCGGAGTGCGCACAAGCTTTTGAGGAGCTGAAATGTCGGTTGACCACGACACCTGTGCTGAGTTCGCCGAGTGGGACTGAAGGTTATGAGATTTATAGCGATGCTTCGGGCAGCGGTTTGGGTTGCGTGCTACTGCAACACGGAAGTGTGATAGCTTATGCCTCGAGACAACTAAAAGTGCACGAGGGGAATTATCCGGTCCATGACTTGGAGTTAGCGGCCGTGATTTTTGCCTTGAAGTTGTGGAGGCACTATTTGTACTGTGTGAAGATTGATATCTACACCAATCGCAAGAGCCTGAAGTATCTGATTGATCAGAAAGATCTGAATATGCGACAGCGTAGATGGATGGAGTACCTGGGGGACTATACTTTCAAGATCCACTACGTGCCTGTTAAAGGTAATGCGGTTGCGGACGCGTTGAGTCGCAGGGCCCCAGCTCAAGCCAATTGGCTGTCGATCCATGACGAGCTATTGGTTCGGAAGTTAGAGGCGTTGGAGATTGTTTTGTGTCAATAAGCAATCAAGTGCTGAAGCGGTACTGAATTGGACTGAAGTCCAATATGACCTGGCTGATCGGATTCGGCAGGCTTTGGATTTGGATGACCACATGAAGCAGTTCGTGGTAGAGGCTCTGGATGAGTCAAATTCCCAATTTGTTGTGGAGGACGTATTACTTTGGTTAGACGGTCGTCTGTGCATCCCAAGTGTGGGCAATTTGCGGGTGGAATTGTTATAAGAGGCACCCCATACTAAGTACTCGATTCACCCGAGGAGCACGAAGATGTACGGCGATGTTAAGAAACTGTTTTGGTGGCCGAGTTTGAAGAAGCATGTGGCACTCTATGTGGCGAAGTGCCAAACTTGCGCCTTGGTGAAGGCGGAGTGCCAAAGACCGGGAGGATTTCTGAAGTCCTTACCTATTCCGGAGTGGAAATTCGATGACATCTCTATGGACTTTGTGCACGGTTTGCCAAGGTCGCAAAAGGGGAACGACGCCATTTGGGTGGTCGCAGATCGACTAACGAAGGTGTCGCATTTCATTCCGCATAGGAAGGATGATTCAGTGGAGAAGTTGGCAAAACTATATGTGGATAATATAGTACGGCTTCACGGTATGCCCCGCGGCATCGTGAGTGACCGAAATGGGCGGTTCACGTCAAATGATTGGAGGCTAGTGCAGCAAATGTTGGGAACAAAGTTAAAATTCAGCACAGCCTTCCATCCGCAAACTGATGGGCAAACCGAGAAGGTCGATAGGACTATGGAAGATGGTACATCGTTGGTTCATACCATTCGAAAAGATTGCTAATCGCTCAGGACCGGCAAGCGAAGTGCTATAATGCCAAACACAGGAATGTGGAGTTCGCTGTGAGCGACTGGGGGTACTTAAAGATCAAGACGTTCAATGGTGTCTCGCGGGTGCGGCGATTGAAAAAGCTAAGCCCGAGGTGCCTTGGGCCGTTTGAGGTTCTGGAGCGGGTTGGTGAAGCAGCCTATCAGTTGAAGCTTTCGGTGGAGCTTAGTGGCCTACATGATGTGTTCCATATTTCGGTGCTACGGAGGGTGGTGCAAGAGCCTACGTAAGTGATTGCGGTCGATCAAGTGCCGGTGGATAATGGGTTGACGACAAAAGTCAAGCCCGTGCGGATTGAACACTCGGAAGTCAAGCGGCTACGCAATAAAGAGATCAGGATGGTCAAGGTCCGATGGGACAATTGCGGTCGGGAGGAGCTCTCTTGGGAGCGAGAGCAGACTATGCTTGACGAGTATGCAGAGTTGTTCCGCTCAGGGACAATTTAATTTTTGGTACTTGTCTTTCCTCTATTTAATTTCGTGGACGAAGTTCTTTAAGAGGGGGAGAGTTGTAACGCCCCAAAACTCAAAAGGGCGACTGGAGGTGTTTTGGGCCAAAATTGGATTCTGGCAGGGGGCACACGGCCTGGGACACGGGAGTGTCCCAAGGCATGTCAAGGTGGAGTCGACGATTTGGTTGAGAGGTCGACGATTTTGGAGTCGACGATCGTCGAGCAGAGAACACGGCCTGAGACACGGGCGTGTCTCAGGGCGTGTCGAGCCCATGTCGACGATCGGCCCGGGGAGTCGACGAATTTCGCTCGATGATGTGTCGATACAAGGCACACGTCCTAGGACACGGGCGTGTACAAGGCCGTGTCGGTGGGTCGACGAACTTCAGGGACATACGGCCCTGGACACGGGCGTGTGTCAGGCCGTGTTCGGTCCAGATTGTACATTTCAGGCCCGAATCAAGGCCGTTCGTTTCTTTAATTTGGGATCCAACGACTGGGGGTTGTTCCTGATGAGATATACCCGGGTTTGGACCTTTGAAACCCTCATTCTTACTTGAGTGGTTCTCTTTCTAAGTCAAGAGAGAGGTGAGAGCAAAGGAGGAAGAAGAAGCTAGATCCGGCCATTGGAGGAGCTTCGAAGCTCCAAATCGCGAGCCGACTTTGGATCTACGGAGGCTAAGAGAGTGTGGTGCTTTTCATCCGCTTACTTTTCCATGGCGCCAAGGAAGAACGCTAGGGTAACGATTTTCTACTTGAGCATGTGAAGCTCTACTTCTTTTGCAAAAGGGAAGCCCGCTCTCACGAGTTTGCGGTGAGTTGGAGGCGTTCCTTCGGGTAGACATGAATAGTCCCCGTTGTGTAGAGTCCGTAAGCGAGAACGGACATAGGCATGATGTGTGAAGCCTACCCGGACATGTTGGTCTGGATCGGTGATGTTTCATTGCATAAATGCCGGAGAAGAGTCCGTGCGATTGTTTGTTTTTCGGGTTTTTATACGTGGTAGATTGCAACAGGGGGCCTTGGGGATTAACCCAAAGGTGCACTCGGAAAACTGGGCAGATGCGTGATCTTGCCAACTTGGAGGCCTGAGAGCCAACTTGAACATAACCGAGTTATGTGAATTGTGTGACGGAAATGGGACTCGGGAGAAGTTTGACCTGCGCATATGGCTTAAATTGTCGTTGCGATGTGAGCACGGGTTAGATGGAACCGTACCCATTTCTATGTCGTTCGGTTTGAGCCGTTGGCATAGATGAGGGTCTTCGGTGGTCTATGGCTTAAATTGTCGTGACCCATGCCGGGAAGACAAATTGCTCATATGTTTGGCCGTTAAAGTGGAGGTGGTGAGTCCGGAATGTCTATGGCTTAAATTGACGTGACATTGGCCGGTTCACCGAGAATGTGCCCTGAGTGCACGGGGTGTGTGGCCATGCGAGCCTATGCTTGTGATGTTGTGACATTACTATAATGCTTGTTTATGCTAACAAAATGCAGGGAAGGAGCATCGCCGCCCCGAGTTGGGGGCGGGATCGTTATAATTTGGTCAGCATAGCAAACCATTGCTTTGTTTGCCACCGTGCGGTGGTTTTGTTGCTTGCAGGTGCTGCTGGACCAAGCGGTCAATAGCGGGCTAAAGCCCAAATTGCGAAGCCGACCCTTGGAGGCCAAATTGAAGTGTTTACTTGCTTTCACTCATGTATGACCGGCCTGCGTGCCGTGGTTTGTAAAACATGTAATATTAAGTAAACAATTTTGTAAGGCCTTAAGGCCAGTACTTGTGTATGTACTACATTCCTATTTGGTGTATTAGTGGACATTCGTGCTCTTTATGCTGGGTTATTAATTGCAACTTTTATAAACTGCTTCTGCTAGAATGCTCTGTGTAGGTCGTTGGATTGGTTGGATGGTTTCCAATGAGTAACCACCCGGTCTGCCTGTGGTATATGGCATCGGGCCCCGGCCAGACCTACTGCTATATGCTATGCGATGGATAGGGGGTGTTACATGAACCTCGGAGGATTAAAGACCATTACATGCTTGAGCTGTCTCTCTGTAGCCCTCCTCGGCTCTACCTGATCCACTGCCAAGTGCTCCACCACTCTCGGCTCTGCCGCCCTAACCGATTCATCCTCATTCACAGGAGGTGAGTGATGCATTTTCCCTGCAGGTTGGGCATTTATCTTGGCAAAAACTGCTTCAGGCACCAACCTGATGGTTTCCGCTGAATGAGGTGTTGTAGGCACATCCCTCAGTGCACTACTTTTCGCCGACTGCGGACGCTCCGATTGACCAGCACTGCTCCATGATGCCTATAATAGCAAAGAACCTAGATTAGACGACATACAAATTGCTAAAAGCAATCATTAGAACACTCAGGTTCCACAAAACAAGTGTATTTTTCATTCCTAAGTGGACATTCATGGGTTCTTTTTGATGTTATAACGATGACGCACACATGTGCTCACCACCCCTTAAAAGAATTCGCCCACGAATTCATTTAAACCTGACCGTAACCAGAAGTCTGATACCAAATTGTAACACCCCCATCCGTCGTATGGCATATAACAGAAGGACGAGCTGGAACCTGACGCCATATACCACGGACAGTCGGAAGGGTTACGTATGAATAACCAAACTATACAATTAAGACTACTCGTCCTAACACAGAGCATTCTAGCGGAAGCTTTTAAAATAGTTGAAAGAACCCATAATTGTATCCAATAAACATGAATGTCCACAACCACTACAACTAGAATGAAAACAAATACAGTGAAAGATACACGGCCTAATGGCCTTACAGAGGTTCACTTAATAAAGTAATGTTTTCCGTAAATCGGCTCGCAGGCCGGCCAAACATGACAAAATAAAGTACAACTTTTTGCTTGGGCCTTCGAGGGCCAGCTCAGCAATATGGGCTCCAGCCCGCAATTTGGTTCTTGGCTCCACAGCACCTGCAAGCAACATTCCACCACATGTTGGCAAACAAAGCAACGGTCAGCCAATACCGACCAAATTATAACGACCCGGCCCCAAACTCGGGACGGCGGTGCTCCTTCCCTGCAATTCATTAGCCCAGCTAAACAGTATAGTACAAAGATACTTCGCCACGGGTGTAGGCTCGCACAGCCAAACACCCCGTGCACTCAGGGCATATTATCGGTGAAATGTTGGTAGAAGTGATTTTATAATTCTATTGACCTCTGAAATTTATTATAGAATGTTTAGAAAACAGTAGCTCATACTTGTAGTTATAATCTCCACCTTGCCATTTTTGATGATTTTGAAGTAACCATGGTTAGATTAACTTAGAATGATGTGAAACTCTGGCAAGATTAATTAAATATCATTTAGAGGCTCTAGTAAATTATTTGGATCATTTGGACATTTCCACTTAGTACCTCATGTGTTAAGTGAACTAGTGTACCATATTTTGATAAATAGATAATAAATATTATATCATGCTGGAAAATTTTGTTACTTGTCCAGAGAACGTTTTAGGTATAATAAAGCCTAGATAATTATTACATATTATTTGGATGAGTTTATAAGAATGCTTCTTCACAAAGTGCACTTTAATGGATTTATTGAAGTATTTTTCTATATAGCATACTGACCTTGGAATTGCATGAAACCTAGTCACTGATGATTTTTGATCATATTAAAGCCTTGGTAATTTTTTTGTAAATTTTGGATAATATTTTGAGGTACTTCTCTCTTTAATTCTATTTATTGTATTTATCTTGAATTAATTATTTAGGGGCTCATACTTTTATGAAAGTTTATAAAACTTAGTATTCTATGTTATTTTGGCATCATATAGTGATCATAATATTTGGGTGGCCAGAACTTAAGGAAAACTAGTACTTCATGTTCAGAATTACCCATGACCTAACTTTTGGAAAATTTAATAAATGTCAAATTAATTAGGAAAATTATAAGTTTGTGGATTTGGGCTAAATGTGTCATGATAGACCAACAATAATTATCTTAGGGCATTTGGATGAATATTTAGAGTACCTCCTATCATGAACATCATATAGCTTAGGTTAGTTTGCATTTAGTAAACTGCGTAATTTGTGATAATATGTGGAATGGACATAGGGAGATGAGTTATTGGTTTACTGATCTTGGTAATAGAAAAAGAGAGCTTCATTAGGATTCATGATGAGGAGAGGGTTGGGTTGACTAGTGTTAAGAGGTTCTCGGGATCGATGAAACATTATCTTTCCTGTGGAGAGAGAGTGAGTCAAAACACACTAGGGTTAGATCCAGAGTAATATTAAAAGGGATCGGGAATCGGGTATTAACCAATAATAGTAAGTGCCTTGCGAAAGGGAACAATGAGCTTCATCTACCATCATAGTTCCTAGTGCCCTGTGAGAGCCCTTCACTGGGAATACCTTGGGCAGTCCTAGGCTAACCTAAACCGTAAGAAAAATCAATGTTTAAGATTAACTAGTATAACTAGGATTTACACATACACTCACACTCCCCGATGTTGTGGGAGTTAGGTTGGTCACCCAAGTGGTAGGCTCGGTGGTTCTAGTGATGGGCAGGTTAGCCCGGCGAGCCAATGGATCGGTAGATAGTTGTGACGGACTGACTAGTCCGGGGAGCTTTTGGCTCGACAGATGATTGTGACGGACGAGATAGTCCAGGGAGCTTTGGCTCGGTGGAAAATCATGGTAATATTGCATGGGCATAAGATAAAGGTGGTGGGTCTTCAGTATTAGAGAGTCGTCACACCAACACCAATACGTTGACTCAGTAAGTGTGGTTTAGCACTTAGTCAAATAAAGTCCGGTGCGATAGCCGCAAGAGTACGCAGGAGCTCCACTTAGTGCACTAGCGTTGAGGCGTACGATAGGTCTGACTGGTAGTGCTGATACCAGTTTAGAGGTAGGTGAGGCCCAACCCACCGCTTCCGTTTTCCACTACGGAGGTATCTTGGGAGGTTAGGCTCTAGAAAGGGGAACTAAAGGTCTGTGTACATAGAGTTGAGTGTGTGTGTTGCACTTGCATGTTCACATCATGACATACTTGCATGTCATAGCATCATAATTGCATATAACCCCTGACCCCTTTTGTATAAAGTGGTATGAGACGCTTTATACAATAGGCCTTACAAAATGACCCCTTGGTCTATAGGTTTGTATGAGCATTCCTATAGGTCATGGTTACTTAGTTTACCTTTTCATACTATACTTGCTCACTTGTTCTTCTGTATATTTATACTGCTTACCTATACTGCTTACGTACAACTGTTTACATATACTTGCTCTGTTTATATACTCTTGTTAAACTAGTTTCGCTATCACCTGCTTATATTGTTACTTTCCTCCTTCATTACCTTCCCTTTCCTCCTCCCCACTCGGTGCCTAGGATCCATTACAGGAGAGGTCGGGGATGATAGGATTTAGTCTTTTAGACTAACAGTCATTGACCAAATCATTTTAGGGGATTGTGGAGCCGAACTAGGAGATGCAGCCCTAGAGGTCGGTGCGCATGGAGACGGGACAATCTAGCACGGGAGTCCAGCCAGCAGGGACAATGAGTCCCGATTATTAGTAGATATTTTAGATTTTCTTCCGCGATTAAGTGATATGTAGTGATGATTTGATGTATCGGGTTGGAGCCTTTTTTATTAGTACTTGAATTTATCATTTCTGTGGACTCTCCCTTCGTGGAGATTTATTATATTATATACATGTGATCTTGTGGACTTAGATTTTACTGTCCATTTGTACTTCTACTCCTTTCTGCAATCGGTATGGCCTGCAGGATCGGTGTTTTGTAGTGACGATCTTCCTGGGTGTGTTGGTGTCACCGCAAAGCGGCAGTTCTGGGCATAAAACCCTATTGATTTTGCAAAAAAAAGGGGTCTTATAAACTGGTATTAGAGGAAACCTCGATCGGAAAAGTAGAAGACCACTAACCCTGGGTCACCCCCGCTCGAGTTTAATTTGTGGACAAACTAAGCAGTAGAAGCTGTGGTGTGCACATATGGGGGATCACATGTAATTGTCCACTTTTAACTTGGTCAAGATGATGGTTGCCGATATATCAGTGGTGCTAGACTTTGCGGATGTGTTTCCAGAGAGGCTACTAGGATTGACGCCGCACCAGGAGAAGGATTTTCAGATCCAGTTGGTGCCGGGAGCAAAGCCGGTGTCTAGGGCTCCCTATTGGATGGCTCCGAAGGAGCTGGTGGAGTTCAGGAGTCAGCTGCAGGAGCTGGTGGAGGCTGGATTCATTAGGCCACTTCCTCGCCTTGGAGAGCTCCAGTTTTGTTTGTGAAGAAGAAGGACGGGACCCTTAGGTTGTGCATCGACTATCGTGCACTAAACCAGTTGACAGTCAGGAACAACTGTCCACTGACAAGGATCGACGAATTATTTGACCAGCTAGAGGGAGCACACTGGTTCTCAAAGCTGGATCTGAGATCAAGGTTCTATCAATTACGAATTCAGGTAGAATACATCCCCAAGACGGCATTTAGTAGCAGATATGGCCTGTACGAGTTTATCGTGATGCCCTTTGGGCTCACGAACGCGCCATCAGCTTTCATGAGCTTGATGAACTGGGTGTTTGAGCCATACCTCAACAGGTTTGTTATTGTGTTCATTGATGACATCCTTATGTATTCGAGCACGAAGGAGGAGCACACACAACATCTGACCTTGACTCTGGAGAAGCTCAGGGAGCACCAGTTATATGCCAAGTTCAGCAAATGCTAGTTTTGCCTGACGGCGGTGGCCTTTTTAAGTCACATTATCAGTGGAGCAGGATTGGCGGTGGATCCCGTGAAGATTTAGGCAGTGCGAGACTGGCCTCAGTTGAAGACGACCACGGATGTCCAAAGTTTTCTGGGATTGGTCGGGTACTACCAGAAGTTTGTGTAGGGATTCTCTCAGATAGCCCTTCCACTTACTTCTTTGACGAAGAAGGACACTCCGTTTGTTTGGACGCTGCAGTGTGAGGCGGCCTTCCAGGAGTTGAAAGGTCGGCTTACGTCGACCCATATTCTTGCTCTTCCATCCGGGAAGGAGGGCTTCCAAGTGGATACTGATGCTTCATTTCAAGGGATGGGTGTTGTACTGATGCAGCATGGACATGTGATTGCATACGACTCTCGTAAGCTGAAGAAGAACGAGTAGAACTACCCTGTGCACGACTTGGAGATGGGAGCAGTGGTGTTCGCTCTGAGGATTTGGCGGCATTACCTTTACAGGGTGCACTGCGATATATTTTCGAATCACAAGAATCTAAAATATGTTGATACACAGGAGGAGTTGAATGTCTGCCAGAGACGATGAGTGGAATTTTTATCTGATTACGAGTATACGATACACTATCATCCGGGGAAAGCAAATGTGGTGGCGGACACACTGAGCCGGAGGGCTACCACTTCAGGAGCAGAGCCTCAGTTGATGACTACGGAGCTCATATGGATGATGGAGTATATGCAGATTACCTTGGTGTCGTCGAAGGACTCGGAGCTTTATGAGGATTATCTGGCCGCGATGAGCACTACCGATGATATTCGAGATCGTATGAAGGCTGAGCAGAGAAGGGATGACAAGTTAGAGCTAGTATTCAGGACCTTGGAGGCAGGCACGACCGGGGAGTATACAGAGAGAGATGAGTTGATATGCTTTAGAGGACGGGTGTACATAGCGGCTGGGGACAGGATTCACGAGGACATTATGACCGAGGCTCACTACAGCAGGTGCTCGGTGCACCCGGGCATCACCAAAATGACGGCAGACCTGAAGAGGACTATGTACTGGTTGGGTATGAAGAGGGACATAACATACTTCGTGATCCATTGCGAATCTTGTTAGTTAGTGAAGGCCGAGTGTAAGAGTCCGGTCGGGTTGTTGCAGCTACTTCCAGTGCCGTAGTGGAAGTTCGACGATATCACAATGGATTTCATACATGGTCTTCCTCGGTCACATGCGGGGAACGACTCGATATGGGTGATCGTCGATCGAGTGACGAAGGTGGCCAGATTTCTACCGATCAGGAAGGACGCTTCAGTGGTTGAATTGGTGAGGAGGTTTGTAGAGCAGTTCGTCCGATACCATGGAGTGTCGAGGACGATAGTGTCTGATCGTGATGGGCGATTTACGTCTAAGGAATGGATGTTGATCCAGGCTTATTTAGGGACCCGGTTGACATTTAGTACCGCCTTCCACCCTCAGACGGATGGACAGACTGAGCGCATCAATCAGACACTGGAGGATTTGTTGCGTCTTTGCATACTGGGCCGTAGAGAGCCATGGGAGAGGCAGCTACCAATGATCGAGTTCTCGTACAACGACAACCACCAGTCTAGCATAGGCATGGCCCCTTATGAGGCTCTATACGGGCAGAGATTCAAGAATCTTTTGTCTTGGATCCTGGATGAGGATCCAAAGGCACTTGGCTCGGAGTTCGTCGAGGATACGGATGCTCAGGTGCGGTTGATTCGATACAGGATGTTGGAGGCCTAGAGCATGCATGCTAAGTATTATGATGCTCGACATCATTAGGTAGAGTTCCAGGTAGGAGACCGAGTGTTTCTAAAGATACGACCGATGCATGGAGTCTCGCGGGTGCGTGGTCGGAAGATGCTCAGTCCGAGATACATGGGGCCTTACATGATCTTGGAGCGGATCAGTCCCTTGGCGTACAGACTAGAGCTGCCGCCAGAGCTAGCGAGTTTGCACGACATCTTCCACGTCTCCTCCCTCACGAGAGCTCTACTTAGGCCGGAGCAGCAGATTATGACGACAGATGGTCCTATAGCTTCTGATCGATCGGTGCACCTGGAGCTGATCCGGATAGGCGATTCTGGGATGCGGGTCTTGCGACGCAAGAAGAGTCCGCTGGTCAAGGTTTTGTGGAGGAATCATGTACAAGAGGAGCACATGTGGGAGCCACAGGACTTGATGCAGCAAAGGTACCTGGAGCTTTTCACGTCAGGTATTCCCTATAACCTCTCGGGATGTTACATTTTACTTCTCACACTTGAAACCCCGGAGGCCTAACTTGAATTTCGAGGACGGAATTTTTTTTTTATATATTGGGATTTGTAACATCCCTCAAAATTCTAGACCCCTAGGATGGTTTTGTCATGACTGGGTCATGACAAAATCCTGAGAAGCACTAAGGGTTTAGGTGAACATGAAAGTTAGGGTGTGAACCACCATGGTCTGCAAATAGTAGAATCCCAATTACTAGCTTAGGAATGATCATAGGGCTTGACCATGACTCCATGACCCCACCACAACACCACTGACCTATTAGAGGATCCATTAGAGTCATAGGGACCAACTAGGGTCAACTAAAAAGGTCAAGTTGACCAAAGTTAACCCAAGCCTTGATTTGGTCAAACTAAACTCACCCATGCCTAATTGACATCCCTTTGGCCAAAGGGGCCAACGTAGACCTTCTCATACCCTAAGGAAGGTCAATGGGTCACCAAGGACCCGCTGGGGTCAACCAAAGAGGCTAAGTTCACCCAAGTCAACCCTAGCCCTAAAGTGGTCAAAATGTCTTAACTAAGGGTCAAGTGACCCCAAGATGCTCAACCAACCCTACAAAACCCTTCCTAGACCTTAGTGGAGGACAATGGGTCACCAAGGACCCATTGGGGTCAACCCAAATGGTCATGTTGACCAAGGTCAACTTTATCCTAAGATTAGGTCAAACTAGCTCAAATGGGCTAATCCAAGCTCAAGCTCATTTCCCCTACTTGGGCTAACTTTATTTTATTTAATATTATGAGCTAATGGGCTGCCAATATGTTGGAGTGGTCATCAAATTCTGCCATGGTGACTAGGAGAGAGAAAACTCCATTTTCCCTTTAATGGAGGAGAGAGAAAGTGAAAAGAGAGGTCATTCATGGACAAGAGAGACCAAGGGACTCTCCAATTGATGGATACATTCCCCCTCATCAGTTATGAGGAGTTGAATAATCATAGCCAGCCACCAAAGTGGCTGAATTTAATTTCTCCCATACAGAAAAGAGAGAAAGAAGAGAGAGAAAGCCATTAATGGCCATGGAAGGTCAAGAGTCCCCCTCCAATTGATTCCAAAGTCTTGATTCATCTTCCCCTCATCAGTTAGAGGTGATCAGAGGTTTTTCCCAGCCTCAAGGTGGCTGAAATCAATTTCTTCAATAAGGAGGAGAGAGAAAAAGGGGTCAATAATGGCATGGAAGGTGAAACCCCCACAAATCCCCCCATTGTTGGCTGGATTCAACTCCTCAGGGGTAGGGGAAGAGTTTCCAGCATTTTTCAGATAACCAAGGGACTTAAAACATTGGGAATTCAGTTACCCGAAATTTCACCATTAATGGTCAAAATGGGAATTCATCCCTTAACCTTTCCCCTCCAACTTTTGGCTCTTTTAAAAGCTTCCCCAAGGTTAGATGAGACGTTTCCACACTTTACCTGAAGGAGCTGTGCACTTTGGTAGTGCTGTTGCCGAACACCCGCAAGCTCCACCACCAGCCATGGTGCACCACCACCACACTCGTTGTTAAGCCCGATTAAAGGTCCTCCTCTACTCCTCTCTTCGTGGGTTAGATCCTTAGATCATTTAGGAAAGAAATCAGCCTCAATTGACCCCGATTGAAGAGAAGATTTTCAGAAATTTCCATGGTTTTTCAACTCCTCGGGTTCGCCGGAATGCGCCCCTCCGGCGGCCGTACCGCCGCCCGGCGATAGCCCCCACCTCAACGAAGGTGGTGGTGGCCGGCCAGGGAGGTGGCTGGGTGGCCGGGAAATTGGCTTGGAATAAGCTTCAGGTCGGGTTGATCCCAGCCCTTGGTTGGAGGATGAAGATGACCAGGAGGCGTTGGATCTGCTTCAAGATCTGTGCTAGATCATATTTATTTATTTTGATTTTTTGTATTTTATGTCTGTTTACTGGGCTATTGTAAATTAAATATTAAAAATACATAGGGTCCCCTACAGAAAACATTGTCAACATGAAATTTGTAGATCTGTGAGTCTAGTTTATTTTAAAATTAATTTGAGCCAATTTGGGGTTCAGGTCAGAGCACAACACTCATTTTGGCGAGGTCTATACCTATGTTAGATCAGAGAATATTTTGAGTGCCCCCATCAATCCAGCCATCCAAATGACTTGAAAATTTGGATGAGAGGTATTTTTACCTATACCTAGAACATATCCAAAAATAGAAATTTTTGGTAAGCATTTTCTTAAAGTTTTTTTAGCAATTTAATAATTCATATATGAATTATTTAATGGGTCTAATGACCTCCAAACCCTCCCAAATTTTGGTGAGTTGTCATTTGAGTTAATATAGGACTCTGTATAAAATTTCATTTAATTTGGATAAGAATTGGTATGGAATTTTGTCAACCCTAGCTTTGGCCAAAAAAGGGTTAATTAGGGTAAAATGCCCCATTGTGGTGTTGAGTGACGAAATCACCTCAACAGAGGTTGAAACTTGAGCCACTGAATTGTTATGATATTTAACACCCTCACATGGATTTTGGGGCATATTAGGGTGGATTTGCCCTATATCCCTAGTTCAAACCCTAAGGATGAACTTAGGAGGTTTGTGAAGGACATGAGGTTATATGTCCTTGTATGGACTTGGAGTTTAGTTCATGTGATCTTAGGATTGTGGAATACCCTAGGATGGAATTTGGTAGTATTTGGACACATGCACCCCACTTTAATCACTTGGAAATTAATTAGGTCAATTCACCTTAAAGAATAAATATGGGGTCATATGACATTGGATCCTTATGAAATGTTGGTAGAAGTGATTTTATAATCTATTGACCTCTGAAATTTATTATAGAATGTTTAGAAAATAGTAGCTCATACTTGTAGTTATAATCTCCACCTTGCCCTTTTTGATGATTTTGAAGTAACCATGATTAGATTAACTTAGAATGATGTGAAAATATTGTATAGTTAATTAAATATCATTTATAGGCTCTAGTAAATTATTTGGATCATTTGGACATTTTCTCTTAGTACCTCATGTGTTAAGTGAAGTAGTGCACCATATTTTGATAAATAGATAATAAATATTATATCATGCTGGAAAATTATGTTTCTTATCTAGAGAAATTTTTAGGGTATAATAAAGCTTAGATAATTATTACATGTTATTTGGATGAGTTTATAAGAAAGCTTCTTCACAAAGTGCATTTTAATGGATTTATTGAAGTATTTTTCTATATAGCCTACTGACCTTGGAATTGCATGAAACCTAGTCAGTGATGATTTATGATCATATTAAAGCCTTGGTAATGTTTGTGTAAGGTTTGGATAATATTTTGAGGTACTTCTCTCTTTAATTCTATTAATTGTATTTATCTTGAATTAATTATTTAGGGGCTCATATTTTTATGAAAGTTTATGAAACTTAGTATTATATGTTATTTTGACATCATATAGTGATCATAAGTTTTGGGTGGCCAGAACTTAAGGAAAACTAGTACTTCATGTTCAGAATTACCCATGACCTAACTTTTGGAAAATTTAATAAATGCCAAATTAATTAGAAAAATTATAAGTTTTTGGATTTGGGCTAAATGTGTCATGATAGACCGACAACAATTATCTTAGGGCATTTGGATGAAAATTTGGAGTACCTTCTATCATGTACATCATATTGCTTAGGTTGGTCTGCATTTAGTAAACTGCAGAATTTGTGATAATATGTGGAATGGATATAGGGAGATGAGTTATTGGTTTACTGATCTTGGTAAAAGAAAAAGAGAGCTTCATTAGGAGTCATGATGAGGAGAGGGTTGGGTTGACAATTGTTAAGAGGTGCTCGGGATCGACAAAACATCGTCTTTCCTGTGGAGAGAGAGAGAGAGAGTCAAAATACACTAGAGCCTTGAGAAATGGAACGATGGGCTTCAGCTACCATCATAGTTCCTAGTGCCCTGTGAGAGCCCTTCACCGGGAATACCTTGGGCATTCCAGGGTTAACCTAAACCGTATGAATAATCAATGTTTAAGAGTAACTTGTATAACTAGTATTTACACATACACACACACACACCCCGGTGTTGTGGGAGTTAGGTTGGTCACACGAGCGGTAGGCTCGGTAGTTCTGGTCATGGTCAGGTTAGCCCGGTGAGCTGATGGCTCTGTTGATAGTTGTGACAGACGGATTAGTTCGGGGAGCTTTTGGCTCGACAGATGATTGTGACAAACGGGATAGTCTGGGGAGCTTTGGCTCGGTGGAAAATGATTGTAATATTGCACGTGCATAAGATAAAGGTGGTGAGTCTTCAGTATTGGAGAGTCGTCGCACGAACACCAATATGTTGACTCGGTAAGTGTGGTTTAGCACTTGGTCAAATAAAGTCTGGTGCGCTAGCCGGCAAGAGTACACAGGAGCTCCTCTTAGTGCACCAGCATTGAGGCGTATGATAGGTCTGACTGGTAGTGCTGATACCGGTTTAGAGGTGGGCGAGGCCCAACCCACCTCTTCCGTTTGCCACTACGTAGGTATCCTGAGAGGTTAGGCTCTAGAAAGGGGGAACTAAAGGTCTGTATGCAAAGAGTTGAGTGTGTGTGTTGCACTTATATGTTCACATCATGGCATACTTGCATGTCATAACATCATCAATGCATATAACCCATAACACCTATTGTATAAAGTGGTATGAGACGCTTTATACAATAGGCCTTACAAAACGACCCCTTGGTCTATAGGTTTTTATGGGCATTCCTATAGGTCATGGTTACTTATTTAGTTTACCATTTCATACTATACTTGCTCACTTGTTCTTGTGTATATTTATACTGCTTACCTATACTGCTTATCGACTACTGCTTACATATACTTGCTCTGTTTATAAACTCATGTTAGACTACTTCTGTTGTCACCTGCTTACTTTGTTACTCTCCACCTTCATTACCTTCCCTTTCCTCCTCCCTGCTCGGTGCCTAGGAGCCATTGGGGGAGGGGTAGGGGATGATAGGACTTAGTCTTTTAGACTAACGGTCGTTGACCAAATTATTTTAGGGGATTGTGGAGCCGAACCAGGAGATACAGCCCAGAGGTCAGTGCGCATGGAGATAGGACATTCTAGCACGGGAGTCCAGCCAGTAGAGACAGTGAGTCCTGATCATTAGTAGATATTATAGATTTGCTTCCGCGATTGAGTGATATATAGTGAGGATTTGATGGATCAGGCAGGAGCCCTTTTCTATTAGTATTTGGATTTATCATTTTTGTGGACTCTCCCTTCATGGAGATTTATTATATTATATACATGTGTTCTTGCGAACTTAGATTTTATTGTTCATTTGTACTTCTACTCCTTTCTGCGATCGGTATGGCTGACAGGATCGTCGTTTTGTAGTGACGACCTTCCTCGGTTTGTTGGTGTCACCGCAAAGCGGCGGTTCTAGGCATAAGACCCCGGTTGGTTTTGTAAAACAAAATGGGGTCTTACACCCCCAGTGTGTCCAAAACCAGTTTTAGGCTGAGTAGGGAGGTGCTGCCCTTTTGTTTCTTGTAGTTTTTATGTTTCTCCTCTCCCTCTTTCTCATTTTAAGTTTTTTAATCCTAGCTTAGTGTACTCCTTTTGTAATAGTTTTTGTAATTGCTTTAGTAGATTAATGTAATTGCAAGCATAGGTTTTTATTTCCAGCACTTGTAATCTTCTATTTCAAGTTGTAAGCTCGTTGTTTGATTTTAATATAAAGTGTGCTTAATTTTTTCTTATCTATATTTTTGTTTATCATGCACTTCTACTCATCTCTCTTCCTCCACTTCACCATTAGTAACTAATCCTCCTTGTACACGATCTTGATGATCCGATGTTCCAGTTGATTAAGTTATGATGCTGTAGTTTACTTTTTCTTTTTAGGGTTTAGGCCTTGATTTACTCTTGATTAGTCTTGTTTGGAGTTATATCATCGATATATGATTTCCATATTTGTTTTCACTCTTAGCTAGCCGAGAGGTTCGTTGTCTGAAGTGAACACTCAAGAGTAAAGAGAGTGGCACGCACCCCTCGAGAGTGGCAGACGTTTAATCTCCCGGATTGGTGTGAAATCCAATAGTGGGGTTCACATCATAAAGCAAGCTTTAGGTCTCCGATTTGGACGAGAGTTCGGTCGGACCTTCCTAAACTAAGGTGGGCACTAATTCGAGAGGAGCGTGTTCATGCTTATGGAACCTCCACGATCAAGGTTTTTTTACTTATTAAGTTTGGGTTTATTATCGCATTTTTTTAATCAACTTTAGCCGAGGTGATTATTGATCGAGTGCTTTTCTTTATCATAGTTCAACCCCTCGTTGTAATCGCTTTTAATAGTTCTCTATTTATCCTCAAGCATTTCTCTTTCTACCGTAATATTTCTTTTCTTAATCTCATTTAGCTCTCTTAAACCCTAAAACAATCTCTCGATAAGATAATAGTTTTTATGTGAGTAAGAATACTCAACAGTTCCCAAATTTTAATATGACACTTGTGTCCACTAGCTACATTTCGATAGGTATACTTGGCTCGTTGGATTGCTAGTTCGGTTTATATTCTCTTTGCGAATATTCTCTGACACCAGTCTCCTTACCGCTTAGTACTGAGAAATATGGCAGAGTTGAAGGCGCAACTTCAGGAATTGATAGAGCAGGGGTATGTGCATCCAAGTTTGTCATCTTGGAGCGCCCTTGTCCTCTTCATGAAGAAGAAGGATGAAAGTCTGCGGCTGTGTATCGATTATCTGGAATTGAATAAGCTAACAGAAAAGAACAAGTACCTGATTTCGAGAATTGATGATCTATTCGACCAGCTAGTCGGATTGGCTGTGTATTCGAAGCTAGACTTGAAGTCTGGATATTATCAGCTGAGAATAAGGGAAAGTGATATTCCCAAGATGACGTTCAGTACACGTTATGGGCATTATGAGTTCACTATTATGCCTTTCGGGCTGACGAATGCACCGTCCGTGTTTATGGGCTTAATGAACCGAACGTTCAGGGAGTATTTGGATCAGTTTGTAATAGTCTTTATTGACAATATCCTAGTGTACTCCCTGTCCGAGGATGATCATGCAGAGCACTTACATATTGTTCTGGAGACCCTGAGGAGTAGTTAGTTGTACGCCAAGTTCTCTAAATGTGAGTATTGGCTATCTTCAGTGGCATTCCTTTGCCACATTGTTAGTGGAGATGGAATCATGATGGATCCGGCAAAGGTGGTTGTAATATGGGAATTGCCTATGTTGTCTTTTGTGGCGGAAGTCCGGAGTTTTCTCGGGCTTGTCAGCTACTACAAGTGCTTCGTGGATAACTTCTCACGGATAGCGTTACCCCTCATGACCCTGGCAAGGAAGGATCAGAAATATGTGTGGTCTCCAGCATGCGTGCAGGTTTTCAAAGAATTGAAAAGCCATCTGACCACGATGTCTATTTTGTGCTCGCCATGTGGTATAGAGGGCTATGAGATCTACAATGACGCTTTAGGAAGCGGCTTAGGCTGTGTTTTGATACAACATGGGAATGTAATAGCGTACGACTCGAGCCAGTTGACGGTGCACCAGAGGAATTATCCGGTCCATGATTTGGAGTTGGCGGCCGTGGTATTCGCTCTGAAGCTATGGAGGCACTACGTGTATGGCGTGAAGGTCGATATTTACACAGACCATAGAGTCTGAAGTATCCGTTGGATCAGAAGGACTTAAATATGTGCCAGCGGAGGTGGATGAAGTTCTTTGGGGGCTACACCTTCAAGATACATTATGTTCCTGACAAAGGTAATGTGATTGCTGATGCGTTAAGTCGCAGGGCTCCCGTACAGACCAATTGGATACTGATACATGACGAGCATCTTATTCAAGATTTGGAGGCATTAGATATCTCTTCCGTTGATAGGAGGTCTAGTGATGAAGCACGTTTGAATTGAATAGAGGTACAGTATGACCTCGCTGACCAGATCCGACAGGCTTTGTGGTTGGACGATAGTATGAAACGCTATATGGCAAAGTCTTTGTATGGGTCAAATGCCTAGTTTACTGTTGATGATGGGCTGTTGTGGAAGAACAGCTGTTGGGTCCATTGCCCACAATGTCCCAGTTTTGTAGAAGTCAGATTTGTAGAAGTCAAACATGTCAATGATATACACAAAGTTGTATATGATGTATGTTCAAGTTCATGCATGCATGTTAGTCCTTGTAACATTAATAAGACAGGTATTCCAAGTGATGTGACAGGTGGTCACAAAGTAAAGATGCGGAGAGACAAAAATCTGTCTTCAGGTTTTTTGCAGGTTCATGTTAGCTATTTGAAGAACTCAATATCTGTCATGTCTTCAGTCTTCTTCAACAAGTTCAGAAACAAAGTTTTGATATACTTCCAGCAGAGGCGACTATTTACTAAAGATCATTTTCCTGCTGCTGAGAAGATAGTTAGGGCTGAGATAACTCTGCTCAGGAAGCATACATAGAGAAATATCTCTGTGTCAAATTAACACAAATCAATTTCATTACTATAGGATCCTTTTAGATCTGAGTTGTAAGACCTTTGTGCTTGAGGTAGGGCAGATTTGCCTGAGTGTAGGATCTAGTGTTTGGATGTGAGTGTACGACCTTTGGGTCTGAGGTTGGATCCTTTTGGATCTGAGCTGTAGGGCTTTTGAGCCTGAGGAAGGACAATTTTCCTGAGGTATAGGAGAGCCATCCTCTCTGAGAGTATGACCTTTAGGTCTGAGTGTAGGATCCAGATTTGGATCTGAGGTAGGTCCCTATGCCTGAGCTGTAGGAGAGTCATTCTCTCTAAGGTAGGGCTATCCTCCATAGCTTGAGTTGTAGGACTTGGATTCAAGTTTGAGGTAGGTGATCATTTGATTACTGAGTTGTAAGAGCAAATTTGCTCTGAACAGCTTTGTGCATGAGTGGTAAGTCTTGCAGGAGACTGAGAGATCCTGAGGGATCTGAGGTGTAAGCTCTAAGGAGTTGAGTTTTTGGAGAAGTGCCTTGTCTAACAAGAAGTTAGAAAGGTGGGAGGAGAGTGGATGTACCCATAATCTGGGGAACCACTATAAATTCTTTGTGTTCTTTATGTTTTATCTTGAAAGTTTAAAAACGACTAAATCCTAACACATTAAGTTAAAGATAATAATATTAAACCAGAAAACCTATTCACCCTCCCACTAGGTTGTTAGCTTCCTTGAAATTAAATACTTTCAAGTGGTATTAGAGGGAGGTTGCTCAAAAAGGATCTAACAGTCTGAGTGATCTCTAAGGGTAGCTACAGTTCTGGACTTATGGGTTCTAGAGAGAAACACAAGGAGCTAGGTTCCATGAAACTCCCCATTTGTAGAAAGGAGAGTTTTGGAATCTAGAAAGAGAGGGTCAGGCTATTTATGGAAGCCTATGTCCCAAGGATCTTTGTGACAGTCAAGGAGGGACCCTTCATCCCTATGAAGGTCTTAGTTCTGGATGCCAATATCTAGAAACCTAAGACATATTCAAAGATGACTAAGGATGAAGTCATCTTGGCTACATTGGTTAAGAGGGCACAAAATATCATTGTCAGTGCCATAGATGATTCAACCTTTCATAATTTGGATCAATGACAGACCTACAAAGAGATGTGGGACACTCTTGTGGTCAACATGGAGGGTACTGAAGAGGTAAGAGATTATAGGAAGTCCATGCTCAACCAAGAGTATGAGGCTTTCAGGCTATCATAGAAAGATAACATAGCTGTTTGCAATGAAAGATTTTTTAGGATTATAAATGAAATGAGGACCTATAGGAGGGTCTTTAGTCATTATGAGATTAATGACAAGTTCCTAAGTTCTCTCACTAGAGTCTGGGATACTAAGATGTGTTCCATAAAAGAGGTGACCAAGCTTCCTGATACTCCTTCCCAAACATTGTTGGGAAAGATGTTGTCTTATAAGATGCAACTGGCTGCCAGGAAAGAGGAGGATGCCACCAGCAAATCCCATGCCAAGGAAAAGTCCTTGGCCTTCAGAGCAGACAGTACCAGGAAAAGTAAGGATAGGATCCCCTCTCCTCCAAAAAGGCCAGCTAAGTCAGACAGCTCAGAATCAGATACATCAGACATCAGCATGTCTGATGAGGACTTTGCTGCCTTCTCCAGGCATTTTCAGAAGCTGATGAGGAAGAAATATTGGAAAAACAGACCTTCCAACTCTTCTCATCATAGGAAGAATCACTCCAAGGCTGACATGTATGATTCTAAAACTAGTAAATATAATTCTTCTAAAGTTGTTTGCTATTGTTGCAGCAAAGCAGGGCATATGATAACTGACTGCCCAGTGAAGAGAAAGGAGGTTGGTGAGAAGAAACAACAACATCACAAGGGGAAGAAGGAGAAGTCCTTCATCGCAAAGAAGGAGAAGAGCTGGACAGACTCATCTTCATCTGAGTCTGAAGAAGAAGCCTATATTGGGTTGGTTGCTGCTACTGCTGAAAAAGAAGCTGAAGCAGCATATGAAGACTATCGTGCTGCTAGGATAGGCACTAGGGCCCCTCTGTCATATTCAGACAGTGACATAGAGGAGGATGAAGATGAAGAAGATTCCTACATCTGCTATGAGTTGATGGCAATGTCTGATGAAAAATCCAACCAGGGTCAGCCTGGTCTAGAAAAGGTACTTCCTCTTTCTAGTTGTTCTTCTAAGTCTGGGTATGAGACTAGTCCCTGTACAGAAGCCTCTTCATCTAGTGGTGAAGATGATTTTGAATCAGAAGGAGTTGTCAATCAATTAATTGACAGGTATGGTGAACTTCTGGATGCCTTTAAGAGGTGCAAGAAGTTGTCTAAAAAGCAAGCTGTAGAGATTGGCACTCTTCAGCTAGTTGCTGCCCCGCTGACTGAGACAACAACTCTACTGGATCAGAAAGTAAGGGATGTTAGCCAACTGAAAAACATCACTCTCATTCAGATTGGCACCATCAAGTTCAAGAATAGTCTCATCAGGGACCTTGAAGATAAGCTCTAGAGGGAGAAGAGAATTGTGGCTAGTTTTTTTAAGCCCAATACAATATTGTCCTTGATAGACTCCTTCTACTCTCAGAAGGTCAAGAAGGGTTTGTGGTTTAAGGGAAATACTAGTGTTTCCCCTTCCAAGGGGAAGGGTAATGCTCCTGTTCAGCCTCTGACTTCCAAGACTCCCATTCCTTTTAGTAAAGTTCAGTTACCTTCAAACATGTATGATCAAGAGAGCATCTATGGTCACTGGATAAATGGTAAATCCACTAGTGTAAACAAGGAGGTTCATAACTATGATGGAAGGTATAGCATGGGATTGAGTGACTTTAAGGCTACCCATGAGGAAATTCAAATGGCTCATCATGGATCATTTGTCTTTGGTGCTCCAGCCCCCACTCTCAAGAATGTGGTTGTGGCCAAGTTTCAGAACCATTCAAGAAAGACTCAAACCAAGGGTCAGTATATCAGTAAGCCTAATTTGGGCAGTTCTGATGCTATCAAGAACATGTCTTCTGCAAAGAAGATTATTGCTGATGGCACTCAGAGCAGGCCAAATAAGCCAAATCGAAAACTTACCTTCAGTCAGATCCTTGCTGAAAGGAATCTGAACAAGGCTGCTACTCCTCTTCTTTCTATTCATTCAGTAGTTAACCAAACTGCAAGGCCTACATAAAAAAGAAGATATCACATTCATGAATGTTGGTGCTGTGGCAAAGTGGGCCACTTTGCTATAGGCTGCTGACACAATCCAAGTGTTCCAAGAGCAGCTGTCAGTCCACCCGTAAGAAAAGCTGCTGGTAGACAAGTCTATTTTCAGACTAACATGCGCCGAGGACATTATAGATATTGGGGTTCTAAGGTAAAATAAATTATGTGATGCAGGTTAGTTCAAGTGCTAAAACCCCTATGTGGTACTTGGACAGTTGTTGTTCCAGGCACATGACTGGGACAAGGAGCAACTTATAGGAGTACACTCCAGTGAATGATGGACCCAAGGTTATCTTTGGTGGTTCAGATAGAGGGGTGACAAGAGGCTAAGGTAAGATTACCAATGTCAAAGTCACCATCACAAAAGTGACTTATGTTGAAGGGTTTCAACACAGTCTCATAAGCATAAGCCAACTCTTTGATCTTGGCTATGTTATTGTGTTCCACAAGGATGAGTGCAAATTAAGAGGTCAAGTGACCAAGAGGTCATCTTGATAGACAGTAGGAGTGAACATTATTGGAAACCTACTTATGATTTGAGCTGGGTTCACTATTAGGATTGTTGACCCACCATGTATAGTGTAGGGTCATATGTTAGTTTCAGGGTTAAGGTCAATCACTTAAGGATTAGATTACTGAAACCTACCTCCAGAAGATTTCAGAGACTCAAGACTTAAGAGACAAGGAAGTTTTGAAGATTGCAGAAAAAGTCATTCGACGATAGCTGAACTCAGCTCGATGATCGTCAAACTCAGCTCGATGAACTCAGAGTTCCTTCTCTGATTTGAGCTCGACGAAAGTCTAGCTCAGGTTGGCAAACTATGAGCTTGTATCAGAATCTCATCTCGACGAAGTGCCTTCTCAGCTCGACAAACTTGGAGCTCAGTTTGGCAAGTATACTTTCTGTTCGACGATCTTGGAGCTTAGCTCGATAAAGGAGAATTATCGGCTCGACGAACTTGGAGCTCAGGTCGAAGAAAACTTTACTGTGTTCGACTAACTCTATCCAGGTTCTGTTCGACTAAACTTCTCTTCAGTTTCTCTGATCGACCAAGACAGTTTAATTTAAGTAATTAAGAAAGTAATACTCTGAAAATTAATGCTTAATAGAATATAGTCGTTTCCTGGCAGCATTAATTAGGGATTTCACAGAGTTATTACTTAACATATTTACTGGGACAGTTTGGGAAATACATTGAAAAGAAAAACAGCTGTTCTATTTCCCAGAAAATATGTAGAGGACTTCAAGGAATTCGAAATTCAAATCAACAATCAATATATAAAAGAAATTTTCAGAAGATTGCTGACTACAAGTCTAACAGTCCAAAATAATAATAGTAGTTAGTCAGGAATAAGAAGAAAGAGAAAATCTGAGCAACTAGAGAACCAGAAACAGAGACAGAGAACATCTTGTTCATCATTCTTCTTCTTAAAGCCTTTCTTCCAGCAGCACATATTGAATTTGAGATCAAAAGCTCCATCACTCAGAATCATTTAAAGGAAGAAGAAGTGTCCATCTTTGAAGGCCTACACCCTGAAGCAAGTCTCCACTCCTGACCAGATTTCAATAACTCAGGGGGATCATTGACAACATCATCAAATCCACTAGTCTTCTCTCAGATTATTGACAGAGAAGAACATATTCAACCTTTTTGTTTATTTCATCCAACTGTGTACAAGGTTATAACTCCCTTCAAAAGTTAAACCTTTTGGTTCTCAAGTCTCCTGATCAAAAAACTTGGTTTGGTTTTTGGGCACCTGATCAAAAGCTCAAAGGGTTGCTAGATCTTCCTTAGAAAATAGATCTTGTGGTGACTGGGCACCTGATCAAAAACCTGTGGTGTCAGGGCACCTGAACAAAAACCTGTGGTGGTAGGATAGCTGATCAAAAACCTGTAGTGGATTCCTACCCAGTTGGTAGAAGAGTAGATGTACCCAGGTTTATTGGGGAACCACTATAAATTTCCTTGTGTCGTTTGGTTCATGCTCTACTTTCTTATTTGTTGTGCTGCGATATTTTATTTTCTTATATATATCACCTATTTTAATCCGTTGTAAAAACAACTTAAAGTTTTTAAAATACTCTATTCACCCCCCTCTAGAGTTAGTAAGATCAATCCCTCCATTACTGGATCAATTTCTGGACAACAAGTTTCTCTTTTCCCTGCTATTCTAACTAAAATTTTTGAATTTATCAGTGAGGAAGATGAAATTGAACTATCTAGCACTGAGTATGACGATATGCTATTTATAATGGGTCACTCCCAGGAAAACCCTTACAAATTGTTGAAGAAGAACTTATCTGCTGAATATAAGTTCTTAGCAAATATAGTTGGAAAGGTAATCTTGCTCAAACACTCAGCCCATGACTACATTACCAGGCACCAATTCCTTCTGATGTGTGCCTTGGTTAATCAAAAATCTGTAAACTGGGGGGAAATTGTATTTGATTTGATTAAGAAGAAAATTAGTAAGAAGTATGTGAGTTTTGGTAGAATTCTGGGAATCTTCCTACAGGCTAAGGTTCCAGAATTACTGATCTCCCAGACCATTTTTTTAAATGCCTCTAAGAGGCTTACATCTGCCCTCTTTGGTAGATGGGAGAGGGTTATCCCAAAGCCCTCTAGGGCTTCCTCTTCCAGGGTAGCTTCAGAGGACACCATGGCTGCAATAGACACTTCACCAACCCCTGAAGAAGCTCCTGCTCCTCATATTTCCTTTATCAACTCCCCTCCATCTCCACATCATCCAATATTTGCTTCATCAACTCCCCTTGTTGATGTTTCTACATTTCAACAATCTTCTACTTCCTTCCCTTTTGTCTCACCATCCAGACCACAATCACCAATTAATATTCCTGAGGAAATACCATCTCCACCTCCTCAATCTCATCTACAATCACATCAACCATCACAAATTGATGACACACCATATATGGATCCACCATTGTCATTTCTCAATTTTGATCTATTATCATCTCTATCTCCACAACCATTTCCATAACATTCCCCTATTCAGGAAGATATTATCCTCCCTGCTATCTCAACATCCATAATTCCAAATGACATTCAAACCCCATCCATCCCACAAACATTCCCTATCTGTCCAAACTGCTCCATGCCATCTTCTGCTATATCAGCCACAATTCTTGAGCTCATTACCCCTACACTCAAGACACTTATAGCTGAAGCCATTGCTCCACTTGCTGCTTCCATCACTACACTCTCTTCACAGCTTGATTCTTTCTCCACTGTCCCTTCTTCTAGGGGCCTGGGTTCAGGTATCTCTGAAACCAGGCAGAGGGAGATGTTCAATGAAAAAGCTCAAGCATTTCATGAAGAACCTCTAGCAGCAGCATTTCCAGCAGCAGCATTAGTTATTACAGAAACTGATACAGAAATGATTCCAGTCTGTACAAAAGAAGAAGTACCAGATTTTTCTATTTCAGAAATAATCACTGTTGGTGTTTTTATTCTTAATCCCACAGTTGATCTTCCCTCATTACTTTACCCTTTTGATACACTTTCCAGCAGCAGTCTTCCAGTTTTTGATACTTATTATAAATCAATAGTCAGTTATACAACACTAATAAGTCCTCTAGTATTTGAATAACTAAGTACTAGTTTTGTAGTTAAAAAAATATTATAGAGCAAATAACTACTCCAGATCCAAAGGCTTTTCCTCCTCCAACTTTTGGCTGGTGCGAATCCCCCATGCCTGATCTTGATGAATTCATGTTTCAAGATATGGAACCAGAGACTGACAGTATTCAGACTTCTCAAGTTATCACAGAAATTATATATCCAGAACTTCAAGTACAGCCATAGGCTCATCCAGTTTTGTCTGATGAAATTCTTAAACAAATTAATGCTCTTTATGTTAATCCTATTAAAGAATCTGATGATGATGATGAAGAGTCAGATGACTCAGAGGATTCTAGTTCTAAAAAGAGAAAACTTAAGAAGAAGGTCACACCCAGGACTGTTCCAAAACCAAATCCTACTGCTGATACACCTTTTTACATTCCGCATAACATTACTCTTGCTCCAGACACTCCTCATTGGATGAGATACTCAAAGAATGAAATGAAAGCAAGGAAGAAGAGCAGGAGATACTCTCCACCTCCATAGTATAGGAGATGTCCTCCTCCTCCTACTACTACAGCAGGATAAGCAGACAATGTTTCTCAAGTAAAAAGGTCTACATCCTCACATCATACCAGACCATCTTACAGTAGCAGCAAGCAGCAACACATCTCCCAGGGCAGTAAACAACAATATAAGAAGCAAAGCAGTCGACAGCAGACATCTGAAGCTAGTCAGAAACAAAAATCATGTTCAGAAAGACCTCTCTCTCCAACATATGATTCAGAGTTGGATCCTAATTCTAGAATGACCAGGTTTAATGAGCTGATTGCTCTATCTCACATAAGGAAGGCCAGTGAAGAAGGAAAAGATTCCTCTCAATTTTCAACCATGTCATCATACAGGAAGAAGTAATTGGAAAAATATCAGGTAAAAAATCTTTTCAATGTTGATACTTATATGAATTTGCATCCTGAAGCAGTAGTGCCCAGTGCTGCATCAGTAAAAATTCATGCTGCTGAAGACATGAGTAAGACTTAGAAAGAAGAAGAGGATCCCAAAAGAAAGATGATTTTCACAAAATCTGCTTCCTCTTCAGATGCTTCAAAGAAATAGTGTTAATCTTCTGATTTTGCTTTTTTGAACTTTTATTATTATTGTATATATTCATAAGGCACATCTGTTCATATCTGCTGAATATTTTATAATTATGTCAGATATTTTTATTGCTTTGTGATTTTGCTTATTTTTATTTTGTATAGTGACCTCACCCAAATAGGGGGAGATTGTTGGAACCCTACTTGTGATTTGGGCTAGGTTCACTATTAGGATTGATGACCCACCGTGTATAATCTAGGGTCATATGTTAGTTTCAGGGTTAAGGTCAATCACTTAAGGATTAGATTACTGAAACCTACCTTTAGAAGACTTCAGAGACATAAGACTTAAGAGACAAGGTAGTTTTGAAGATTGCAGAAAAATTCATTCGATGATAGCAGAACTCAGCTTGACGATCGTCAAACTCATCTCGACGAACTCAGAGTTCCTTCTCTGATATGAGCTCAACGAAAGTCTAGCTATGGTCGACGAACTATGAGCTTATATCAGAATCTCAGCTCGATGAAGTGCCTTCTCAGCTCGACAAACTTGGAGCTCAGTTTGGAAAGAAAACATTCTGTTCGACGATCATGGAGCTCAGCTCAACAAAGGAGAATTATCAGCTCGACGAACTTGGAGCTCAGGTCGATGAAAACTTTACTGTGTTCGACTAACTCCATCCAGGTTCTGTTCGACTAAACTTCTCTGCAATTTTTCTGGTCGACTAAGGCAATTTAATTTCAGTAATTAAGAAAGTAATACTCTGATAATTAATTCTTAATATTCTCAAAAATATAGTCGTTTCCTGACACCATTAATTAGGGATTTTACAGAGTTATTACTTAACATATTTACTGGGACAGTTGGGGAATACATTGAAGAAAAAAACAACTGTTCTATTTCCCAGAAAAAATATAGAAGATTTCAAGGAATTTGAAATTCAAATCAGCAATCAATATATAAATGAAATTTTCAGAAGATTGCTGAGTACAAGTATAACAATCCATAATAAGAATAGTAGTTAGTCAGGAATAAGAAGAAAGAGAAAATCTGAGCAACTAGAGAACAAGAAACAGAGACAAAGAACATCTTATTCATCATTCTTCTTCTTCAAGCCTTTCCTCCAGCAGCACATTCAATCTGAGGTCAAAAGCTCCATCTCTCAGAATCATTTACTGGAAGAAGAAGTGTCCATCTTTGAAGGCTTACACCATGAAGCAAAGTCTACACTCCTGACCAAATTTCAATATCTCAAGGGGAGCTTTGACAACATCATCAAATCCACTAGTCTTCTCTCAGATTATTGAAAGAGAAGAACATCTTCAACCTTTTAATTTATTTCATCGAACTGTGTACAGGGTTATAACTCCCTTCAAAAGTTAAACCTTTTGGTTCTCAAGTCTCCTGATCAAAAGACTTGGTTTGATTTTTGGGCACCTGATCAAAAGCTCAGGTTACTAGATCTCCCTTAGAAAATAGATCTTGTGGTGACAAGACACCTAATAAAAAACCTATGGTGACAGGGCACCTGAACAAAAACCTGTGGTGGCAGGGCACCTGATCAAAAACCTGTAGTGGATTACTACCAGGGTGATAGAAGAGTGGATGTACCCAAGTTTATTGGGGAACCACTATAAATTTCCTTGTGTCGTCTGGTTGTTCTCTACTTTCTTATTTGTTGTGCTGTGATATTTTATTTTCTTATATATATATTACCTATTTTAATTCACTGTAAAAACAACTTAAAGTTTTTAAAATACACTATTCACCCCCTCTAGAGTTAGTTAGATCAATCCCTCAGTATCTGAGGCATCACTTTTAGAAATGTTTATTGTTTAAACTTTCTATTTTTAGATACAAAGTCTCCTATTTGTTTACTGAGAAATAAGAACGTCTCATATTGTGTGCAATGGCACAAGAGACTAGCTCATTTAAATTAAAGACTATTGACAAGTTCTTTAGTGGTGAGCTAGTTAGGAATGGTCCTAATGTGAAATGCACCAAGGAAAGCATTTGCTCTGCATGCCAAAAGGGCAAGCAGACCAAAGCCTCCTTCAAGGGCATTGGGCCCAAAGTCTCTGTGAGGTATTTATACCTCTTGTATATGGACTTGTTTGGTCCTATGCCAGTTCACAGTCTTGGTCAGAAAGTTTACACCCTTGTTGTGGTTGATCACTTTTCCAGATTTGCTTGGGTGTTCTTTCTCAAGAAAAAGAATGAAACCCATGATATCTTCATAAAATTTGTCAAACAAATTCAGAATGAGTTTAATAGTACTGTGATCAAAATCAGAAGTGACCATGAGACTGAATTCTATTGTGATAGCATGACAAAGTTATATGAAGAGCAAAGGATTCATCAAGAATTTTCTTCTCTAAGAACTCCCAAGCAAAATATGATTGTTGAGAGGAAAAATAGAACTCTCATAGAGGCTGAAGGACCTTGTTGAGTGACATATCTCTCCCAGAATACTTCTGGGCTGAGGCAGTGAATATTGCATGTCATGTCCTTAATAGAGCCTCTATCAACAAGAGCCATAAGAAGACTCCCTAAGAGATTTTGAAGTGCAGAAAACTAAACCTGGGCTATCTTAGAATCTTTGGTAGCAAGTGCTATGTGCTTCACAATTGGAATTCCTATGTGACTAAGTTTGCTGCCAAGTACTTTGATGAGATTTTTGTTGGGTATAACAATTATAGCAAAGCATATAGGATTTACAACTTGAAAAGTCAAGTTGTAGAAGGAACTGTACATGTAGTCTTTGATGAGTCTACTATGATTAAAAATGAGCTGCAAAGCTCCTCTTCTAGTACTGCAGGTACAGAACTGTTGATGGACCAGCTGACTACAAAGAAGCTGGTCCAATAGTACAAGATAAAGCTGTTGGAATGAACATTCCAGTAGAAGTACTGCAAGACACAAGTGAGGTGGATGAATATCAGCAAGAAGATGCTCCTATAGCTAATGCTGAAGCAAGATTGCCTCCAGCAGTCAGGCATCTAAGGGATCATGCAAGTCACCAGATCATTGGTGATGCCAGCCAAGAGTGGTGACCAGGAGAAGAAGTATCAACACAATACTATACTCAAGCTTCCTATCACAAGCAGAGCCCAAAAAATTTGATGAGGCCAACCTAGATCAATTCTGGATTGTTGTTATGCAAGAAGAACTTAAGCAATTTAAGAGATGTAAGGTCTGGAAGCTGGTTCCCAGACCATATGGACATAATGTCATTAGAGTCAAGTGGATTTACATGAATAAAGATGATGAAAATGACATTATAATCAAGGACAAAGCAAGACTATTAGATAAGGGGTACAGACAAGAAGAAGGCATTGACTTTGATCAAACCTTTGCCCCTGTAGCAAGATTGGAAGCCATCATACTGTTCCTTGCATATGCTTCACATAAGGGATTCAAGGTGTATCAGATGGATGTGAAGATAACCTTCCTGAATGGTGACTTAAAGGAAGAAGTCTATGTTGAGCAGCCTCTAGTTTTTGTTGTTCCTAACTCATCTGATTCTATTTATACACTTAGGAAGGCTCTATATGGGCCGAAGCAAGCACCTAGAGCATGATATGAGATATTGTCTAGCTTCCTTATTGTGATCAAATTATCAAGGGGGAAGATAGACAAGACCCTATTCCTAAGAGAATCTAAGGGTAAGATCATCCTAGTCTAGATATATATAGATGACATTATCTTTAGATCTACTGATGACAACCTTTGCTGGAAGTTTGCAAAACTTATAAAAGGGAAGTTTGAGATGAGCAGTATGAGTGAACTTAAGTTCTTCTTAGGTCTCCAAGTAAGACAGACTAATGATGGCTTGTCCATATCCAAGTCCAAGTTTACTAGGGAGTTAATAAAAAGGTTTTTTATGGAGAATGCCTCCTCCATGAAAACTCACATGGGGTCAAGTATTCCTATAAACAAAGATGAGGCATGAAAAATCTATTGATGAAACTTTGTATAGAGGGATAATTGACTCTCGTATATATCTTACTACAAGTAGTCCAGACATCATTTATGCAATCACAACTGTAGAGTCAGAGTACATCTCAGCAGGTAGCTGTTGTGGATCCAACATCAGATCCAGGATTATAACCGCTGGATAAGTAGAAGTCCCTTATATTGTGATTCTATTAGTGCCATCTCAATTGGTAGGAATACTGTCTCACACAGCAGGACCAAGCATATTGAGATAAGATATCATTTCATTAGGGAGCATATGGAATGTGAAGATATCAACCTTGAGTTTGTCACTACAAACAAGCATGTGGCAGACATTTTCACTAAGCCACTAGATGAAGCAAAGTTCAACACCTTCAAATTTGAGTTGGGTATGTTGAACCTGATATAGCTTCTGTTGCTCCTCATGTTGTTTCTTTGTTGCAAGTTGTAATGTTTCTTGCAGGTGGAAAAGTCCTTCAGTGGTATGAAGATTTTTCAAGTGGTATACCTTCATTGGTATAAAGTTTATTATGCGGTTCAAGTTCTATCCAGTCTGGAATAGACAGAAGTGTCTACTAGGAAGTATGATAGAGGATGCTTCAATTTGGGGGGGGGGGGGCAAGTCCACCACCTGTAGATAATAAGAGCCTCCCTGACTATTTATAGAAGTCAAAAAGGGGGAGAGAGGATATGAGAAGGAAATAATTAAAATGATCAAGGCCAGGTAGCAACAATTCAGGGGGAGCAGGTGGGATGATGATCACCCTGTAGGCAAGGAAAGTGTGGATACTATAACTTGTTCTCTTGTTATAAGTTCTCCAAGTTATGTTTTGTTCCTGTATATGTTAGTGTATGTCATTGACTCAAGATTTTAATTGAGGATTTTGACTTCTTCAAATAGGAGGGATTGTTAGCTTCATTTCCCACAATGTCCCAGACTTGTAGAAGTCAGATTTGTAGAAGTCAAACATGTCAATGATATACAAAAAGTTGTATTTGGTGTATGTTCAATTTCATGCATGCAGGTTAGTCCTTGTAACATTGATAGGACATGTATTCTAAGTGATGTGAGAGGTGGTCACAAAGTAAAGATGCGGAGAGAATAAAATCTGTCTAAGTCCACAGGAGTTGGGTGAAGCTAGTTCACTCAACTCCAGATGCAAAGAAGGATGCTGGATAGGCTAAAAATTGCCTTAGTCCACAGGCGTTGAGTGAAGCCAGTTCACTCAACGCTAGATGCCAAACAACGCTGAGTTATTTGTGGACAGTCAAAGCCATGCAGTCTGCAAAGCAATTCTACGACCAAGTCTATAGGCGTTGAGTGATGACAGTTCACTCAAAGCCATATATCAAGAATCGTTAAGTATAGCTGAATCTGTCAAAGGCATAGTTTTGGCAAGCTGAAATTCAACTAAGTTCACAGGCATCGTGTGGTTACAACTCTCGACGCTATATACGAAGCAGCGTTGAGACAAGCTCAATCCGTTGGAGATTCTGTCAAGGAAAATTTGTCTAAGTCCATAATCATTGAATTAGGATAGCTCAATCAACGCCAAAGCATAAGGCATCGTGTGATGTTAAAACTCAAGAAGAGAAGACAGAAATAACTGTCTAAGTCCAGAGGCGCTGAGTGAAGCCAATTCACTCAACGCTCTCAACGCCTTAGCAAACTGGTAGATTACAGAGAAGCGGATAAGTACAAAAACGTTGAGTGATGAAGCTTCACTCAACGCTCTCAGCAACTAACAGACAAAGAAGTTGCTGCCAAGTCTAGTGGCGTTGATTAAAGCCAGTTCACTCAACGCACTCAATGCCTAATGGTGCAGAGAATTTGACTAAGTCCAGATTCATTGAGTGAAGGACTTTCACTCAATACACACAACGTCTGGAGGGAATCTGAGAAATTGGCTAAGTCCATAACTAATGACGTTAGCCAAAGTCAACAAAAGTCAACAAAGTTAAAATTACTTACAGGAAAGCTACAAAACACGCCAAATAGCGCTGGAGGCTTATTGTGCGTCTTCTTTCGTTAAAGCAAGTTGCAGTTGTCAACTGCAAGTGGTCCCAACTGCTTCTTGGAGCCGTTAATCAACGGAAGATAAAAGGGACAGGTTCAGAAGGAGGAACTTAACTTTTTAGGGTTTCATTCTTTTAGCAAAGTTGCAGCTGGACTCCGTCTTCTTCGCCATTGATGTCGAGCTAAAATCTTGAAGTCGATTCAACTGAACTAAAAGTTCATTCAAGATAGCTGTAGAAATTTCTTCAGCTACAGTAAGTTCTGATTAATATCTGATAAAGAAAGAGAAGAAGTGACTTTAGGTTTTCTGCAGGTTCAAGGTAGCTATTTGAAGAACTCAGGATCTATCAAGTCTTCAGTCTTCTTCAGTAAGTTCAAAAACAAAGTTCTGAGATACTTCCAGTAGAGGCAGCTATTTACTGAAGATCATTTTCCTGCTGCTGAGAAGATAGTTAAGGCTGAGATAACTCAGCTCAGGAAGCAGACACAGAGAAATATCTCCATGTCAAATTAACACAAATCAATTTCAGTTCTATCAGATCCTTTTGGATCTGAGTTTTAAGGCATTTGTGCCTAAGGTAGGGCAGATTTTCCTGAGTGTAGGATCCAGTGTTTGGATGTGAGTGTAGGACCTTTGGGTCTGAGGAAGGATCCTTTTGGATCTGAGTTTTAGGGCTTTTGAGCCTGAGGTAGGGCAGTTTGCCTGAGATGTAGGAGAGTCATTCTCTCTGAGTGTAAGACCTTTGTGTCTGAGTGTAGGGTCCAGATTTGGATCTGAGGTAGGGCCCTGTGCTTGAGCTGTAGGAGAGTCATTCTCTCTAAGGTAGGGCTATCCTCCATAGCCTGAGTTGTATCACTTGGATTCAAGTCTGAGGTAGGTGATCATTTGATCACTGAGTTGTAGGAGCAAATTTGCTCTGTGGTAGGGCTTTGTGCCTGAGTTGTAAGTCTTGGAAGTGACTAAGAGATCCTGAGGGATCTGAGGTGTAAGCTCTAAGGAGCTGAGTTTTTGGAGAAGTGCCTTGTCTAACATGAAGTTAGAAAGGTGGGAGGAGAGTGGATGTACCCATAATCTGGAGAACCACTATAAATTCTGTGTGTTCTTTGTGTTTTGTCTTGAAAGCTTAAAAACTACTAACTCATAACACATTAAGTTAAAGATAATAATAATAGACCATAAAACATATTCACCCCCCTCTAGGTTGTTAGCTACCTTGAAATTAAAGACTTCAACAATCGATTGTGCGTCCCAAAGGTGGGTAAACTAGGGGAAGAATTAATGTATGGGGCTCATTATTCCAAGTACTCGATTCACCCGAGGAGCACAAAAATGTATAAAGATATGAAAAAGCTGTTCTGGTGGCCAGGACTGAAAAAGGACATAGCGTTGTATGTAGAGAAGTTCCAAACTTGTGCCTTGGTGAAGGCTGAGTGCCAGAAACCCGATGGATATTTGATGTGTTTTCCTATACCGGAATGGAAGTTTGACGATATGTCTATGGATTTCATGCATGGTTTGTCGAGATCGCAGAAGGGAAACAACTGCATCTGGGTGATCGTTGATTGTTTGACAAAAGTGTCGCACTTCATCCCAAATAGGAAGGTTAATTTGATGGAAAAGCTGGCAAAGCTGAATATGGATAACATTGTACGACTGCACGGTGTGCCCCATAGCATCGTGAGTGACCGAGATGGGCGATTCACGTCTAACGATTGGAGGCTAGTGCATCAATTGTTGGGTACCAAGTTGAAGTTCAGTACAGCCTTACATCCGCAGATGGATGGTCAGATCGAGAGGGTAAACAGTATGATGGTGAACATGCTTTGTTTGTGTGCCCTAGATTTCGGGAAAAGGTGGGAGTATCACCTATCTATGATCGAATTCGCTTACAACAATAACTACCAGGAAAGCATTCAAATTTGTGTAAGTGGAAGGAAGTCGATGATGCGACTTCTATTGTTCGAACAATTAGGGAGCTGTAATTGATCGCTCAGGATAGGCAGGCTAAATACTACAACGAGCATATGAATATTGAATTCGCTGCCGGCGATTTGGGTGTATTTTAACATCAAACCGTTCAAGGGCGTATCAAGGATTTGACGCTTGAAAAAGCTAAGTCCGAGATACCATGGGCCGTTTGATATACTGGAGTATGTTGTTAAAGCTGCCCATTGGTTGAAACTTTTGACGATATTAATCGGTATGCATGACGTATTCCACATATCATTGTTGCGGAAGGCAGTGTAAGAGCCTACACAAGTGGTGGCTGTGGATCGAGTATCGATCGAGGTTGGGTTGACATCGAGGGTCAAGCCCATTCACACTGAGGATGTGGAAGTCAAGCAACTTCACAATAAATCTATATGTATGGTCAAGGTCCGTTGGGAAAACTATGGTCGAGAGGAACTATCGTGGGAGCGGGAGCAAACCATGAAGGCGGAGTTCCCCGAGTTGTTTATTTGTGATACACATTTTGATGTTTTTTACTTCTATAGTTTTCCTGTACGGCTTAAGTTCGTGACAAAATTCTTTAAGTGGGGCAGATTTGTAATGCCCCAACATTACCAAAGCAGGAAAATGGTTTCTGGGAGATACTGCCAGGCGGTAGGGCTATCGCCGACAGTAGCTATGTGAATATAGTTGCAGGAATCTCGGGATGATACCACCCAGCGGTAGAGATACCGCCCAACGGTAGCTTGGTCAATTTATTGGAAAGCTCTCGGGTTGCTACCGCGCGGTGGTAGCGGTAGCGGTTGTGTTGTAACCAACGCTAGTTACTGCGTGGCAATAACAAAACAATAATAACATGGCCACGCGTCAGCCTGTGATTAGAGGGTGTGGGCGGTGGCTCACGAACCGAGGCATTGATTAACGGTACCGCGCGGCCTTGACTAGTTATCGTGTGTCGGTAGCTTGGTTTAAAGCTTTGGAAGTGTCGTTTTCACTTCATTCTTTTGGAGTTTTAGGGTTGTGCGGTTGGAGAAGGAAGAAGGTTATTCATTCGAAAGATATCTCAACGCCATTGGTGTTTCAGAGCACAGATTCGCGAGATGAGTTCAGATCTACGGAGGCAAATCCGTAGCAGTCATTTCCATCTGGCTGAAATCTCTCCTATGCCGCCGAAACAGACTTTTAGGGTAACGATCCTCTTCCTTTGACATGTGAAATCCTTCTTTTTGGCATGTGAGGGTATACGCTCCACAAACACGTGGAAGTGGTTCTCCTGATGGGTAGATCCGTGTATCCCTGTTAGTGTTGCATTTATATTCAGAATCAAAGTACAGAATAGGCATGGTGTGTGAAGCACATCCAGACAGGTTGGTCTGGATTGATGATATTTGTATGTTTTTTATGCTGCAGAAATCTCCGTGGTAATCACATAGATTTTAGAGTCATGGGGTGTGCAGATGGCTGCAGTGAGAATGCTAAAAGTGGTCTCCAGGAAAATACCCGAAAGGGGGAAGAAACGATAATCTTTCCTCTACCGCGTGGCTGTAGTGCTACTGCCTATGATAGCTCCAAGTGAGCTATGTTTATTTGTAAAGCATATCTCTGGGAGACCTGAGGGCTATTAATTGTTGAGGCCTACCTCTTGAAGACATGGGGCCAATTTGTGGTGTTGAGAGCCTGTGTGGCCCAGCTTAGGTGGTCGTGAGTTCTAGCCTAGGATCATAATGGGGTTATGGATCATACAGAATGGGAAAGGGGATACTGACTTGGAGTGAGTCAAAGTGTGTATCTGGAGATCATCATGACTTTGTCAAAGATTAAGGGCGTTGTCTTCGGCTTTGGTTCCAAAAGACTAAAAGCACAAATGTTGCTGACCGTCGCAAAGAACGGAGGTGTGACCCATGAGGTCTTGTGCACCAAGAATGTTCCATGAGAGCACGTGGCGTTGGGAGTTGGGCCAACGTTTGTGGTGAATGGTGCTTAATTTGCACGTTTCGATTGCCAATATTTGTATAAGCTAATGCCTGCAGGGAAGGAGCACTGCCACCTCAGGTTAGTGGTGGGGTCATTTTAAATTGGTCAGTAAATGCTGACCGTTGTTATTGTTTGCCACCATTGCGGTGGAATGTTTCTTGCAGGTGCAGCTGAGCCAAACGTGAAATTGCGGGCTGGAGCCTAGGATTGCTAAGCTGGCCCTTGAAGACCAAAATGAATTGCCCGTTTACTTTATCATTCATATGTGGCTGGCCTGCATGCTGATGTATGCAAGACAATTTATTCTAAGTTGAACATTGCAAGGACTTAAGGTCAATACTATTTGTGTATTTGATTTATCCTTCCTATTTTGTGTTAGTGGACATTCAGTTTGTTCGGTTCTAATTGTAATCTAAAATTACTTCTGCTAGAATGTGAAAGTTATGCGGATAGATCTTAACTTAACTAATTAGAGTTATATACTAAGTAAAGCAAATCACAACATAAAAAATAAAGCAAGAAGATCAAGCAACACAGAAGACACAAGGATATATAGTGGTTCCCCAACCTGGGTACATCCACTCTCCTACCACCCTGGTAGGAATCCACTCAGATTTTTGATCAGGTGCCTGACACCAATGAGCTTTTGATCAGGTGCTCAAAAACCAATCCTCAAGTCTTTTGGTCAGGTGACTTGCAACTAGGAATAACTTTTGAAGGGAGTTATAACCCTTTATACAGTGGGGGGATGAGAGTGATGTTGTCTTCTCTGTCAACAGTCTAAGAGAAGATTTAAGTGGATATGATGTTAGCAAAGAGCTCCCCCTGAGATGTAGAATGGTTCCGGAAAAATGATAGTGCTTTGCTTCAGGGTGATAGGCCTTCAGAATGATGATGTCTCCAGCAAGCTTCTTAGACTGATATGAATGTATGTCTCTTGAGAAGCCTGGAGCAGATGGAGAACTCTGATGAGTATGTTGATTGATGCAGAGTTCCTCCTTCTTCTTCTGTAAACTGAAAAGCCTTCACTGTGTTCTTGTTCACTGTCTTGTTATTGTTTGTTGTATCAGAAAAAGAGAAGATCTCTTTTATATTTCCTGTGGAAATTGGTCTTTCGAAATTTGAATCTTCTGTAATCAATGCTGACAGCCTAGAGAATAAACAGCATTGAATTATTTCCCCAACTGTCCCATAGAAAAACGGCAGACAATAATCCTGGAGAATACCATAATCAATGCTCTTATAATAGTTATATTTAGAGAATATTAGAGAACTAATTACTCAGGAATTATTGCAATAAGAAGGGGATAGAATGATGGAAAATAACCAAGTCTAGATTCGTCGAACTGATAACAGAAATCGTCGAGCTGAGTTCACAGAATTCGTCGACCTGAGCTCGCAGATCGTCGAGCTCAACTTCTATTTCGTCGAGCTGGGAATCTGTCTTGAAGTTTAGCGATCGTCGACCTGAGCTCAGAGTTCGTCGAGCTCAGCTGGAATTCGTCATGCTAAACTTCTTGCTTGAGATCACAGTTCGTCGACTTGAGTTCAGAGAAGGTACTCAGAATTCGTCGACCTGAGTTCGCCGTTCGTCGAACTGCATTCGACGATCGTCGAACTGATTTTCTGACTGAACTGCATTTCTTGGAATTCTTCTGAGGCACATCTGTAAATAAACCTATGACACATGACTATACATTTTGGGTCAATCTAAGAAAACCTAATAGTGATCCTTGCCCAAATCATAACTCGGGTTCCAACAATCTCCCCCTATTTGGGTGACGACACTATTTACATAAAAACACATAAAAATACAAGGCAAAAATAATCTGCTTGATTTATAAGGTTTTCAGCAGATATACATGAATGCTTTTTAGAAATGAAAATAAATAAGCTACTATCACAACTTAGACTATTTTCTTTAGATAGTCTCCCTTTATCTTCATTGCCTTGCCCTAGTTCTCTGTGTTGGCTGAAACTATGGCTTTTGATTACTGTCACATGCCACAATTCCTCCGTGGTAGGACATGCATTTTCCTTAAAAGAGAGGTTAGAAGTTCTGGACCCAGATTACCTTGGGTCATGGTTCTCTTTTATAATAATTAGAAATGAAAGAGCATTTAGGTTGATCCTTGTATCCAAGTGGATGATATTTCCTAGGAGGGATTATCCACTTAGTGAAAGGATTTTTAGAATGCTGACTTTGATGATAATTTTGAAGAGAACAAAAGTTTCTGCTCTGAAATCTTGAGTTCGACGAATTAAAGTACTTTCATCGAGCTGAGTTCGACGAATGGTACTGAGTTCGTCGAGCTCTGTTCACAGAATGACTTTCTGTATTCCATTTTCGTCGATCTCTGTTCGACGAATTATATCTATTTCGTCGAGCATAGATTCCTGAATAGTTGAAATCAAAATCTCTGTTCATAGTTCGTCGAGCTGAGTTCGACGAATAGTATTGATTTCGTCGAGCTCGGTTCGACGAATTATTTTGAAGTAAGATTTTCTGAACATTTTTATATTGATTTGATTTATTCTTTTGCAATCCTTCAGTAGTTTTATTTATCACCTCTAATTTTTCTTTTGGTTTACATGATTCTAAAAGACTTATCTTTTCAAAAGTATTTTGTAAATCTTGTTTAAGTTTTAAATTTTCTGAAGATACAATATTTAATTTCTTGCTGAGAAGTTTTATTTCTTTCTCAGATTGAATTAAATCTTTACATAATAACTTAAATTCTTCTGATGAAAGATCAAGGGTAGAGATTACCTGATCTTTTTTTTCTGATTCACACTCTGCTTCTTCTTCAGAGTCTGTTACTGCATCAGTGTTGCTGCAAGAAGCATTTATTGACATTAGGCAAAATTCTCTTGCTCTTGCTTCTTCTTCATCTTCAGTTATGCAGGATGAAGCATCTGAGTCACTTCAGGTTGCAGCTTTAAGGTTTATTTTTTTAGATGATCCTGCAACCAATGCTATGAGAGAGTCCCACATCTCTTTTGCACATGAACATTCAGCAAGTTCCTCAAAGATGTCATCAGACATTGATTGTGCCAGGATGTTCATTGCTTGTGCATCAGCAATCTTCAGCTTTTTCTGGGCATCTGTCCGTTGAGATGATGGAACAACATTGATACTTGATGTTGCCTGAGATTGAGTTGGACCTGATAAATAGATTTAAAGATGTTTTCATCAATGGTGTCCATATAAAACATAATCCTTAATTTACATAGTGCAAACTTATCAAGATTGCACATAGGTAGTCTGGTGCTTGAAAAGTCTTCAATTTGTGCCATGATAAACTCTAAAGATATTGAAGTTCTATCAGATCATTTTGGTTCAGGTGTTAGCTTGTACAACCAAAGTAACCCGCTCAGATACCAATTGAAAGTTATGCGGATAGATCTTAACTTAACTAATTAGAGTTATATACTAAGTAAAGCAAATCACAACACAAAAAATAAAGCAAGAAGATCAAGCAACACAGAAGAAATAAGGATATATAGTGGTTCCCCAACCTGGGTACATCCACTCTTCTACCACCCTGGTAGGAATCCACTCAGATTTTTGATCAGGTGCCTGACACAAATGAGCTTTTGATCAGGTGCTCAAAAACCAATTATCAAGTCTTTTGGTTAGGTGACTTGCAACCAGGAATAACTTTTGAAGGGAGTTATAACCCTTTATACAGTGGGGGGGGATGAGAGTGATGTTATCTTCTCTATCAATAGTCTAAGATAAGACTTAAGTGGATATGATGTTAGCAAAGAGATCCCCCTGAGATGTAGAATGGTTCAGGAAAAATGATGGAGCTTTGCTTCAGGGTGATAGGCCTTCAGAATGATGATGTCTCCAACATGCTTCTTAGACTGATATGAATGTATGTATCTTGAGAAGCCTGGAGCAGATGGAGAACTCTGATGAGTATGTTGATTGATGCAGAGTTCCTCCTTCTTCTTCTGTAAACTGAAAAGCCTTCACTGTGTTCTTATTCACTGTCTTGTTATTGTTTGCTGTATCAGAAAAAGGGAAGATCTCTTTTATATTTCCTGGGGAAATTGGTCTTTCGAAATTTGAATCTTCTGTAATCAATGCTGACAGCCTAGAGAATAAACATCATTGAATTATTTCCCCAACTGTCCCATGGAAAAACGACAGCAATAATCCTAGAGAATACCATAATCAATGCTCTATCTAACGGTTATATTCAGAGAATATTAGAGCACTAATTGCTCAGGAATTATTGCAGTAAGAAGGGGACAGAAGGATGGAAAATAACAAAGTCTAGATTCGTCGAACTGATAACAGAAATCGTCGAGCTGAGTTCACAGAATTCGTCGACCTGAGCTCGCAGATTATCGGGCTAAGCTTCTATTTCGTCGAGCTGGGAATCTGTCTTGAAGTTTAGCGATCGTCGACCTGAGCTCAGAGTTCATCGAGCTCAGCTGGAATTTTTCGAGCTAAAATTCTTGCTTGAGATCAGAGTTCGTTGACCAGAGTTTAGAGAAGGTACTTAGAATTCGTCGACCTGAGTTCGTCGTTTGTCGAACTGCGTTCGACGATCATCGAACTGATTTTCTGACTGAACTGCATTTCTTGGAATTCTTCTGAGGCACATCTGGAAATAAACCTATGACCCATGACTATACATTTTGTGTCAATCTAAGAAAACCTAATAGTGATCCTTTCCCAAATCATAACTGGGGTTCCAACAGAATGCACTCTAAGTTAGGACGTGTTTATGGATTATGGTCTCAATAAGTAACTCCACTAACTATCTGTAGTATATGGCGTCAGGCCCCGACCAGACCTTCTGTTATATGCTATATGATGTATGTGTGTGTTACATGGTGTGTCACCTACCTAGAAGCGGAGATGTTCGATCCGCTATTATCATACACACTTCAGCCGAGAAAATCATGGATGCCCGATCCCGAACCAATTAAGAAAGCCCCATCTATGTGAGATTCCCCCTTCCCCTTCTATATGCATCTTATAATTTTTTTAAAATGAAATTGGGCTCATTTGGGATTTGATTTCATAGATTTTGGTGGAGAATCACCAGCTAAATCAACATTGATTCTGGTCGCCGGAGGCGACACCAAGCCGTCAGACCACCGCCAATTAATAGCTCTCAACATTTTGAAGTTATTGGTGGTGGTGGCAACGGTGGCGATACCGACGGGTGGCGATGGCCAAACGATGGTGGAGGAACCACAAAAGCACCTCCTAGATGGGATCAATCCCAGTCGTTGGTGCATGGTTGAAGACATAATTGTTGGATATAGTGGCCAACCTTAGAGGGGGGGGGGTGAATAAGGTTCTAACGATGTTTATTAAAAATTTGAAATATTTCTAACCTAGAAAACTAGTACAGGAAGCTACTGCGGGGCGCTAGGTAGCTAGCGTGCTGCAGTATGTATCTGGACTCGTTTTCCTGGGCAGATCCTCCTTTGGAGATCTATGCACTTTTCAGAACAACACAACCTAACAACCACAATAGTACACATGGGTAAAAAGACACGAAAAGAATTCCATTGACAAAACTAAAATCAACAATTGTTTTAAGATTACAAAGGTTGATCTCTGTGACGCCGGAAATCGAAGGCGGCAAATAAGAATAACTTTTGGTTTTCTATACCGACCCGCTTCACGGACCGGTTGGCTCTCTCCCTTTCCATCCAAGAAAGGTCATCGAGCGGACTCTTCACCTTCATACAAGGAAGGGTCTTAGAGCCCCGCTAGATCACACGATCTAGACATCCCTTCCCCGGGACGTTTTCTCACGGAATCCTACTCCGGATTCCGACGACCTTCCCCGGTCGATTTCCTTCACCACAATCAATACAAAGAAGAGAAAAAGTACACAAGAATATAAAAAGATTAGAGTTCAAATCTTCCTCAATGTGACTCCTCTGTTGAGCGATCCGTGATCGGTGCTAAAGATCTTCGTGGGCTTGTAACCGATCAACTCTTCTTAGGCTTTGTAGTTCTAGGCTCACCGGAGCTCTTCGTGCGCGAACTGGAGGGAGGAATTCTTCTCTTCCTTCGACACAGATGGTGGAACAGACCACAAGAGAGGCGGCCTAACACTAAGGAGTCGTAGATCTCTGTCTCGATTCGTCTTCTCTTGTGAACACAGAAAACGAGGCACCTTTATATACATCTTCATGAAAATAGGCTACCGCCGGCGATAAGGCTAGCACCCAATGGTAGGTTCATTCGCTTGATGTGACAGTTGTCCTCCAAATTCGGACAATTATTCAAAATGAATATTGTTTTCCTTTTTCATGGATAGGGCGGCGCGGTAGGTAGCGCCCAGCGGTAATTCTGCCAGCTGTCCTCCAAGTCTGGAACAATATTCAAAAACAAATATTTCCCTTTTTATACTGCTAGCGCCGCTTGGTAGGTAGATAGCGCCATGCGAGAAGTCTGTCTAACTGCTCTCGATGCTTATGACTCAATGGATCATTACCATGACGCGGTACTACGCTAGCGCTTGTCGGTAGGCCTATCTTGATGTTCTCGACGCCACTGTCTTAACACTCTCGACGCTCTCAATGCCTCTAGCTCTAGGCGTTGAATGGGCTAGCACGACGTGGTAGAAAGCTAGCGCCCATGCGGTAGGTTCCGAAGAGCCTGACAGATTAATTCATCGAGCTAACGCGGGCAGTAGGACTAGCGCAATGCGATAGGTTCCCGAGTGCTTTGTCCATTTAATTCAAGCTACCGGGTGGCGTTAGCTGCTACCGCTCAGCGGTAGGTTCCTTAGAAGAGCTCGTTGTATTTCTTAGACCTGTAAACCTGCACACTCTTCCAAACACAAGATATAATCAAATACAACCTAGGAGTTGAAATTATCAAACTAAGGGTATATGAACCGTCGGCTCCAACAATCTCCCCCTTTTGATAATATCAAGTCTCGTTCAAGAGATATAATAATGAAGTGCATGATACATCGTATATATATAAGTGATAGACTTAAGAGTTTAGGTTTCAGGTTCTATATAGCTCCCCCTACACTATATAGCTCCCCATACACTCGCTCTCCCTATATATGTGTTCTACATGATCCCCCTATCTACACACACACATTGAACAAAGCTCCCCCTACATGTGATCTACACTTACCCATTACTCATGAACCATCCATTCTCTCCCTTTGATATTATCGAAAGAGGATGGGACATACCAGAAACACATACATATGCACCAGAGACACAAAATGCATTATATAATGAGCATGAGAAAGGCTGTAAACAGTGCACGTTTTAAGAAAGTGAAGCGAGAGGCGAAAATAATGGGGATGACCAAGCATGAAATCAGATAGTATTAAGCATAGGGGTCACGTGGATGAGTGTAAAAACATAGAAATAGTTTTCGTTAAAAATAACCATTTAGAGTTACAAAAAAATTGGACAACACTAGTATACTAAGCACATACCGATATATAGTACACTACTATAAGAGTCATAGAGTTAATGCAGAGGAACATTGTACAAGACATGAATAGAAATCGTATGTAAGAACGTACGTGCTATAGATATATAATGCTGTGTCAGTCAAATTATTATACATGGAAGCGATAGATAGAGCTATGACGTGTGAGCGTGTAGCATCAGAAGACAAACACCTAGTAGTATTAACATTTAGTACATGTTTATCTCAATAATTAAATATGCTATCGTGAAAGGAATAGAGTGAAATATCATGTCACGTTGCTATCCATGTTATACAAAGGCTAAATCTAGGGGCATTATACTTAAGGTTCGTGTTAGTGCACAAGATCGAAATGATTTTGTGGACCACGGTGCTCATCGTCACAATGCTCATAAAGACTTATCAGGAGTAATGAGTAGTGCTTGGGGGGTATCCTTGATTCAAGGATTGATAGAATTCATTTGTTTTTTTATTTAGACGCGTTGGTCTATCACATTTATAGTTTGGATAGCAAGGACCCCAAATCAATCGAAATTTACCCACATAGATAGATACACTTTAGCTTGTATACTTAGTACTTGACCACTACAGGTTTTGCCCAAAGTTCTACCATTTATAAAAACGCATATGCATCGTGACATTGATTATTCAAGGTATTTTTAATGTGGTAAACACAATATCATGAGTTATAACATGTAAGCATACACGTTCTACAGGAGTGCGCCGTCTAAGGATGTATGAATAGTGTGACGTCTTTCTGCTATCTAAATCCTCACACATACCTAGAGGCATATTCGACGAACACTAACATATCTACTCACACTCAGTAGCTAAACACCTGTAGATTCAACACATCATGACAAATGTAGATAATGTTCACAGGGATTAACAAGTCTAATTCAAACATTGTACATACGCGTTATGCTTTAATTTCTAGTCATGTGTGTCCTAAGAAGGATCAATCCTCAAATTTTTTTATTTTGGGGTTTACAATTTTTTTTATATAAAAATTCAAAAAATGAAAAAAACTAAAAATAAACCACAAGCAAGCAGAAACAAATAAAGAAGTAGGCAACAACATATTTTGTTTTTGTTTTTTAAACAAAATAAACCATGACTAGGAAGACATGAAATAAATGACAAATCAAGCATGTAAACGAAAACAAACTCAAGGTAAATAGTCAATGTAATTTTTTGTTTTTTATATTTGTTTTTGTTAAACAATGAATGAAAATGGAAAGAGAAAAGAACCAAGAAAAACAAATGCACCATGACTACGAAGAAAGGTCCAAAACACCCAGCTCGAGTCGAAGTAACGAGAAACGCGCATATGGGAGGGGTTTTGTGAGTTTGTCAGCTAATTGGTCGTCGGTGCCAATGAAGCTTACTCTCACGTTCTCCTTCTTAATGTGATATCGAATGAAATGATGACGAACGTCAATATGTTTTCACCGTGAGTGATGCACTGGATTATTGGTCAAGTCTATGACACTTTTATTGTCACACCTAAGAGTAACGTTTCTACAAATTAGGCTTCAGCAGTAGACAACAACCGAGTTTTGTTTTCTACTTGACCATGAGACTAGTGCCAGACCAAAAAAGTGACAGGTACCACACGTGCTCTTCCGATCGAGTGAACATCCGCATAATCGGAGTCGGAATACCCGTGGAGTGTGAAATCAGTGGTGTGTGGGTACTAAAGACCAAGGTTTTGGATGCCTATAAGATATCTAAAGATATGTTCAACAGCTTTCAAGTGAGATTCTTTAGGATCGGCTTGATATCTAGTACATAGACATACCACAAAAGTAATATCGGGCCTAGACACACTTAAGTAAAGTAGTCATCCGATCATACCTCTAATACAGTTTGATCCACAGAAATGCCACTTTCATCCTTTCCTAATTTTAGAGAGGCACTCATTGGAGTTTTGACTTGTTTCACATTTTCAAAGCCGAATCGCACAAGCATATCTTTTATATATTTCGATTGACTTATAAAAATTCCATCATTACGTTGAGAAATCTGAAATCCTAAAAAATAAGTTAACTCTGCAACTAGACTCATTTCAAATTCAAACTGCATTAAAGTGACAATTTATTTGCATAATTTACCGTTTGTTGCCCTAAAAATAATATCATCCCCGTAAATTTGTAAAAGAATTAGATCAAGATTCTCGTGCTTCACAAAGAGAGTGGTGTCCTCCCTACCCATCCTAAACCCTATTCTAGTAGAAAAGTCGTGAGCCTATCATACCAAGCACGTGGTGCTTGTTTCATTACGTGTAAGGCTTTCACCAACTTGTATACGCGGTTCGGGTAATCGACATTCTTGAATCCGGGTGGTTGATCCACATACACCTCTTCCTCAATATATCTGATCAAGAATGCACTCTCAAAATCCATTTGATATAGTTTAATTTGTTTAAAACTTGCAAATGCTAAGAATATACGAATGGATTCAAGACGTGCAACCGGGGAAAATGACTCCTGAAAATCCACACCCTCTTTCTGCGAGTAGCCTTGTGCCACTAACCTAGCTTTGTTCCTAGTTATCCTATACTCACCATCAAGTTTATTTTTGTAAACCCATTTCAAATCAATAACTGGATGGCTATCCGGACGCTCCACTAACACCCAAACTTTACTTCTCTCAAATTGATTTAACTCCTCAGTCATAGCAAAGAACCACGATTCATCCTTTAAGGCTTCTGAGATGTTCTTGGGTTCAATTTCAGATAGGAAACACAAGTTCGAAAAGGATTCATTTAATGCCGATCGAGTTCTAATCCCATATGAGGGCTCTCCTATTACTAGTTCTCGTGGATGCTCTTTTAAGAAATTTATAGTACTTGGAGGCCTATATTCATCTACAGGGATTGGAACTTCATCCGACACTTCTTTCTCCTCACTCTTAGCATCTAACTGTGCATCAACATCAATTTCCTCTTCGTTTTGCCTAGGAGCAACGGATGGTGAATTCTCGTTAAAGTTGACGTGAGCCGATTCTTCAACAACTAAGGTTCATTTGTTATAGACCCCATATGCACGACTCGTACTAGAATATCCTAACAGGATGCCATGGTTTGATTTTTCGTCGAGTTTTCCTAACTGATCCTTAGTGTTTAGAATAAAACATGGGTAACCGAACACTCTAAAATATGAAACTGACGGCTTCCTATAAAAATAGAGCTCATACAGAGTTAGCTAAAGAATGGGGCGAAGCATGACTCAGTTCATCACATAACATGTCGTGTTAACCGCTTCAGCCCAAAAATATCGAGGCAAGCCAAATTCGGCGAGCATTGTGCGTGCTAACTCTTGAAGTGAGCAGTTCTTTCTTTCTACTACCCCGTTTTGTTGTGGAGTGCGTGGGGCTGAGAATTCATGTTTAATTCCTAAGTTATTACAGTAGTTCGTGAAATTTTCATTTTCAAATTCCAACCCATGATTTGACCTTATGTATTTTATTTTTAGTTCCTTATCATTCTGAAGTCTAGTGCATAAATTAGTGAACTCAAGGAACATGTATGATTTGTTCGTAAGGAAGATCGTCCAATAATAACGGGAATAATCATCAAGAAGAACAAAGGTTTATTGTTTTCCACCTATGAAAGTGCAACTAGATCTGATATACTCTAGAGGGGGGTGAATAGAGTATATGGTGTTTTAGTACTTTTAAAAACTTTTACAACAATTGTTGTAATAAGTGTGAGCAGGGAAGCAAATATAAATCTAATCACAGAACTAAGCTATGCAAAAACTAAGCACAGACAAATCAAGGCCAGAAACAAAAAGTAAACAAGCAGAGCCAGAGGACACAAGGAAATATAGTGGTTCCCCAAACTTGGGTACATCCACTCTTCTACCACCCTAGGTAGGAATCCACTGCAGGATGAGTTGATCAGGTGTCCTGGGCACCAATGAGCTTTTGATAAGGTGCTCAAAAACCAAAGCAGATTTTTTGATCAGGTGTCTTGCCACCAATGAGCTTTTGACAAGGTGCTCAAAAACCAGATTCAAACTTTTGAAGGGAGTTTGAGAAACCCTTTACAAACTGGGGGTGAGAGAGTGATGGCAGTCTTCTCTTTCTCAAACAACTGAGAAGACTATGTGGATTGATGTCAAAGCTCCCCCTGAATCGTTGAAATCTTCAGGAAGAAAAGCTTTGCTGAGGGTGATAGGCCTTCAAAGGTAGAACTCCAGCAATAGATGGTTTCAGCAATGGCTGAAATGTTGAGTGTCTGGAGTCTTGAAATGATGTTGGCCTTGAACACTTTGAAAGCTGAAGAGATCTGAAGATTTTTGAAAGCTTGATCTCTTTGATGAGTGTTCTTCAGAATTCTTTTTGACAGAAGATTTTGAAAGAGTCTCTGTAATCTGTGTTGTGTATTCTCTTCTTGTTTTTCTCTATTGATTCAAAAACATTCTGTCTTTTATTCTCTGTTCCTGAATAGAATATCATTCTCTGTCAAAGATAGCCGTTGGTCTGCATTGATTGCATCCTTAATTGCATAAACTCTTCTGGAGGAAAGTCCACAGAATTATTCCTTGAAAGATCCCTTGAAACTTGGTCCAGAAATAAATGAAAACGGCTAGCAAATCTCTGAATTAATTGCATAATAACTCCTGTCTGATTTGAATTTGAATTCTGGAAGTTAACTGAAATCGTCGATCTGAGCTCTGCTATTGTCGAGCTGAGCTCAGAGAACTGGAAAACTCAAGCAGCAAAATAATCGTCGATCTGAGCTCAAAGATCGTCGAACTGAGCTCAGAGATAAAGATCCAATGCAGAGTCAAAATCGTCGACCTAAGCTCACCGATCGTCGAATGGAGTTCGACGATATTATGAAGTTGAGCTCAGCGATCGTCGAGTGGAGCTCGACGATCTGTCAAAGTTGAGCTAGACGATCGTCGACCTGAGTTCGACGAATCGTCGTGCTGAGCTCGACAATCAGACTTAGTCTCCAGACAGAAAAACTTGGTCTTCAGGGCAGCTTCCAAACCTAGACTACTAACCCTTAGACTCAATTCTAATTGACCTATTAAGCTATACAGAAGGTCAAACAAAGATTCCTAGAGACATAGTGATCCTGACCCAAATTAGTAATAGGGTGTTCCAACAATCTCCCCCTATTTGGGTTAGGATAACTATTTACAGACTTTGGAAAATTCAAATAACAACATACAATCAGAAAAGCATAAAAACAACAGCAGCTAGACATTGCAGAAACATCACAGATATATATATATATATATATATATATATATATATATATATATATATATATATATGTATGTATATGGCATCCAGATAGCAGTCAGAAAATCCAAAGATTGTCACCTTACAAAGTCATTTCTTCTCTTTGCCTTTAACCATTTTGATTTCTCTGTTAGGGTTCAGGGCTTCCTTGTTAGACCTGGTGTCATCTGCTGCACCTAAATAGGTTTGCTTTGAAGACTTGGGAACTACAGCAGCAGGATGCAATTCCATATATCTGTCTGCATCAAAGAATTTTCTGGAGGCATATTTCTCTAGTTCCTTCTGTCTCTGCTCTGACATTGTAGAAATATTTGAAGAGTCTAAGCCTTGATCTCTGGCTTTCTTGATCTGATCTAGTGCAGCCAGTTCCTTCATCCTGGCAGTCCAAGAAGCTGGATTCTTTTCAGGGTCCTCAAATGGTACAGGTGGCTCATACCTGTTGGAAGAATTGTCTTGAGGAGGCCTAGCAGTCACTGTCTCTTTTAGCTTGTAGGGGAATGGACCAGAAGTAGTATCAGATGAAACATGTCCTCCCCTGGAATAAGGGTGCTGCCTGGAATACCCTTTGGAATAAACCTGAATATCTCTTTGACTACCCCTGTATCCTCCTCTCCTAGAATAAGAACCCCTAGACTGGCTTTCCCTTTGATAGGATCTGGCATGGGGTTGATAGGGAGCCTGGCTTCTAGTTGGGGCTTGACTTGCAGAGCTTCCACCTGCACCTACATCAGGAGGAGGTGGTGGAGGAGGATGAGGGTGCTGGAACTAGGAGGAGCCCTTCTCATACTTTCTCTTCTTCTTCATGACTTTCAGCTGGTTTTTGGAATACTGCATCCAATGTTCAGTAATTTGGCAGTTATGCAGAATATAATAAGGAATATCATTATTATCCTTGACTTTTGCAGGAGGAACCCTTTTCATTGCCTTGCTCCTTGCCTTCCTCTTCCTGGCAATAGTGGCAGATGAATCATCAGAGTCTGTTTTGTATTCATCAGATTCAGAGCTCTGATCATCATATAAAGCATCTATTCTTTTCATCAAGTCTTTCTTCAGCTGAGCATAGGCAGAAGAGACAAAAGCTGAAATAGCAGCAGTAGAGACAGCAGCAGATACAGCAGCAGATACAGGAGGAGAAGCAGAACCAACAACAACAACAGAAGGAGTGATGGCAGCAGCAACTTCAGTAACATCAACAAAATCTGCAGCAGGCTCAAAATCAGTGGCCTCTGTCATCAGAAAATCCTTGGATATCTGCTCATCAGAGGCAGTTGGGATTTCAGCAGCAGTAAGAATATTTTCAGCAGCAGCAAAAACAGTCCTTTCTTCAACAGCAGCAGTAGCAGCAATTACTGAGAGTACAAAAGAAGATATAATGCTGGGGTCACAGCCAGAGAAAGGCACCAGTGCCTTGGACAGGTCTTCTGAGGGCTGGACAGCATTACTCTTAGGCAAACAACTGAAAAAGACAGTATCAAAGGCTGAGAGCAAGGACTTTAGGTCTAGTGCCAGAACTGGAGTAGGAGGCACAGCAGCAAGAGCAAAAGTAGCAGAAATAGAAACATCAGCAGCAGTAGCAGTATCATCAACAGTAGGAGCAGAGACAGCAGCAGCAACAACATGAAAGCTTGCTTCATATGGCATCTCCCCCTGCCTAGATGCAGATACATCTGTATCAAGGCACACTGCTGGAGGTGCTGCCTGATGAAGGAGGGAGGAAAGCCTGGCAGAGAGAGCTGCTACGGACTGTTGTAGAGGAGCTAAGGAGGTCTCTAATAATAGAGAGAGCCTGGGGGCAATTAGCTCATACAACCTGTCAGCTAGGGCTGAGAGGTCTACTTGCTCAACCACAGGAGCAGAGGTAGATGGAATAGGGATAGCTGAGGATGCTGGAGGTGGAGGGCTGGAGAGTGGAGGGATGGATGGCTGAGGTGTGGGGATGGTGGATATGGAGGACAAGGGGATGGATATGGATGGAGTGAAAGTTGGGTGGTCAATAATATGGTGGAGAAGATCTTGGAATGATGTTGAGGAGGAGGGTAATTCAGGAGGAGATGAGGGGGAATCATCCATGTAGGAGTCATCCAGGAGAGTGAAGGATGGTATGGATGGTGATGATGTGATATCTGGTGGGGGGTATGAAAACAATGGGTGGAAGTGGTCTGTAGGTGGAGGTAGAATTGGGTCTGGAGATGGAGTTGAGGTTGGAGATGGGCTGGATATGGTAATGGGGGATGAAGCTGGAATGGTGGATGGAAGAGATAGGGTTGGAATTGGAGGAGGAGAAGAAGCAGCAACAGCAGCAGCCAGGTCTTCTGCAGGAGCAGAGACCTATGGGAGAGTGACTCTGAGAGTCCTGGTGCCTGAAGGAGCACTAGAGGAGGGCCTGCTGGGCTTGCTTATTTGCCTGTCCCACTTGCCAAAGAGGGCACAGGTAAGTCTCTTGGAGGCATTAATGTGAACTCCAGAGGAGACCAGCAAGGCAGGGCACCTTGTCTGCAGGAAGACTCCAAGAATCCTTCCAAAATTAACAAAACTTTTGTTGATTTTCTTCTTGATTAGGTCAAAGAAGACCTCTCCCCAGTTCAAACTTTTCTTATCTACCAGAGCTCCCATGAGACAGAGCTGATGTCTGGAGATAGTATCATGAGCTGAGTGCTTTGCCAGCAGCACTTTTCCTACCACATCTGCTAGGAACCTGTACTCAACAGACAAGTTCCTTTTGAATAACTTGCTAGGGTTTCCCCCTGGATGACCCATCCTGGCAAGCATGGCATAAAACTCCTCCCCAGATAACTCAGCAGTTTCTTCTCCATTTCTCAATCCAAAAACCTCTGTTAAAACTGTGGGGGTCAAGGGTACCTGGTTTCCAGCAATGGAGCCAACTATAGTAGAGTTGTCCAGATTATGAGCAGTGTAAACCCATTCCTTGATTTCATCTGAGGCCAGCTTTATCCTGGTGGTCATGAGGGCAGACAAGTTCTGATCCTTGAATAAACTCAGAATGTCTTGGAATATTTGATCAGTAGTGTTGAACGATTCCAGATCAATGTCGAATCCAGCATCGAACTTCATGGCGGCTAGAACTGCAACTGACACAGCCATTGTTCCTGCAAGAATTCAACAAACAAAACGACCAAGCGTAGAACTGTTTGGAGGGAAAGAAAATCCTTGCAGAGAAATCGAAAGCGCAAGAGAGAACGACGGCGAAAAATGAGTTTTATATTAGGGTTCGACGCAGAATTGGAAAGATCGTTGAACTCAGTTCGACGATCGAGGCTTCTAGAGGAATCTGAAGAGACTCCAACATCGTCGATCTCCGTTCGACGATCTTGGAAAGCATCGAGCTCCGTTCGACGATCGTTCAGTGAACATAATCGTCGTGCGCCGTTCGACGATCGTTGACCGGAAGAGATAGTTCATACTATCTGAGAGGCGCTGAACTCAGTTCGACGATTCTGGAAATTGTCGATCTCCGTTCGACGATCTTAGGGGAAATCGTCGAGCGCAGTTCAGAGATCAGAAAAATTCTAGACACTAAGAAAAATCAGATTTTTTGCCTAGTCTTGGTCAATTTTTAGCTTTCAAAATCTTGGAGATTATTTAAGACTTCCTTCATCTAACATTCCTAACTGATTTAGGAAGAAGGTGTGTTTCTTTTCATCCAAAGGCTTGGTGAAAATATCTCCCCTTTGTAAATCAGTTGGGATATATTGTCATTCAGTTTTGTGTTTTTCAACATTATCCCTTAAGAAATGATGCCTTATCTCTATGTGTTTTGTCCTACTATGGAGGACTGGATTTTGAGCTATAGAAATAGCACTTGTATTGTCACAAAAGATTTTAGACTTCTCTAAGTTGTAACCATAGTCTAGGAGTTGGTTTTGAATCCACAATATTTGTGAACAACAACTGCCTGCAGCCATATATTCAGCTTCAGCAGTTGAGGTTGACACAGATGTTTGTTTCTTACAAAACCAAGAGACAAGTCTGTCACCAAGGAACTGACAAGTTCCACTGGTGCTTTTCCTGTCAATTCTGCATCCAGCATAATCAGCATCAGAGAATCCAATTAAATCAAATGCTGAATCTTTTGGATGCCAGAGACCTAGATTTGGACAACTTTTAACATACCTGAGAATCCTCTTTACTAATGTTAGGTGTGACTCTCTAGGGCTTACTTGGAAACCTAGCACATATACATGTAGCAAACATTATGTCTGGTCTACTAGCTGTAAGATACAGTAAAGAGCCAATCATTGCTCTATATGTTGTCTGATCAACAGGTTTCCCATGTTCATAGCATCCAATACAGCATTGGTAGACATGGGTGTTTTCATACAAGATGCCTCAGACATACCAAATTTCTTAACCAGTTCATTAGCATATTTGGTTGAGAAATAAAGATGCCTTCAGCATGTTGTTTGACTTGCAATCCTAGGAAGAAGGATAGCTCACACCATGCTACTCATCTCAAATTTAGAATGCATCAGGTTAGAAAACCTTCTGCACAATTTTGAGTCAGTAGAACCAAAAATGATATCGTCTACATAAATTTTACTAGTAGGGTATGAGACTTATGGGTTCTAATAAAAAGAGTTTGGTCTACTCTACCCCTTATAAAACCATTTTCCAAGAGAAAGCATGCTAGGGTCTCATACCATGCTCTAGGAGCTTGCTTGAGACCATATAATGCTTTGTTCAGTCTAAAAACATAATCAGGATAAGTTGGAGAGATAAAACTGGAGGTTGTCTGACATAAACTTCCTCTTTGATGTCTCCATTTCAAGAAAGCACTTTTGACATCCATCTGATAGACTTTGAAGCCTTTGTGAGCTGCATAAGCTAGAAATATCCTGATGGCTTCCAATCTTGCAACAGGTGCAAAAGTCTGGTCGTAGTCAATTCCTTCTTCTTGAGAATATCCCTGAGCAACTAGCCTTGCCTTGTTCCTTATTATTACTCCTTGATCATCCAGTTTGTTTCTGAATACCCATTTTGTTCCAACAATGGAATGATCCTTAGGCTTTGACACTAGTTCCCATACTTTGTTCCTCTCAAATTGATGCAACTCCTCTTGCATTGCAATGATCCAGTGTGGATCTTGCTCTGCATCTTGAATGGACTGAGGTTCAATTTGAGATAGGAAGCAGGTGTGCAACAGGTTTTGGTTGACCTGATTTCTGGTTTGCACACCAGCTGAGATTTCTCCAATTATTTGGGAAATTGATGGTCTCTTGATGTTACTAAATCAACAGGGGGTGTTGATTGTTCACCAACCTGTGTTGTTGTTTCCTCTTGTGGTACAACAACTGGCTCTTCAAGTTGAGCTTCAATGTGTTGAGCATTCCCTTCATCTTCACTGCTTTCATCCTCTTGAGCAACCTGTAGCTTGTTCATATCTTCAACTAGAGAGTGTTCCTGCAAAGGTTCTATGGTAGAAGAAATCTTCTCCTTGAAAGACATGTTAGTTTCATCAAATGAAATATGACAGATTCCTCAATTTTCAAAGATGATTTATTATAGACCCTATAGGCCTTGCTGATCATGGAGTATCCCAGAAACACTCCTTCATCAGCTTTGGCTTGAAATTTTGCTAAGTATTTCTTGTCATTATTGTGAATATAGCAAATGCAACCAAAAATTCTAAAATAGTCAACTTTAGGTTTCTTCCCTTTGAGTAATTCATAGGGAGTCTTTCCCTTAGTTTATGTATCAGACTTCTGTTCAGCACATAGTTGGAGGTGTTCACTGCCTCTGCCCAAAAGGATAGAGGTAGATGAGCATCTGACAATAATGTAGTGGCAGATTCAATAAGGGTTCTATTTTTCCTTTCAGCTACCCCATTTTGTTGAGGAGTTCTTGGAGCTGAGAAAGTATGCCTGATCCCTTCACTCTGACAGAACTCTTGCATAAGAAGAGAATCAAACTCTGTCCCATGATCACTTCTGATCAGGGCAATGTGAGTATTGAACTCAATCTGTATACATTTGAGAAACTCTGTCAGACACTTAAAGTTATCAGACTTCTTCCTTAGAAAGAACACCCAAGTGAATCTAGAGAAGTCATCTACAATTACTAAGGTGTAGGATTTCCATCCTAGGCTTTGTACTGTGATGGGTCCAAATAGATCCATGTGTAACAGGTACAATATCCTAGGTGAATCACTCTTATTAAGTGACTTAAAACTGATTTTAGTTTGCTTGCCTAATTGACAAGCCTTGCATAGTCCTTCCTTCTTATAGGGGCCAGAAGGTAGTCCTCTAACAAGGTTGTCCTTGTATAGCCTAGCAACAGTTCTAAGGTTTAGGTGTCCTAATCTCTTATGCCATAACACATTTGGTCTACAGACTGAGTTAAATAGGCAAATATCTATATCAGTTGAAAGAAAATCTACTAAATAGATGTTACCTTTCCTTTTACCTGTCAACACAGTTGTGTTGTCCTCTGACTTGATTTTGCATAAGGTTTTGCTGAAGGTCACCTGGTAGCCTTCATCACACAGCTGACTGATGCTGATTAGGTTGTGCTTCAGTCCTTCCACATAAGCTACCTTCTTGAAGGTTACTGAACCAATCTGCACTGCACCATATCCTTTAGTTTGTCCAAAGTTGGAATCACCAAAGATAACCTTGGGTCCAAGCTTGGCTCTAAAGGAAGTGAGGTTGTCCTTGTTCCCTGTCATGTGCTTAGAGCACCCACTATCCAAATACCATTGCTGGTTAGATGTTGGATAGGTCTTCACCTGCACATAAAACAATTCATTTGTTTTTGACCCAGTTTACCTTGGGCCTAGGTTGATAACCTCTAAATTCAGAAATGAAAGACATCCCTGGCTGACTCTTATATCCTTCAGGATGATATCTCCTTGGAGGTAAAATCCATTCAGTATAAGGGTTAAAGGTTTGGGATGAAGAACCCTTAGGATTCAATTTTGATTTGCCTTTAAACAGGTTTCCAGAGTTCTGACCTCTGTTCGACGATCTTGGAGCTGAGTTCGACGATCTTGGGTCAGATCGTCGAGCTCCATTCGACGGTCGACTATGGCTGAGGTCAGGTATATGAGATCGTCGAGCTGCGTTCGACGACTTTGGCTGAGATCGTCGATCTGCGTTCGACGATTTTTCCTGAGATCGTCGAGCTGCATTCGGCGATCGTCGATCTTCATTCGGCGATCGTCGATCTCCGTTCGACGATTTCTGCTGGGACTTAGTTTTCTGAGGCAGATCAGAATTTTTCCTGGCAACCTCTACAACTCCCTTTCCCTTGTTAGAAATAAACTTGATGGGAGTTGTTAGGACTATAGGTTGGCTGGATGAAGCACCCAAGCCCAGTGTACTGTTGAATCTAGAGTTCACTGTGCTTGTGATGTCCATCAGCTTGATGCTTCTCCCATTAAGGGATTCTTCAAGCTTCTTGGCCTCAGAGAGCTCACTTTTCAGTGTAGCTATCTGTTCCCTACAGTTCTCCAACTCCTGAGAGAGTTTGAGGTTTTCTGACTTCAAACCATTGTGTTCAGATAATTGATTTCTGAGAGAGATAATCTCTTCTCAGACTTTAGCAGGTCTAAACACAATGCTTTAAATTCAGATTTAAAATCTTCTGAAGTAAAATCAAAAGAACTAATTACCTGATCTTCTTCAGGTTGGGTTTCTGAGTCTGACTCTAACTCTTCATCCTCTGAATTGTGCTGTGAGGCATTAATTGCCATCATGCAGAATTCCTTTTCTTCTGCATCATCCTCATCATCACTGGACCTGGATGAGGCTTCTGACTCCTCTTCAGTCTCACTCCAGGATTCAGCAACAAATCCTTTTCTTGTATGCTTATTCCTGCTTGAAGAAGGTTTGCCATTTCCATTCCTTTTGGGGTCCTTCTCCTTTCTTCTTTCTTTTCTGTCCCTTCTGTCCTTATTCTTGTTCTCTGGACAGTCAGGAACTATATGCCCTGGTTTCCTGCAACCAAAGCAAATAATGTCTTTGTTATTGCCAATGGACTTGTCATACCTTGGCTTATCCTGCTCCTTGTATGATCTTCTTCTGAAGTCCTTTCTGGCCATCTTGTAGAATCTTTTGGCCAACAAGCTGAGAAGTTCATCATTGCCTGTAGCTTTTTCTTCAGGCAGATCTTCAGTTGCCTTGAATGCTATGGTCTTCTCTTTTCTTGTGGCTGGTGAAGCAGCCTTCTGTTCTTCCTCTCTATTTTTGATGAGTAGCTCATAAGATTTGAGCTTACCCAGCAAAGCTTCAGTGGTGATCTCATTCAGGCTTCTGGCATCCTTAATTGGCCAGATTCTTGAGTCCCAAGTGCTGGGGAAGCACATTAGGATCTTGTCATTAAGTTCTGTCAGAGAAATCTCTTTGTCCAATGTCCTTAGTTCACTGACAATTAGACTCAGTCTGTTGTACATGTCTCCCACTGACTCAGTCTCTCCCTTCTTGAAGTTCTCATATTGGGAGATGAGATGGGATCTTCTGTCCTTTCTCTCATCAGCTGAGCCTGAGACAATTTCTGAGAGCTTGTCCCAAATCTCCTTGGCTGAGTTGCATTCAGCTACCTTTTGGAATATGTCATCTGACATTGTCTGGGCTAGGATGTTCATAGCCTTGGCATCAGCTACTTTCCATTTTTTGATGTCAGCATCTGTTCCTGATGGAGGTGGAACTGCATTTGTGTCTCTGGGGGGGTCTTGGACACACTGTCAAAACAGAAAAAAATATCTTCATCAATGGAGTTCATGTAAAGTCTAATCCTTGCCTTCCAAAGTGCAAACTTGGAAAGATTGCACACTGGAGGTCTGGTGCTAGCATAATCTTTGTTTTGGGCCATGATTTGTGCAAACAAAAACTAATAATAAAATACAAAAGAGAAACAGATCTAGTTTAGGATCTTGGGGTTCAGGTGTTAGTCCTGTACACCAATCAGGTATGGTATGTTTAACCAACCTCGCTTTGATACCAATTGAAAGTGCAACTAGATCTGATATACTCTAGAGGGGGGTGAATAGAGTATATGGTGTTTTTAGTACTTTTAAAAACTTTTACAACAATTGTTGTAATAAGTGTGAGCAGGGAAGCAAATATAAATCTAATCACAGAACTAAGCTATGCAAAAACTAAGCACAGACAAATCAAGGCCAGAAACAAAAAGTAAACAAGCAGAGCCAGAGGACACAAGGAAATATAGTGGTTCCCCAAACTTGGGTACATCCACTCTTCTACCACCCTAGGTAGGAATCCACTACAGGATGAGTTGATCAGGTGTCCTGGGCACCAATGAGCTTTTGATAAGGTGCTCAAAAACCAAAGCAGATTTTTTGATCAGGTGTCTTACCACCAATGAGCTTTTGACAAGGTGCTCAAAAACCAGATTCAAACTTTTGAAGGGAGTTTGAGAAACCCTTTACAAACTGGGGGTGAGAGAGTGATGACAGTCTTGTCTTTCTCAAACAACTGAGAAGACTATGTGGATTGATGTCAAAGCTCCCCCTGAATCCTCGAAATCTTCAGGAAGAAAAGCTTTGCTGAGGGTGATAGGCCTTCAAAGGTAGAACTCCAGCAATAGATGGTTTTAGCAATGGCTGAAATGTTGAGTGTCTGGAGTCTTGAAATGATGTTGGCCTTGAACACTTTGAAAGCTGAAGAGATCTGAAGATTTTTGAAAGCTTGATCTCTTTGATGAGTGTTCTTCAGAATTCTTTTTGACAGAAGATTTTGAAAGAGTCTCTGTAATCTGTGTTGTGTATTCTCTTCTTGTTTTTCTCTATTGATTCAAAAACATTCTGTCTTTTATTCTCTGTTCCTGAATAGAATATCATTCTCTGTCAAAGATAGCCGTTGGTCTGCATTGATTGCATCCTTAATTGCATAAACTCTTCTGGAGGAAAGTCCACCGAATTATTCCTTGAAAGATCCCTTGAAACTTGGTCCAGAAATAAATGAAAACGGCTAGCAAATCTCTGAATTAATTGCATAATAACTCCTGTCTGATTTGAATTTGAATTCTGGAAGTTAACTGAAATCGTCGATCTGAGCTCTGCTATCGTCGAGCTGAGCTCAGAGAACTGGAAAACTCAAGCAGCAAAATAATCGTCGATCTGAGCTCAAAGATCGTCGAACTGAGCTCAGAGATAAAGATCCAATGCAGAGTCAAAATCGTCGACCTGAGCTCACCGATCGTCGAATGGAGTTCGACGATATTATGAAGTTGAGCTCAGCGATCGTCGAGTGGAGCTCGACGATCTGTCAAAGTTGAGCTAGACGATCGTCGACCTGAGTTCGACGAATCGTCGTGCTGAGCTCGACGATCAGACTTAGTCTCCAGACAGAAAAACTTGGTCTTCAGGGCAGCTTACAAACCTAGACTACTAACCCTTAGACTCAATTCTAATTGACCTATTAAGCTATACAGAAGGTCAAACAAAGGTTCCTAGAGACATAGTGATCCTGACCCAAATTAGTAATATGGTGTTCCAACAACCTAGACTACATGTACTAAGAGGGCCAAACAGATCCATATGAATGGGTTCAAGCGGCCTGGTCATGGAAATATCATTTTTACTTTTTAAAGAAGTTTTTAATAAATTTCCCTTTTTGACATGGAGCACATAACGAGTTTAAACTACCGCTAAGTTTTGGTAGTCCATAGATAAGTTTATTTTTCTATAGTTTAACGATAAGTTTACTTCCTGAGTGTCCTAGTCTCATATGCCAAAGATCAATTTCCTAGTGCTTGGTAACTAAGCATTTCAAATCATAAGCAGATATATCCTCAAAGCTAACAGTATAAACATTATGAGATCTATGAGTAATATGCAAAATACTATTAGTTTTAGCATCTATAATTTTGCATGTGTTTGTAGAGGATTCAAATATAACATTTAGACCCTTATCATAGAGCTGGCTAATAGAAATTAGATTATGCTTAGGCCCATCTACAAACAGTACATTAGAAATTAAGAATGCTTTGTTACCTATAGTGCTGATTCCAAGTATGAGACCTTTTCTATTGTCTCAAAATTTCACCATGCCTCCGTTCTTCTTCTCCAGGCTAAGGAACTTGTCTTTATATCCTGTCATGTGTTTGGAACACCCGGAGTCCAAGTACAACATTTTCTCCTTGTCCTTAGGCAGCCAACACACCTAAAAGTAAGATGAGGGTAAGGATCTGGTTAGCAAAGTTTTTTCACCCATACGATAGGTCGAAGACTTTGGTAGCCAGACTTGCATAGCTTTCTTGTTACCTTTCCTCAGGTTCGACCTAGATGTGTGACCAAACCTCTGGCAGTTTGCACACAAAGCATAGGAAGTGGATGCTGCCTTTATCATGTTCTTAGAGCTCGTGCTTGTGGATGGGGATAACTCTTTAGAACTGTTAACCTTATTGTGTAGTTTCTTATGATTTGTTTTAGTCTTAGTTTGACTATGATTGCCGCTCGGCGGTAGCGTCAGACTTACATATCCTAGTTCAAATTTTCCAGATCCTTGACACTGTGCACCCAAAAACATGTTCAATGATTTTTGCCCTATTCCAAATTCTTGATTGCATAGTTGAGGTCATTGATCCTAGCCTTTAAGGTGGTGTTCTTAGAAACTAGAATAACAGACTGATTGGAGAACTGTTGTTTGCCTTCTTCTATCTTGGCAAGAGACATTTGAAGTCTTTTCTCCAAGACAATCTTTTCATTGATGAGATTGTTGGTTTTCAACGATGTCTTGGAGAGACTTGTTTTTTTCTCTTCGATCGTTGCCATCAAGTGAGGACACTCTAGGCACTCGATCTTCTCTTTGCCACATTTTATTAATTCATTTTTCATATTTTCTAAGTACTTTCTAATTTTCTTGTTTTCATTTCGAATGGACTTATTTTAAAGTATAACACTATCAAGATTCTCACATAGATGTTCATAAATCTCAAGAAGTTCATTGTAAGAGGGTAGGGTTACCTTAGTGTCGCTCTAGACACTGGACTCATCGTCAGATTCTTCTTGATTTCTCCCTATGAGGCATAGATTTGCCTCATCTTCACTGCTCGAGTTAGAGTAGCTTGACTCATCCGATCCATCCTCATCCCAAGTTAGCGCCTTCAGCAACTTCTTCTTCCCTTTATGTTAGCCTTGCTTCTCCTTTTCCCCCTTTTGAAGTCTTGGACATTCCCTCTTTATGTGCCCACGATTGTGATAGTTCTATCACTCAGGCTGGGACTTCTCATCATCGCTCTCAGTCTCCTTGGACGGCTTGTTCCACCTCCTAGCTTCTTCAGCTCCTCTCTTCAAGAATTTCTTGAATTTTCCCTGCCTCTTTGGATTCTTCATGAACTTTTTAAATTCTCGGACATAAAGGCTTTCCTCGTCATCTTCCTAGTGCGGTACCACGTTAGTGCTTAGCGGTAGGCCTGTCTCGACGCTCTCAATGCCTCTGGCACCAGGCGTTGAATGGGCGAGCGCGGTGCGGTAGAAAGCTAGCACCTGCGCAATAGGTTCCCGAGAACCTGGCAAATTAATTCACCGAGCTAACACGGGCGGTAGGACTAGCGTAGCGCGGTAGGTTCCCAAGCGCTTTGTCCATTTAATTCAAGCTACCGCACAATGTTTGCTGCTACCGCTCGACGTTAGGTTCCTTTGGAGAACTTCATGTATTTCTTGGACCTGTAAACCTACACACTCTACCAAACACAAGATGTAATTAAAAACAACCTAGGAGTTGATATTATCAAACTAAGGGAATGTGAACCGTCGGCTCCAACAATAATCTGGGCTGTTAAAAACCTTAAACAATCATTAACATTATCCACACACGGGATCGTTCACGGATCTACTATGGTGGAAGAACCAATCACATATGATGCGTCTCTAAGTTGTTAGATCTGCACCAAGATTCACATTTTTCTTTATTTTATATCAAAACAGATAAGATATTTTAAAATTGGCTATCTACACCCCATCAGTAAACTCCAAACCCATTTTAGGCACCCTATATGCTAAATCAGACCAAGCACCAAACATGAAAGTGCTAAGGCTTGGTCCTGTTGAAGTTGGAGACCGGGCGGTCTGTCTTGGCGGGTTGGAGACCGCGCGGTCTGGCGGTTTGACTCGGCGACTTGTAAACCGGCGGTCTAGCAATCTTCACAGGCGACCTCTCTGCATCTCTTATATGTAAGCCGTGCGTTAGTCCTTATGTCTAACCGCGCGCCTGTGCGGTTTACTTTGTACAGTCCGCTTAGCTTGTAAATTTTAGTCCCACATCTCTTATTTGTATTTCTCTCTTCTCTCCTCCATTCTATATAAGGGAGGGCATACCTTTGTAATAGTTATCTTTTTTGGATAATAAAATTTCGATTATTCAAAAGTTTATTCGGCTTTTTTCTCTTCTTTTCGCTTCCTTTCTCTACTTTCTAACATGGTATCAGAGGACACGGTCTTTTCCTCCTGATTCTGTGCGCTCTCTGTTGTTCGCGGCTTGTCTTCCGCGTTCTGCGGCTTGTTCGCGGCTTGCCTTCTCCTCTGTCCGCGCGGCTTGTTTCTATCCGCGCGGCTTGTTTCTGTCCGCTGCCTGTTTGCGCGGCTTGCTCTTCTTGTTTCTCTTCTCCTCCTGCTCTTTGTCGCAGCGACCTGTTTTTCCGTGTCGCCGCGCTCCTTGCTCCCGTAGTTCGCCTTTTTTATTTGTTTCCTCTTGATCGGCTGTCGTGCTTGTTGTTTTTTCTTGTTATATTTGGTCCTTCCGCTCTGCCTCTCTTTTCTTTTTTTTTTTTTTTTCAGTCTTTC